>JAOVVA010000016.1:3893174-3904851 GCA_028565275.1 Leiocassis micropogon
AGTGTGTGTATGTGTGTGCCCTGCGATGGATTGGCACCCTGTCCAGGGTGTACCCCGCCTCGTGCCCTAAGTCTCCTAGGCTCCAGGCCCCCGCGACCCTGAATACAGGATAAAGCGGTATAGGAGATGAGTGAGTGAGTATTTAAATTAAATGACGTAGATTAAATTAATTAAACCGGAACAGATGTTTTACTGCAACAGGCTGCAAAATGGCTAAAGATACAGTTTAAAAACTGGTTGTTTATGTAACAACCTCAGCAGCGACCTCATTTCCCTTCTCTTCAGTTCCAATCACTCAGCATCAGCAGTCCCCGGCCTGATCATCTGCCATCATGATTTTTTACTGGTTCATGCCTCAAGTTAGATGCTTTTTTTTAATGATTGAATGATTCATAGGTCACTGTGTGGCTTAACAAGCAAAGTATCATTCCTCAGGGATAGGACTGAAAATCAGAGCCAAAAACTTACCAAAAATGAAGGAAAAATATGAAGAAATGAGGGGTGGCTCAAGACTTAAGTAGTGCAAGTGTAAAATAAACCCCAATAACTTTAATCTAAGAGGTTTTCTTTCTTTTTTTAACATAGCTGCCCTTGAGGTGGTGAAGGAAGTTGCAAATCATGCCAATGACATCATGAAACAAGGGGTAAGATGATGCACACATACACTGACAGCGCTGTAAATGATCCAGTTGAATCTAATGGTTAATGGGTTCCACCGAATGCTTTGCACTAAAATAAAAATGTAAAATATTTACTTGTATATTGTTAATGATGCCAGCCAGTTGGTATAATCAAGAGAATGTGAGAATGTTATTTTGGTAAACTGAAGAAGGACCTCTTGACCAACATGATTTAAAATGCATGGGGTGTTGGTGAGAAATCTCCAAAGCTCAAAAGCTGCTTAAATCCCATCCGCAGTGTTTTCGTATAATATTTCGACATAGTGTAACATGACTTCACATAAGCATTTCCTGGTTTCAAGTGTACGAGTGTAATTGGAGCTGACAAATCTGGCCCTAGTGTTTTGAAAGATTAGTAATCCACCTTGATGCTGTTGTTGTTGATGATGATGGTGAGGATTGTGATGATACTGATGAGTAAGCGGCAGCTTCTCTGTTCCTTACTTAGAAATTCTCTTTTTCTTTTTAAGGACAACTTCCAGAAGTTAATGCAGGTCCAGTGCAGTTTGAACGGCCATCATGAAATCGTGCAGCCTGGAAGGGTACGTGTTAAACTTGTCTGATAATTCGTTATCCATAATCCTCTCTCTCTCTCTCTTTCTCTCTCTCTCTACCTCTGTATTGGTGATTATTACTGATTATTGTGAGCGTATGAATGAATGTCTGATGGTTCTCCTTGTGTTTCTCATGCAGGTGTTTCTTAAGGAGGGCACGCTGATGAAACTGTCCAGGAAAGTCATGCAGCCCAGAATGTTCTTCCTGGTGAGAGACTTTACTTCACTTTTACTTATATCAATGCAAATTATTTGTTTTGTTGCTTTGAAACTATATTATATTTGATGAACAAAATGATGAATTTGATTAATAAAATGATGAATAAATTCCTATCGTTCATTTACCCAAAAACTTGATTTCCTAGTTTAAGATGTGAGGATTCATTTATTTGGTGAGTTATATTACAGTATCCCTTGGCTTGTTTAATTCCTTGAGCCGAGTGTCGTCTAGGAGAATAAAGAGACAAGTCTTGAGCGATTCGGGAGTGGCTGAAGGATTTAGGACTGAGACTGAACGCTAGTGTTTTAATAAAGTGATAAAATAATCTGAAATGAAATGTTTCTTTTATAAGCATTACTGTACTCGTATCTCAGTGGTACAGTATTACTATTTGCCGCTTAATGCCTAAGACGCTGTCTTGTGACATGGCCTGTTGCTTATAATTGTACATTTAAGAAGTGAATCGAGTAACTCCCTGCCTCTCTCTGTGTCTCTCTGTCTTTTTCTCTCTGTCTCTCGGCAGTTTAATGATATCCTGCTGTACACCACTCCTGTACAGTCTGGCCAGTATAAAGTAAACAGCATGCTGTCTCTGGCTGGTATGAAGGTCGGCTATCCTGCATTTTTCACCCTACCCTAATGCACACACTAATACCCTCCTACATGCACACAAGATTATTAATGAGTGTGTTTGCTGCAGGTTAGTAAGCCGAGTCAGGAGGCTTATCAGAACGAACTGAACATCGAGAGCGTGGAACGTTCCTTCATCCTGTCAGCCAGGTAAAAAATCATACACACACACACACACACACACACACACACACATACACACAATGGAATTAACTTTATACATGTGGCCTGGCTGGTTTTGATGTGTCGTGTGTGTGTGTGTGTGTGTGTGTGTGTGTATAGCTCAGCCACAGAGAGAGACGAGTGGCTAGAAGCCATTGCCACAGCGATAGACGACTACACAAGAAAGAAGATTTCATTTATTTCAAGTCGAAGCCAAGAGGTAGGGGTTTTTGTGTGTGCGTGCCCCTGGTATATCATATATGAGTGCTATATGATCAGAGAGATATCAGGACTTTTTTCATAAATGGAAATGAACAAATCAGACCGAAGCTAGAAAAGAAAAAGAGGAAAACAAAAAGTGCAAACTGTCAAACATTCACAATGTATCCGATCAACCGAGGCATGCCTGCTCTCTGACATTTACTTGTTTAATTTTTTCCTGAAGCTACATTTCTGCTTAATCCCCGTATAGCCAAAAGTATGTGGACACCTCGTCACCACACCCGTTGTTCCCACAGGGGGGTGTTTTAGAGTGGGACATTTAAGGTAGGTGATGGGTAGGTGTCCACATACTTTTTGAACCAGCGTTATTTTCATATACCAGTTCATTCATTTGTCTCCCATATCGCTTATCATGCACAGGGGTCTCGGTGGCCTGGAGCCTGACAGGGAGTCAAAAGTAAAGCTAGACTATTTGTGGCTTCCTCTAGTGGCTGATTGTAGAACACCACTTCTTTATGTTAATAAATGCAAACACTTGCAGTAGATTATTAAGGTTGGCAAGTCACTTCTTTGTATGCAAAAGAGAATTTCATTATTTAGATGTATAACATTCAGCATGTGTCAAAACTAGCTGAAAATAATGAAAAACAGCAGTTTGAGTTTAAATGTTGAGTGAAATGTTGTCACCTTGTACTCTACATTAGCTATGCATACTTGCATTACTTTGATTTAAAAGATCAATTCTGTTTAGCCAATTGATACAGTAGCTAATGCTACAGCAGTTACAGTATGACCCAAAGATTTTTAGCATTTAGCGCATACCACACTGAAGGCGGCATGGTGGCAAAGTGATTAGTCAACTTGCACCTCCACGGTCCAGGTTCTCGGGGTCTGTGTGCTTTGAGTTTGCATGTTTTCCCACAGTCCAAAGACATGCAGGTCATTTTATTTTGACCCTCCCATTTTATTTTATCACAGCTGGGGACCATTTGGGGTTTGGCAAACATCGATGGCAGGGCTCGAACCTGGATCCTTACATCCCCAAATCACCAAATGAACAACCTAGAGCTTTAGCCCCCTGATCCCTAGGTGTTCATCAAGGTTCCCAGGTTAGGCTAATTGGCATTACCAAACTGCCCGTGGTGTGTGAATGACAATCGAGCTGGTAAACAACTGCCATGGAAATGATGGATATACCTCCACGGTTGGGAGTATCCGTCACTCGATGTGCCAGATGGCACATGGGCGGACCAAAAACATAAAACATTGCCATGTTGAGTCACTGCATGCACAACCACATCATGTGATATGTACAGGTGTGTGTGAGAGAGAGAGAGAGAGAGAGAGAGAGATGGTATCATATATATAATGCAAAAAAATGTAGACTAACTGGACTAGAGGATTTTCTTAAGTGTTAGAATTGATATTTGGTTTGTATGTAGTTCTTTTCTCCTATAGATTGTATATACATCACTAATCATTCTGACGGCACAGAATTCCTAGCTAGAGGCCTGACTCTAAATGAAAAATACACACACATCCATGTACCTGTATCACTGTTGTAAATCACACATGCACGCACATATTTTGTACGTAAAAGCCAGAGACCAACCACCCTGTACGCTCACCATGATAAACTCCCACTCGGTATTAGACAGCCTGCTCTGCTGTAGTATATTATGGAACTTACAAATTCACACCAATTCTTTTTAGATTCCATTTTGCCATAAGATGGCACCGATGACATTATCCACTCATTCTACGTATGTACTGCTTATCTTGTACGTGGTTGCCGTGGTGCCTGGAACCTCAAATCCATCACACGGGCACAAGCACACTCAGTCACTCACTCACTCACTAGAGAGACAGCTAAGCGTGCGAAGCATCAATGAAAAGGTAATCCGTATTATAGCAAGAGATTGTAAAACCCTTAGATATTATACTCATGTTCACTAAACATGAAATATGCACATATCTTCAGCGCTTTCCAGTTTCACCACCGTTATTGTTTATGTACTCTCTTGAGTTTAGCTGGTTTTCGCCTTAGAGATAGGATGAAAAACTCCTTAAGAAACTCAAATTAGAACCTCTGATCCTTTGCGTGGGAAGGAGTCAGTTGAGATGGTTTGGGAATCTGTTAAGGATGCCACCAGGACGCCTCCTTAGGGAGGTGTTCTTGGCACCTCCAGCTGGGAGGAGGCCACAGGGCAGACCGGGTATTAGGTGGAAAGATTAGATCGCCACATTGGCCTGGAAATGCCTCAGGGATCCCACAGTCCGAGTTGGTTGATGTGGCTTGGAAATCGAGAAGTTTGGGGTTCTTCGCTGGAACTACTACCCATGCAACCTGACTTCGGATTAGCGGGTGAAGATGGATATTGTTTATGTACTGTATGTGTCACATTTATAATGTAGAGTTTCTTGTTCTGCTCAGGGATTACTCCTAGCCTTACTATATGAACCTGGATTAATTAAAAACAAGGTTGATTGTATACAACGGTTGCATTTGTCAGGTTTAGGACTCCAGGCTGTAGTCAACCAGCTTAACATTTAGTCCCAGACTAAATGCTTTATTTCAGGATTTTATGTATGCTTTTCCAGCCCAGACATTGGCTCCGCCCCATCTCCCCATGAGTAAAAAGAGATTTAGTTCAATCTATTAGGGCCAGCAATGATGTAAATCTTAGCACAGTTGTTTTTATTTTCAGTGCAAATGAATTCTGACTCAGACACTATAGACGGGTAAAAAAAAATGACAAATGGTTTATTGACATCACATCTTAGACTGTGTTTGTGTAATTTTTGGTTTCCTGTTGTATCCAGTCTGAAGAAGTCCCAGCTGATGATTCTCCCCTGGGTTCTAAAGCTCCTATCTGGATCCCAGACCTCCGCACCACCATGTGTATGATCTGTACCTGCGAGTTCACCCTCACCTGGAGACGCCACCACTGCAGGGCCTGCGGCAAGGTCAGCGTTCAGCTTGAGTCTGGAACACACACATGGGAAAAAATATGTTTTGAAAAATAAAGTAAAAAAAACTGCATGTGGGTTACAAATCTTTCACTTTTTTTATTTGCAGGTTGTGTGCCAGGCGTGTTCGTCCAACAAATATTACCTGGAGTACCTGAAGAATCAGCTAGCGCGCGTGTGTGATCAGTGTTACGTCAAACTACAGCAGAAAGATAAAGGTTTCAGCTTTCTCTTCCGACTTCAAGGCTTGCAATGCTGAAATTCGTGTCTTGACTGACTGATCTCTGTGTCTGATTCTGTCTCAGGTGAGCAGTCGGAGGTGGCTGTTTCACCCACCGGCCGCAGCTCAGCATTCTCCTTCTCTAGGAAACAAAAGAAGATTCCCTCAGCACTGAAAGAGGTCAAATTTATAATGATCTTAATTATTTTACGTGATCTATGTGTACTAGCAGATTGTTATTGCAGATATATGCCACATGAATGCAAAGATCTTGTGCTGGCCAACATGTGGTCCAAATATGTGGACCAAATATGTAATATCGCTATTACTATTAGGGATTTTTACCATGCAACTTCAAGTGTTTAAGTGCTCTCCTTTTAGAATCCATTTTTCCTGGTTTTCTCAGTTGTATCTAATACCTCCATCACTAGGGGGTTCCCAGATTAAGGCTACTACTACCACTCAGTCGGGAGGGCCGAAGACAATGACATGTTTCCTCCGAACCACGTGACGACAGCCTACCGCATCTTTTCAAACTGCTCGCTCACACACCGTTGGGGGCGGTGTAACACACACGGAGGACAGCGTTATCCGCTCCTGCCACTTGCGTGAGCTTACAGATGCCCCTGACTGACCGTAGAGCTGTGATTGATGTGACGGCGTTAACTGCCTCCCATCCCACCCCACTGAGAGAGCTCAGCCAATCAGCTCTCTCTAGGCCCCCTGCTGAGAGAGGCTACAGAATGGAACAGGCGATCTCCGGATGATAGGGCGAACAATTTACCATTGTGCCTCTCGGGAGCCCACAAATTGTTTCTGCTTTTTTTTGGCCATGCACAGTACAGTATAGGCAAATATTTAAAAAAAAATAGAAAACCTTTTTCCTTAAAAGTGTAAAACTATTGTGTATGGAGACTTTATCATCAGAAATACTTATCAGGTTTAGGAAATATCATTAGGTTCCCAAAACCTTGACACCATTTTCTCTGACAGGTTTCTGCTAACACTGAGAATTCCTCGATGAGTGGATATCTACAGAGATCGAAAGGCTACAAGAAACCGTGGAAACGCCTGTGGTTCGTCATCAAGAATAAAGTCCTTTACACTTACGCCGCTAGTGAGGTACATCACACCTGTTTGTGCATCGGTCTTGTTTCGGCAGGATTTGCTAATCAGGCTGTGTTTTGCATACGAGTCTGAGTTGTCTGGTGCTGATGTCTGTCCGTGTGTGACTCTGCTCAGGATGTTGCAGCACTGGAGAGCCAGCCGCTACTGGGCTTCTTCCTGAGGGAAGAGAAGTCTGGTCCAGCTAAGAAGCTGCAGTTTAAACTCTATCACAAGAACATACTGTATTATATCTTCAGAGCGGAAGATATCGCTACAGCTCAGAGGTCTGCGCACATACAGTACTGTACATACACACTGTCTGCACTTATGATGACCATATGAGAGTAAAATATATCCTACAGGGTTAAACTTTTATCTTTTTTTCACTTCAGGTGGATTGAGGCATTTCAGGAGGCTATGATTCTTTGACCAATGTGGATCCAAATCATTTATTAGGAGTCTTTTCTTTCCTCCTGAGCACAGAAATCACCTATTCAAGTGCGGAACAAAGACGCGTGATTAGAAGCAACCTAGCAAAGGAGTGTGTCTTCCAGCTGTCTTCCATTGATCTGGTTCTCTGAAGCAAAATCAAGCAGGTGTCTGTGATCATTGATGCCAAGAATGCCAAGACCTTTAACCTCATCTTAGCTTGAGTTGGATTCTGCCACATGTTGCATTCATTCTGGATGGGATTAAATGAGATTATACATTACCAGAAATTAGTCAGATCCTGTGACACTGTCCAGACGCCCTGGACATAACAAGAACCTCACGTCCTGGGAACCTGAGGAAGGCTGTAAGTGTGAAGAGGGTGTCGGGAATGATTAAATTTTTTTTTTTTTACATTTGATAATGGGTCAAATGCAGACACGCACAAGCAAGTCTAAATATTGAGAGCCTTTAGTTTTGCGTCAAAGACAAGGCAACAAGGTTTGTGTCTGCAATGGTGCATTATGGGAGATGTAGGATACCACTGTAAAAGCCAGTAGTTTTTTTGTATTATTATTCTTAGTATTTTTTAGAAACCCTAAACAAAAGTAAGAGAATTTTTTTTGTATAATTATTGTGTTAAGCCTTTTTAAAAAATGTTTTTATCTTTGTTTTGTATAGGACTGACCGTAAAAAAAACACAATTAAATGTGATCCTGGGCATAACTGGATGTACATGTAAATATACTGTATATGATAATATAATGCAGGATTAATGCAGGTCTATTTATAACAATTTAAGTTTGTTAGTCTCCTTGAATAAATTTAATGATTGTGTAATTTAACATGTCAGGTTTTCAGCGAGCCAAGAACTGTGTAATACATATCGCTGCGTGAGGTGATCCCCAAGCATGAAAAACGTTGTGCACCTTGTGCCACTTTGTCATTATGAAGAAATCATGTCAGTCATGTAATTCCTACTCACTCACTCACTCATCGTCTGGACCGCTTTATCATGTATATAGGGGAATGGGGGGCCTGGAGCCTATCCCAGGAGACTTAGGGCACGAGGCAGTGTACACCTTGGACGGGGTGCCGATCCCTCGCAGAGCCCACACACTTGTTCACACACTACAGGCAATTTGGAAACTCCAATGAGCCTAATCTGCATGTCTTTGGGCTGTGCGGGAAAGCACATGAGAACGTGCAAACTTCATGCGCACAGACCAGAGGCGGGAATCGAACCCAGACCCTGGAGGTGTGAGGCTCTATACTATTACCCGGTTTATTTTAAAAGAAAACAGTGACGTGAATAAAATCAGGTTGATTCTTTTGTGGCGTCTTACGTTGTTTCTTCTGATGTTATGACGTTTGCAGAGGAAAGATTTTTCATTTTCCTGAACAAAATGCACAAGCTCAGGGCACGATGAATTTCTATGATTAAACCTGCTGTTTTAGTCACTCGTCCCTGTGCTCACTGATCAGGATTGTTTTGTGTGTGCTTTTTTCGTTCCTTCAGAACTGACTTTTGATTATAACACTCACAACAACAAAAAAGAAGCATGTAAAACACTCCAGTGAAGTAATGTGCTCAGTGTGTCAGATGTAAATGACCAGAGGTAATAAATCATTTTAAGCAGCAATTTATTTTTATTGTGTCTCTGTTTTGTGTGTTCACCAAGTAAAACTTGATTAAAAAGCACAAGATGAGGAAATAAAACTTGATCAGTCCAAACACCAACGTCAACCTAGTGCGTAATCAAGTTATTACAGTATAATCCTAATAAGGAAAATGTAGAATAATTCCTCAGTACACTTCCTTGATGAACACCTTCATTCCGTTACATGATTTCTGCGCATGCGCAGTTGCATCCGTCGTGCAGAAGGGTCGCGAACTCTGACCTCCCAGAGGCGAGGCGATTTCGGAAAAATTCAACAAAAACATCGGATTTCTGGTGAATAAGACATCCAGCTCTACGGTAAGCGCAGTATTCCTTTAAAATGAGACGCGTGGGAGTCTAGAGTTCTTGCATAAACGGGTGTTTTCCCCCCTGTGATTATAGAAGTGCGCCGTGGCTAGCTTGGCCTGCTGTAAGCTAGCAGGTTAGCATGTCAACAACATGAATTGACAGTTTTATTATTATTCATATTATTTCAAATATTTTATTAGCTCCTTCAACATATTATATTTAGTGATTTCTTTGATCCCGTTAATAGTATGAACTTGTATTTGTTTCAGTATAACGTTTTGCGTGTATACAGCTAGCGCGGGTTTAGCCTCTGTATGATAGCTAGCTTACCAATGCTAACCAAACCAGCTCCCTGCGCGCGCGCTTCCGGTGTTCAGCGTTAGTTCATTTCTTGCAAAAAATGCGTTATAAAATCCAATCAAATCTAATCTAATCATCTCCCACTCTCAGTCAAGAGTTTTTATGCGTAGTAAGGAAGTCTCTCGGTGCGTGTTTGCTAATCCCAGAGGAAGGAAGGAAGCAGCGCTGGGAATCGATATCAGAGTCCTTTAACCCTTCAATGTTGACCTTTCACCCAACAGGAAAAACAATTTCTTTATCTTCCGTCTCACGTTTCTGCTCGGATCTTGCTGTAGTCTCCTGTAGACCCGGGTTGAGGCACCTACAGGGACTGGAACTAAATAGCTTTATAAAATTAAACACGTCAACTCAATGCTATGCTAAGTAGCCAGCGTGCTAATTAAGCTAACTTGGTTGGAGAGTCCAGAAAAGAGCAAAGAAAAGAAAAAAAACCAACATAACTGTTTATGCACAACATCAAAACATTTACCTTTGGGTGATTTATGTACAATTGAACACTGTTTATGGGATATATTACTAGTGTATATGCGTATACACTGCATGGACAAAAGTATTTGGCCAAACCTGCAATGACATAGTATCCAAATACATATACTTCAGTATCAAATTGTTGCCACAAAGTTGGAAGCTTGGCATTGTCGGTACATTCAAGTGGTCAGGTGATCTAATTTTTGGCACACACAACGTTGTTGAACTAGAACTTTACCAACAGAAGCAACCCCAGATTATACCACTGTTCCTGCAAGCTTGTAAGGTGGGCACTAGGCATGATGGGTGCATCACTTCATCTGAATCTCTTCTCACACTGATGCATTACTCTAGAAGAATCTTGCTTCTGGAACAAACTTAATTCTTAATGCTCCTTAGTTTTTTTTTCCCTTCTAGCCTCACTGATAAGTGATTTTCTCAAGGCCACACAGCTGTTTAGTCCCAATCAATCGCATTCTATTCGTGTTGTGTGGGTGGAAATGCTTTTACTTTTATCACCAAATAACATCCGAAATCTCTATGAACGTAGCACGCGCCAATCTCATCCTCTGACCTACACAGCCTGATAAAGTAGGGAGGCATACGAGAGCATGAATAGCACTGTGGCAGCATTGGAGTCATCCCGGTTCCTGGGCACCGCCATCTCTCAGGACCTAAAGTAGGATGATCACATTTGTTTGATCATCATGCTATTGTGTAAAAGGCCCAGCAGAGGTTGTATTTCCTTCTCCAGCTGAGGAGGTTCAACCTGAATCAAGAGCTGCTCACACGGTATTTGACCGTCATTGAATCTGTCTTGTGCACTTCAATAACTGTCTGGTTTGGCTCAGATATAAAAGCAGACATCAGAAGACTATAAAGGACGGTTAGGAATGCTGAAACGATTATCGGCGCTCACCTTTCAAGAACTGTATTTATCCAGATTGAAGAAAAGGGCTCAGAAAATCACTTTGGACCACTCACATCCAAGCCATCTTCTCTTTTGATCTTTGGACGTCTGTTTGATGCTACAGAATACCAAACACCAGGACAGCAAGGCACAAGAACAGTTTTTTTCTGTCAGGCATTCTACCATGTTTTCACCACTGTGCAATAGAAATATGTGCAATAGGTGCAATACGGTGCAATACCACTGGTATTTATTTTATGATACCCCACATCCTTTTCCATTTCTTGTTAATTTTTAATTAATTCATTAATTTTTTTGTATGTTGTGTGAATGGTGTTGTGTCTCGGAGCTTCTGTCACCAAAACAAATTCCTTGTATGTGCAAGCATACTTGGCAATAAACTTCACTCTTTTTTTGACTCATTCTGATTAAATGCTTTAATCTAAGAATCAAACAAAGAATAAATATTTTCTGTGTAAACATAGCTTTTGACTACTGTGAGGCAAAACTGGAAGTATCTTTTGTTTTGTAACTAAAATTAGAAAGTGTAACAGATTTAACTCCTCAGTTTTTCTGGATAAGGTCATCTAATTCTCTTCTAACTTCCATTTGAATCGTATAAAGCTTGATTTAGCGTATAGATGATAAATCGGTGAGGATGTTACATTGTTTAAGTGAGCTCAAATCTTGTGTCTTTGTATAGGTTGTGCATCTAAGGGCTGTGTGTGTTTGTGTGTGTGTGTGTGTGTGTGTGTGTGTGTGTGTGTGGGTGTGT
>JAOVVA010000016.1:3906645-3919301 GCA_028565275.1 Leiocassis micropogon
GTGGGTGTCTGTGGTGTAAGTGATGGGGAGGTGCATTTAAGCCCAAGCAGTGTGTGGGATCATCATGGCAGGAGAAAATCCCAGAATTCAGCTGGTGTCTGCAGATGGAGGTCTGCAGGTAATAATAAACCATATCTGAGTATTATTCTGTATTTTCTGTTACAGTTTTGGCTGTCTTAATCTCATCTTTGTATGTGTGTCTGTGTTTGGCACAGATCGTAGCAGATCAGCAGCTGGGCCAAAAGCTCCAGATAGTAACGGCGTATGATCAGGCGGGAGCCGGCAAACAGCAGTTCATTTTAGCCAATGTCGACTATCCTAATCAGGATAAGCTACTTCTAAAGCACGAGAGCTCACCAGGAAAAGTTATCCTGACCTCAGCTGATGGCTCAGCTGTCAATCAACTGCTCTTCACATCCCCTGAGCTGGCAGGTCAGCAGATACAGGTAAGAGGCAGATAAACCCATATGAACACGAACAGATGTAGTAGGGAATACAAACCTTTGCACATACCATATATTAATTTTTTTTTCCTTCTTCTTTAATTAAATAGAAAATTTAAAGTTTGTGTTTGCATCTTTGAACTTTCATAAGGTGCAAAACTTTTGCATACACGCTATATCTGTATCCGAATGTGTCGTTCTTTCGCAGTTTGTCACAGAGGGAACAGAACAAAGTTCTGTTAAGCCTGTGGTGGAGTATTGTGTGGTGTGCGGAGACAAAGCGTCAGGTAAGTGACAACACTCACTCTGTGTGTCCATGAGATTTCTGAAAGTAATCGTAAAAAAAAAATAATTTCAGGAGGAATGTTTGGGAATAAAATTAAATAAAAATAGTATATACAACAGTGTGGTGAAAATGTGATCCAGCACAATGTGTGCATGATGTTTGAGCAACAGCAGCTCTAACAATTCCAGCTATAACATAAATGCGATTGTTTATTCAATTCAGTTCAAATCAGTTTTATTTATATAGCGTTTTTAAAAATGGTCATTGTCGCTAAGCAGCTTTACAGAATAAAAAGAAATATTGGGAAAAAAACAGAAGTCATAGTGTGTGTTAGGAGGATAGAAAGTTGTTTAAGTTAACAAAAGAGCCCACTTTCATTATTGGAGGCTCAAGCAGAAAAACTGTTTATGGGAATTTCATTCCTGAACTATTAAAGTGACTGCAGTCACGAGCTATCAGAGAACAGCTGCATGAGACGAGAGCAAGTCTCTGATGACTTGTGACTTCACTCGTTCAATAGTTCAGGACTCAAACCCCCAGAAGCAGTTTTCTGGCAATGACTGTTTATCAGCTGTATGGCAAGTAATAACAGGTTTAACATGTAGCTGGTAAACAGTCACTGCCTCAATGAGCCTGTCAAAAAAAATAATTTAGCTAGGTTTTCACAGACAGGGTCAGAAATTATTCGCTGTTAAAATCAACATGTCAATTATTAGTGTTGAAGTTAGTGAGCATGTGTGTGAGAGAGAGAACAGGACAGCAATGTACATGAACTGTGAGTGTATGCATGGTAGTGCAGATAACAGTGTTGTGTATCATATATGATAAGGATTTTTTTTTTATTGTTTACACAGTACAAGAGTACAAGTGTAGTGCAAATAACAGCAATGTGTGTCACATATAGGGACGAAGTGATGACTGACCGTTCATCCCATACAGTATTTGTAGACGTTAAGTAGGGTGTGAGAGGTTTGTAAAAAGCCTGTTTAGGTGTTGGCATGCTCAAAAGGTTATACAAAGAAATAAAAAGAAAAGTAAAACCTGTAGTGAAGCAACAGAAATGAGAGGATTTAAAATCAAAATAGCAATTAGAAAATTCATTTTAAAATGAAATAATAAATTAATAAGAAATTAAAAGAGTCTATAGTGGTGTTAGGATTTTAGACAATAAGTTGTTTTGTATTTCGATGTTACAGAGATTTGGGATGTTTATAAAAGTGATGGTGACAGTTCTAATGAAGCGTAAAATCTCACAGCAGTGTCGCAGAGCTACTCATGGTCATTATGACCGAAACAGGGTACAATTATAGTATTTAATATGCTTCTGTGGTCGTCCTGAAGGTCGTCACTACGGAGCCGTGAGCTGCGAAGGCTGCAAAGGCTTTTTCAAGCGAAGCATCCGCAAGAGCCTCGTGTACACATGCCGTGGCTCAGGGGAGTGTGTGATCAATAAGCATCACCGCAACCGCTGCCAGTACTGCAGACTGCAACGCTGCATGGCCCTCGGCATGAAACAGGATTGTGAGTGTCTCTCTGTTTGTCTCTCGTGCACACACAACCATGTACACATCTAATTCCTTACATCCCAGATACATGTGCACAGTGTAACAGCCTTATTCTCAATTCAAATTATATATTAAAAAAAGGTCACAAATGAACAGTATTTCACAAGCCTTTATTGCTTTAAGTTATTGAAACACACTGTACATTCTGAATAAAATTTGTCATGCGTGCATCTCTCAGCCGTGCAGTGCGAGAGGAAGCCAGTGGAGGCAACTAGGGAAAAGCCGGCTAACTGCGCCCCCTCTATCGAGAAGATCTACATCCGCAAGAACCTCTGCAGCCCCCTGGCCGCCATGCCCACATTCGTCAACGAGAAGGAGACAGCCAGGTTTGTGTCTCTGAGGGCAGGTGTGCAGGTCGTATGAAAGGATGAAAAAAGTAAATGAAGAAAATAGTTGTTAAACTACAGGATGTGATGAAGGGGATCTACATTGTACATGATAATTTGTGCCAACATTTAACTGACGTGTTTTACGTTACTTTACAAAAATGTTTTAATGTTTTTTATTTTTTGGTTTTTTTTCCAATTTTCTCCCCAATATTAGTCGTAGCCAATTCCTTCCTGTCACTAGGGGGCTCCCACATTAAGGCTACTACTACCACTCAGTCGGGAGGGCGAAGACTATCCCGTGTTTCCTCCGAACCCCGTGATGTCAGCCGACCGCATCTTTTCGAACTGCTTGCTCACGCACCATTAGGGGCGGAGTAACACTCCATCCCCTGGAGTGTCTCCATCTAGTCCTTGGTCTGCCCCGTGGTCTCCTTCCAGCTGGACGTGCCAAAAACACCTCCCTAGGGAGGCGTCCTGGTGACATTCTTACTAGATGCCCAAACCACCTCAACTGACTTCTTTCCATGCAAAGGAGTAGCGGCTCTACTCTGAGTTTCTCACGGATTACTGAGCTTCTCATCTTATCTTTAAGCCAAAAGCCAGCTACCCTTCTGAGAACATATTTCAGCCGCTTGTATTCACGATCTTGTCCTTTCGGTCATGATCCAACGCTCATGACCATAGGTGAGGGTTGGAACGAAGATCGACCGATAGATTGGGAGCTTTCCCTTTTGGCTCAACTCTCTTTTTGTCATATCAGTGCGGTAAAGTGACTACAATACCGCCTCTGCGGCCAACCTCAGGTTCCAATGTTTCATCACTCGTAAACAAGACCCCGAGATACTTAGAAGACTCCCTACCTGGAGTAGACAATCCATCGGTTTCCTGCTGAGAACCATGGCCACAGATTTCGAGATGCTGATCCTCATCCCTGCCGTTTCACACTCAGCTGCAAACTGATCCAGCAAGCGCTGCAGGTCATAGACTAATGATGACATCAGGACCACATCATCTGCAAAAAGCAGCGATGCAATCCTTAATCCACCAAACTGGATACCCTCTCCTCCACAGCTGAGCCTTGATATCCTGTTCATGAGAATCACAAACAGGATTGGTGACGGGGCACAGCCCTGGCAGAGGCCAACACCCGCTGGAAACAAGTCTGACTTACTGCCGAGTATCCGAACACAGCTCTCACTTTGGGCGTAAAGGGATTGGATGGCCCTGAGAAGTGACCCCCTCACCCCATACTACCGCAGTACCTGCCACAGAAAATCCCGAGGGACCCGATCATATGCCTTCTCCAAATCTACAGAACACATGTAGACTGGATGGGCATATTCCCAAGCCTCCTTCGGGATTCCTGCAAGAGTAAAAAGCTGGTCCGCTGTTCCACGACCAAGACTGAATCCACATTGTTCCTCCGCAATCTGTGGTTCGACAATCGGCTGAACCCTCCTTTCCAGCACCTTAGAGTACACTTTCCCAGGGAGGCTGAGTAGTGTAATGCCCCTATAGTTGGCACACACCCTCTGGTTCTCCTTTTTGAAAAGGGGAACCACCACCCCAGTCTGCCACTCCTTAGGCACTGTCCTGGACTTCCACACAATGTTGAAGAGGCGTGTCAACCAAGAGAGTCACTCAACACTCAGAGCCTTCAGCATTTCCGGACATATCTTCCTGGGGCTTTGCCACTGTGGAGTTGTTTGACTACCTCAATGACCTCGCCCAGGGAGATCAAAGCTGACCCCCAGTCATCCCCCAGCTCTGTCTCTGCAACAGAGGGTGAATTAGTCGGGTTCTGGAGCTCCTCAAAGTGCTCTTTCCACCGCCCGATTACCTCCTCAGTCGAGGTCAGCTTGGGTGGTTCCCCGTTTACCCCTCCTGAGGTGCCGAATGGTTTTCCAGAAGCAACATGGTGCCGCCCGAAAATTCTTTTCCATGGATTCTCCGAGCTCCTGCCACACCCGATGCTTTGGCACTGCTACCGCTGCGGCTACTGTCCTTCAAGCCCGCTGGTACCTTGCAACTGCTTCTAGCGTCCCCCGGGATAACATATCCCTGAAGGACTCCTTTTTCAGTCGGACAGCTTCCCTAACCACAGGTGTCCACGCTGTTCAAGGGTTACCGCCCCTTGAGGTACCCAGAACCTTAAGACCACAGTTCACAGCTACAGCTTCAGCTTCAGCAATAGAAACTTTGAACATTGACCACTCTGATTCAATGTCCCCAGCTCCTACAGGGATGCTGGAAAAGACGATCAAAGAATTATAAACAAATGTTTCACTGCAACAGTTTGCTAAAAATACAATTTAAAAATTGATTGTTTATGTATCATCCTCATTTCCCCTCTCTTCTGTATCAATTACTCATATTCAGCATCACCAATATACTAATAACCGGCCTGATCATCTGTCATCATCTGCACCTGTTTCTCACTGGTTCATGGTTAAGTTAGATGGTTTTTATGCTTAAATGTTTCATAGGTCACTGTGTGGCTTGAGAAACATAAAACATTCTTCTGAAACTAGCCAGGTACAGGTACTGGACTGAAAATTAGAGACAAATACATACCCAAAATAAGGGACCAAAAAGTCCTTCAGGAAGCCTGGAGAACTATTCCTCAAGACTGCATTAAAAATACAAGGAAGTCTGGCTTTTTGGAAGAAGAATATTAAAAAATGATGAGTGGCTAATGACCTTTGCACAGTACTCTAGGGGGAAAAGAGAATTTCTGTCATGCTATCATCATTAAAATGAAAAAAAAAAAAAACAGTGGGTGAATGGGATGTGTGTGTATAATATTCGGTTTGATCAACAGGACTTGTACACACTTTAAGTCCCAACATTAACCGTTTTAGATGCTACCTACCCATTATCTTTTGACAACTATAAGTATGTTTAGAAGATCAGCTTTTTAAGATGTTAACACGTATGCATATTTTACTCTGCACAGGTCTGCCAATGTGTTAAACTCCAACATGCTTCTGAACATCCAGCAGTCTCTGTCCAAGTTAGACAACACAATCCTCATCCCCTCCTCACCAGACCAGGTAACACACATAGACACACTCATGTGCAGTAGCCCCGACTTGTGTGTTTAAGCCGTGCTTTTTATGTTTATGACAAGGTTGCAAAATAAAAGACTGCATTCTTCCCAAAACAACCAACTTCTTTTGCGGTGCTGGTTTGAAACTTTAGGGTCGTGTTTGTTTGGGGCTAATAATCCATGGAGAAATGGGAAAATAGCTTCAGACCCTGACTGGTTAAACAAATTATTAGTGATGGGAATCACCAGTCACCTCCTAATATATCACAATACATAATTTGATTTTTATTCTATAAGTATCACAAACTTTATAAATATCCTGATTCAATATGAATAATTTTTGGGGGGATTTTGTTACAATTCTAAACAAACTTGGCGAACAATTCACTCCTACCACAGATCCTGTTCTACCTGCCAATGTGTGAATAGGTTTAGAGCACACTGCCTGTAGGACTATAGATTTTACCACCTCAGATGTAAAATCGATTTTTGGAGTCAGTGTCACGATACATAATTTGCAACACAAAAGAACTGCGATACATTACTGAATCAATCTCTCCAAATTTAAAATGTCAGAATTGAAAACATAAGGGTGTTGGTTTCATTGATATGCTCTTAAGCTCAGATTTTTGAATAGAGAAAATTGCAGTGATCCTCTTTTTAGTTTCTGGTTCTGCTATTAGTTTTCTATTATTCTGCTATTTACATGCGAAAAATGCCACCGTACTGTATCATCCCGAGCGATGAAAGTGTGTTTATATTTAGCGTAATGAAGGTATGAGCCGATGTGCCTCTTTGCGTTTTCCTGCAGAATGATGATTCTCAGGGCGATCTCAGCACGCTGGCTAACGTGGTCACGTCTCTGGCCCACATGAGCAAGAGCCGTGAGTTGACGGACAACAGCGCCGACCAATCAGGTCTGGAGAGCATGAGCACAGAGGAAGTCTCTGTGACTGATGTCCAAGCAGACGAGCAGAATTCCAGCATCGTCCATCAGTAAGAGCACAAACAAGACTTCCTCTATAATGGAAGGACAGAAAACCAGAAGAACAGAGTAGTGCGCTGTTTGTTGCATTAGTAAAGTGTGTGTCTGTCTGTACAGAGCCTTTGATTCGTTGGCCAAAGTTCTGCAGCCAGAGGATGGGAACAGTTACGCTGTAGAGGGGAGCGTTCCTGAGGAGCAGAGTGCCACCATACTGGAGCTGGAAGGACCGCTCCTTTCTGACATGCACGTGCCTTTTAAGGTCAGATGTCACACATTGTCTTTAACATAACCAACAACAAAGCTGGAATTGGAACTGGATAAGAGAGTTTGTTGTACAGGTGCTTGGAAAAGTCAACCCTTTACTTCTCGTTCACTTCCTGTTTTTATTATTCAAAGTAAATGGATTAAGCTACCTTAGAATTATCATGAATTAGAATGATGTTAATCTAAGAGTGTAGAGAGTAAATTCATAGGCGAACACTATACCGATGTAGAATTTTTAAAGCCCGTGTCATTAATCGTTCCTGATGGAAGTGTGTGTGTTTGTGTGTAAATAGCTGATGATGCCCTTGCCTGTGCCAGAGTTTCTTAATTTGAACTATATCTGTGAGTCGGCTTCACGTCTGCTGTTCCTTTCCATGCACTGGGCACGCTCCATTCCTGCTTTCCAGGCTCTCGGGTGAGTGTTGGCGTAAGAAAAAGTGTGTGTGTAAGAATCTACTTTTTGTCTTCCTTTCTTTGATGTTCTTTTAAATCCATACTGATTAGCCATAAGATTAAAACCATTACCATTATAACCACCTAGAGTTTGGGTTCTCTGACAGTTTGTTGTAGTGTCTGTCATCGTGAGTGTTCTGGAGCCTTTCTGTTTTTGGCAATTTGTGCCGCATTGGCTTTTCTGAGGGATTGTATCTGATGGGCTGGGCTTTGGTCCGTGCGGGCTTTAAATGCCCGTCCTGTCACCAGTTATATAGTTGGTTATCAATGTGTTAATGTTCTTTGGTGTTAATGTCATGGCTGGTTGGTGTATGTGTGTGTGTGTGTGTGTATATAATTTTTTTTATTGTCACATATTTATTTAGGTAAATATTTATATATTTTTTATATATTTTAAAAGCAGTCAGGACTGTTGTTTTTCTTTTCTTAGTATTATGGGTTGATCAGAGTTGTGATAAAGGTAAAACTTAGGCACTAAAGCCATTATCTTCTGTTGTTCATCTGTTTGTGATCACTCTTTCTTCCCCTATCATCTCTCTCTCTCTTTGTGTGTGTTTGTGTAGGCCAGAGAATGGGATCGCTTTGATAAAGGCATGTTGGAATGAGCTGTTTGCTTTGGGCTTGGCTCAGTGTGCTGACATCATGAATGTGGAGATGATCCT
The DNA here is from genome assembly GCA_028565275.1 of Leiocassis micropogon. Lineage (NCBI taxonomy): Eukaryota > Metazoa > Chordata > Actinopteri > Siluriformes > Bagridae > Leiocassis > Leiocassis micropogon. The sequence goes on from JAOVVA010000016.1 coordinate 3,914,682, forward strand.
CAGCGCAATCGTCACTCATCTGCAGAGCAGTCTGGAAGAAGGTAAGAGCTCTAGGTCGGCAGGGCTCATATTTTACCTATCTATGAAATCTATAATGGACTTTATAATGGACAAACTAAACATTTGTTTATGTGTGTGTGTTTAGAAAAACTCTCAGCAGAGAGAGTAAAGCAAGTGATGGAGCACATCTGGAGAATGCAGGAGTTTTGTAACAGCATGAATCGTGTGAGCCCTGATGCCTATGAGTACGCCTACCTCAAAGCCACTGTCCTTTTCAGCCCTGGTAATAGAGCTCTTTAGACTACTGTACATCTGTATAACTTTCCTCATAGAAGGCAGAGGTTATCTTACTAACTTTCTTCATGGATGTGAACTAATACTCTGTCGTACTATTTAGATTTTTGCTGGAGCAAAAATACTCAAAAAATGACTAAAGTATCATGTGTATGGCATGTATTAGCTCGATGTAACCTTTAATTCTTCATGAAAGCATCTCTCTCTCTCTCTCTTTAAAATATATAATTTTTCTGATTTTAAACACCTGCTACACAGTTGAGTATTAAACAGAGGGAAGGCAAATCCCACACTTGTATAACAGTAAAACACTACTCACAGCTGTGGTTATGTAATGCAACACCATGCACAAAAATGTAGTGAAGTATAATATACAAATATTTGTTGTAGAATGTAATGGAGTAAAAGTAAAATGTATCAACAGATAATTTGACTCAAATGAAGTACAGATTGGAAAAAACATAAAAAGCACAATAACAAAGTGGAGAGAAAACTGAGCGAGAATGAGATGAAGAGCTGATGGATTGTGTGCTTGTGTGTGCTAGATTATGCCGGAGTGGACAGCACTCTTCAGATTGAGCGTTTCCAGGAGAAAGCTTACATGGAGCTGCAGGACTACGTCAGCAGGCTGTACCCGGAGGACACTTATCGGTAACTTATAGATTTTGCGTCCATACAAGGCCTTGTACTGATTTCCAGCCAGTCCTGAACATCGCCACGTTTTGTAGTCTTACAACCTGGAACTAAAGTGGAACCGTATGTCTTGAATGGATACATTAGCTAATAGTAGGGAAAATCAATATACGAATATAAATTAAATTACAAGAGTGAGTCAAAAATTATCCGCACTCTGGCTAAAGAATGTATTTTTAATGACTTAAAAAAGACAAATATATAATTTTCCGCCACAATCTTGCTTTTCAGTACACTTTGCCCATCTGTCAACAAGCTTTGGTATTCTCTTATTAAAATAAATAAATTCAGGTTGAGCTGCGAGCCACAAATGCACTGCTCTCTTCATTTCTTCATCAGAAGTGAATGCGCATCCTCATAGAGATGCTTTCAGGTGACCAAACAGGGGAAGGTCTGATGAAGCAAGATGAGGACTATAGGGAGGATGCCTTAACACCGCAAAACAAAGTTTTGACAGTGTGAGCAGAAGTGTGCATCGTCATGCAACATCACAATACCCTGGGATATCAGTCCTCTGCATTTAATTCAAAGTTTAGGCTTCAGCTTTTCAATGAGCATCTCACTCATGAGACTCATGAAAATTTCACCTTCCTTAACCTATCAGTCCACGTTTTGTTTGCAGATATCCAAACGCTTCTGTTTATGCTCTTCCGTGAGTTGTTTCAGCACCAAGTAAACCCTCAGTCCACAAAAAAAAAAATCGCTGTTCACTGCTCTTCTTTCGTGCAAAAGTGGGGCATCCATTTTTTTTTTGCCGCTCCGCAGTTACAAATGAACTAATGTAACATTTTCACACCTGCACAGCAGGAAAGCGCTAATAAGACAGTGAGGCCATCAGAAGTTTTAATATGACTGTGAGGAGACCACAGTCTTAAGCAGAAAGTGCAGGTAAGACAGGCAACAGAATTTTAATATAACCGGAGTGCAGATTATTTTTTAAACCCTCGTATTTACAAATAATAAATGTATAGGATTTATGTAGATAATTTCTAGTGCAAGTCAGAAGTCACACAATTAATTGAACAGAGTTGACTTTCGGGTGTTGTTCCAGACACACTGTAATTTGAACCTCCTGCCACCCTGTCTGTCTCTTTCTCAGTCTGTCGAAGTTGCTGCTACGGTTGCCTGCTCTGCGTCTCATGAGCGCGGCCGTGACCGAGGAGCTCTTCTTCGCCGGCCTCATCGGGAATGTCCAAATCGACAGCATCATTCCCTACATCCTCAAAATGGATTCCACCGACTACAACAGCCAATCAGCCGCCGCCGCCGCCACCACCACCACAGAGTAATTCAAGCCCCACCCACAAACACTCCAATCAGCCCGAGCTGCTGACTGACTGACTGCGCCCCCACCATCTCGCTGCCCTAAAAGTGACCTTTTTATTGATGAAAAAAGAAGCAGAAAGTAAGACGTGGCCTTTAGACCGTGCATGAGTGTAGAAGGTCAACGTTTTTCAAGCTGGTGCATGATGAAGATTGAGGGTGTTGTCATTTGTAAGACCGCACTTTTTTGTTTCATATATAAAGGATGTGGATAACCGGAGTACTTGATTTGGGCAGGATCGGTTGAAGAAAGTGGCTGGAACTGTGAAAGGACTTAACTAAAGCTTTATCTATCTGTTTGTACATGAATTGTGTATATAAGTGTAATAAATATCACTCTTATACGAAGATATTAACAGACTTTCTGTCATTACTGTGTAATCATACGAATGTTTCATAATCATATGAATCACCCCCTCATCTCACACACATGCACACAAAATATCAAAGATTTTATGCCTAAAGTATTGGTGCTGGTATTAATGGAACACCTTCCTGGTTTATTCACTCATTCATTGTCTATAATGCTTATCCTGTACAAGTTTCTCGGTGTGGGACTCTGGCGGCATGAGGTAGAATAAACCCTGGACAGGGTGCCAATCCACTGCAGGACACACTCACACTCACTATGGGCAATTGGGAACACAGAGTAGCTCAATCTGCATGTCTTTGGGAGAAAACCAGTGTAACTGGAGGAAAACCCAGCAAACATGGGGAGAACATGCAAATTCCATGCACACAGACCGGAGGCTGGAGTTTGAACGCTTGACCCTGGAGGTGTGAGGTGACCGTGCTAACCACTAAGCCATGTTTTATTTATGTGTCTGGTAAAAGGTTAAAATAAAGAATAAAGCATCCTGTGGTTTTAAACGAAATAATTAACAGCAACGTTTACAACATTTTTTTCCAAACCAAACACGCAGCCAAAGGTTAAGCAACTAAAATAGTTTTTTTTTTTTTTTTTTTAAACAAGCGGAACTGAAAACAACACTCGTGTTGCATGCGGAATGATATTTGTGTAGGACAGGGTGCCGCTTCCTGTTACATGATTATCCGTTCAGTTGAGAAGTCGTTTATGTTAGAGTACCACAAGATACAGCGGAGTTTTACACGAATCACAAACGTTTTAACGTGCGCATTAAAAAAAAAATAATTATTATATATTGATATAAAACATACACTACTTCACTGTACACTCTAGATTGATGTCGAAGATAACCAATCAAAGCACAGGAGAAAGGCTTGTATTAACCAATCCTAGTACAGTTAGAGTCATATAATAACCAATCAGAGGGCAGGAGGCGGGGTTTACCTCTGTAGCCCGTCACTATGGCGCAGTATGTTCAGATAGTCCGCAGGGCCGTGGGACAAATCACGGGTCACGGAGGCGTCAAGGGGCTTCTAGTGCAATTCTTCAGGTAGGTATGGTTACAAGAGAGTGCTGTAAGTATGTAAAGACTGTAATGAAGTTTTAAAGTAGAAAAATATGGAAGATAAAATGATTAAACAGTGATGACCTCTGGGATCAGTGCATCAGTTGCTAATTGGCTACGAGCTAAATGGAAGAAGTGTGTCTTGACTCCTGCACAATGTGTGTGTTTACATACCTATTATTGGATACATAGTGAAAAACACCTAAAGAAGGTTAAAAATGTATATGTAACGCGATTAAGAGATGGATAAACTTGGCAGTCAGTGAGAACTGATCATAAGGTAAACAATGCAGTTAAAGAGGAACTGGTTGTCTTGGTAACAGTCCAGTTCATATTTCTATTGATCACGTGACGATCACACCTCTATGAGCTTGTTGGACATCCCTTCCAAAAATCAAGGGCACTAATATAGTCTCTAGAATCACTTGTCTGTAAAGGCTTTCTACAAGATGTTAGATACGAATTGGTATCAAAAAGTTTAGAGACTAGTTTTGTAATACGCCAACTGATGGCACCACAGGGCTGCACACACAGTCACATGGAGCGCCGATCTTCATAAGTCAGTGTGGCAAAAGACATCGTCCTGTGTACATCACGAGCTGTGCAATTGGTACTATTCTGACCATGTGTGTTACCACGTCTGCGATTTCACCATGGAGTTAGAACAAAGTGTGAACGTGAAAATTCTGCATGAAACTGCAGAACTGCATTCTTTGGGATGCGTCTGGTGTCTGGGGACGGTTTCACTCGGACGGTTCTGGCCTCGACTGGTGTTGACAGCAGTTTCTCTGAGGACTTGACAGTTCGATAGTTCAGGACTGGAATTTCCTACAAGTCTACCTGAGTCTCCAATAACTACCTGGACTCCATATTAACA
>JAOVVA010000016.1:3920602-3941650 GCA_028565275.1 Leiocassis micropogon
CACTGTCGCCCTCGGCTTGCTCATCAGGGACTATCTGACCATTTTGATTCATACACATTCACATTCCATACAAACTTGATTGTGTAAAGCTGCTTTGCGACAATGACAATTGTTAAAAGCACTATACAAATAAAATTGAATTGAACTGGACAGATATGCCACAGAGACGTTTCACACAATTCTGATTCGATGTGTTTTGAGTGGCACATGCATTCAAGAGTGGATGAACATCACTGGAAGACGACGAGAGACCTTCCACACGCTTAACCTCTGTCCACGATGTTCGTCGGAGAACAATTCACAACACTGCTGCCATTGTCAGTGTGTCATACAGAACAGTCCAGGCACGTGTGATTTGGGCATGCTCCATGTCGCGGTCAAGTTCGACCCCAGGCTGCTGACCCAGGAGCAGAGGGAACATTACCTTGAAATCTGCCAAGACCTCCGTCAGCTTGCATTAACATCTGGAATGTACAGTGCAAACAGTATGAAAGTTGGAGGAGGGATCGTCATCAGACTTCGGGCTTCTCGGTTCCATTCAAGGAGAATGTCAAAGCAAAGCAAAAGGTTTTAGACGCCTGTACGCTTCCACAAAATTGGCAGTGTGTGCGCCTTAAACAACTTAACCAGATATGAGGAGGGGTGTCCACATAGTTTTGGTGAAATAGTCTATTATTTATGTTGTGTGTTGCTAAAGTAAGCTCCTGTTATTGTACTCTCACTAAAAGCTCATAAAGTCTAGTTACAGATTTGTATTTTGTGTTTGTTTGTTTATTTATTTATTTTTAACAGGGCGAATGATGTGAAGACTGGTGCGCTGGTCGGTATCGACAAATACGGCAACAAATACTATGAGGACAAGCAACATTATTTTTTCGGTAAGGATCTTTACAAGGGATGTGCGTAAGTATTTACCCCTGTATTTTGTTTGTAGTGATGAAACCTGGAATTAAAGTGACGTGAATCAACACAAAATGGTCTGAAATTGTGATTATTGCAGGAAATAGGATATTATTGTGGTAGTGTGATGTGGACATGTCGCATAAGACCTGCAGCTGTAATTGGTTCTGTAGATTAGGCTGTTTATCCAAGCAGTTTTACTGCTGCTTGGATACCATCAAGGTGGAACGTTTCGTCAGTACACCAGAGCCAGGATCGGACTTCCTGCTTCACGTCTGAAACAATGGCCTGGAAATTGTTTAATGGCTTAAACATATGGAGTGAGGTCAGGTTATCTGTCGATTTTCATGGATCAGGCGTTCCACTAGCTGAATGTTCATGGGAACGACTGCAGTGGACTCCGAGCCACCTCGGCCGGGATCATCAACCACGGATGAACAGCCATCTTCCAAACATTTTCACCACTGAAATGCTTTACTGGGGTTAAGAGTCTTATCACAGTCAGTTTAACACCGTTATTCAGGAGAAATGATTTTGATTATGGTTTGACTTGAACACCCCTCAAACATTAAAAATATTTCAGGGGAAAAAAATAGCAGCTAAAAACCATGTGAAAGGTAATTTGCTATTTTAAGTACATTCGTTGCTTTCACCCAGTCGTTCATGTATTTAAGTAGACAGTGTAGTTGAATTAATTTTGTGCTTCTATATGTTTTTAGTACTTTCACCATGCTTGAATACATGATGTTGAGTCCATGTTCAGGTGTGGTGGACTTTCATATTTAAATCGAGCCATGCCCGAGTATGCCATGCCATGCTCAGCACCACCTTTTCATTTAGAGTGTTCATGTTATGCAGATGTTCCAAATTTGAGGTCAAGTGTGCTGGGATCTATGACTTGGCCTGTAGTGTGAAAGCACTCTTAATGTTTAAACTTGATCACCATCTGCCACTTTTATGCTTTAAGTAACCGTTATATTTTACTGCTGCTACTTTCCTCATGCTTTGTTTTTATTTATCTTTTGTATCAACAGGAAAGTCCATTAAAAGACATTTGTTAGCACTTTCTTAAAACGGATTCAAAGTTTAAGTAATAGTGCAATTCACATCGCTAATTAACAAATTAACAAATTTCCCACTTCTGGGACTAATAAAGGTTTATCTTATTTTATCTTATCTTATCTTAATTGTCGAATCAATCGTTACTCTATTTGACTAGAATAGTGATTAGTTGCAGCTCCACTGTGTATTAACCGGAGCTTTGTTTGGCGTGTGTCTTGCAGGCCGTCACCGGTGGGTCATTTACACCACAGAGATGAACGGCAAGAGAACGCTGTGGGATGTTGACGGCAGCATGGTGCCTGCGGAATGGTAACATGTGACTGATCTCATGATATCTCATCATTTCATTACTTAATTACATCACATGCTGTATTGCTCTTTGTATTTATCTACGGAATCGTAATATTTAACTTGTAACTTAATTATTTTGCTTATGATGTGTCAATAATAGTTTTAGATATTAAACATAACATGAGAGACCATGTAGTTCTACAGATAAAGATCTGTACCAGAGTGGTGTGAGGTGGCACAAGACGTGGCAGAACGCTTTTAACAGCTAGAGCTGTACAATTAAATCTGTTGTGTAATTTAATTGATCTTTTGCTAGTTGATTTGATTTGTTGAATCGATTTTCAAGTCGGAATCAATTCACACTTTTTTTCAATTATTTAGGTCAACTAACGAATGTTAAATGGTCCGGTATTTACGAATTCCATAAAATACATACCAAAGTTTTGCAGGAAACGTACGGCCTGGCTGGTACATGCAATACTGCCACCTACTGGACTGGAGTACTTGGAGTGGAAGATCGGCAGGAAAAAAAAAGATTGTGTCGTACAAGACGGGACATTTAAATAATCAACAACAAGTTATATAAGATCTCCAAGTTTATTAAATATGTTAGGAATTAGTTTTTTAATACTTCAAACAACAAATTAAAAAAAAAGCAAAGGTTAATGCTATTGAATCTACCTGTAGTTCACACCTCTAAAATGCCTGGTGGGAAACCAAATTAGATCAATCTAAATAATAAAAAAATCGAGAAATAGACATGAACACACATGTTTCCAGAGTCTAAAAACATATGCCGTGTTTAAGAATAGTTTTAAGCGTAGCCTTGTTCAGTAGCGGTCACTATGACGACATTTACAGAAGAAAGTGAGAAAACCACTAAAATTTTTCACATAGCTATGTTTTCTTATATAGATTGTAGATATGCAACATTTGGATATATTTTTATCTGTCCTTTGTACGGACTGCTGTTTGAGAATTTATATAAACAGCATAGTACAAAAACACCTCCTCACTCAAGGTATCGGGGATCAGTACTCTTTCAGCTAAAGAGATGTCATGTGGATGTGTTTCTCAGGCACCGGTGGCTCCACTGCATGACTGAAGATCCTCCCACCACACATCCTCCAGAGCCCAAGAAGTTTCTGGCGGAAGTCCATCAGATCAACGTGAGCGGATCGTCCGCGTGTTACGTCCCGTACCCCACCACTTCTAAGAAAATCCACGAGTGGGTACCGGCTAAAGCTGGACAGCAGTGACACCAAGAGCAACAAAGACATTTGTTAATGTGTCTGAGCTTGTGTAAATTATAACTGGGATTTCTAACTGTAAATGATTAAATCTACAAAAACTCATCTCCCTGTGTGTGCACATTTTTTTTAGTGCTAAAATATTTGTAATTAATGCATTTAAACTAAATCTAAATCCAGCAATACCTAACAAGGTTGGAGAGAGCTGTTGAAGTCCTCTCTGCTACACAGAAAACTGTAAATGCCTTTATATTAGATTTATCTAAGCTGTGTTTTGTCTTTAATTTAGACCCTGGCTGATGAGTAGGTTTTAAATCCAAAGAAAAAACATGGTTTTTTTTTTTTGTCTTTTAAAAAAAAAGTTTAAAGTCTTGTGTTGGTTTTTGTAGTATGTTTGGTACATCTTATTAAAAGCCCTTATTTATGGTCAGGTCTGAACTTTTGTTAGAGGTATTGGCACCCAGGTTTGGGGCAGAGATGTTTTATCCACACTTTGAAAGGCAAACTGTGACGTCTGATGAAATTTCTTGTGAATGAAAGCATAAAACTGATTGATGTTTATAGAAGGCCAAGTGTAGTATGCTGATAAGGTTCTTAGCCAGCCGTAGAACATTTGAATGGTGCAAGTGTTCTAAAGGAGGAGACACAGTATGTCTATGAATGACAAATTACTGAAGTGGAACACCTGATCTTTGAAAATCGACAGATAACTTGTCAACTTGTGGAAGAGAAGCATCTGTCTGTTGGAATTGTCCACACAATCATTCACCAACACTGAAATTTGCACGTTACAGGAACTGAGCTGGGAGTTATTGCCAGGTACAGTTCTGACCTTGGTCCAAGTTTGGGCTATTAAACCAGTTACTGGGATGCTAGAGTTTCAAATGTGAAGCATGCAGTCCGATCATGGCTCCAGCATACTGAGAAAACACTGCCTGGATGGTATGCAAGCGCTATTGAAATGCTGCGATAAATGCAACACAGGATTATATAGAGAAATAAAAAGAGTTTTTCCTCAAAATTCACTCATTCTCTATACCGCTTCCCCTGTTTAGAATCACGGCAGGCTTGTAGCCCACCCCAGGGTATGGCAAGTCTTCGGATTGTGCAAGGAAACCCACCAAGTGGGACTTGAACTCTGAACCCTGGAGGTGCAAGGTGACAGTGCTAACCACTGTGCCACCCACCCTCATAACTCTGTTCTGTTTTTTTGCACAATCAAAGGTCCTGGTTTGATTTGAACACCCCTTAGAGAATAATTTGGTGTTTGGAAAAAAAAAAGGTATTAAACCAATACTGCGTAGGGTGCCAGTAATTCTGGAGGACGCTGTGGGTGTAAAAGTAGCTTGACGGATATACAACTATAAGAAATTAAAGATGACAAATCAGCTTGTGTCTTGGTCCAAAATCTTTGACAGGTGATGGAATAACTTGCCATCTGATGACCTTGTATGACTGACATAATTTTTCCATACTACTCAGTATAGAAATAGAAGTGAGATCATCAGAATAACTGTTGATTTGTGGTGACTTCACGCTCAGGGGACAGAGCCAAACAGTTCACGATGTACCGCAGGTCAATTCATTTCTTCAGGTTCTGAAGTGGATATGAGTTCTCATTTAGCTCATTGCTTCCATAGCAACTAGTGATGTCAACGGAGCTGTCAATAAGGTCATGTCTCACCACTGGGTGTGAGGAATCCTTCATTCTTCTCTTGATTTCTTGGCTGTCGTCATCCCGTACAGGACAACTAAGTAACACAGTATGTGAGCGACTACAACCCTTTAGTGCAAGTCATTTATTGTTCATAAATGTAAACATTTCAGGTGATTAAATCTTTAAAAAAGTGTATACACTCACCGTCCACTTTAATCGGTACACCGTTTATCAGCTGGAGATTGGGCGGCATGGTGGCATAGTTGTTAGCACTGTTGCCTTGCACCTCCAGGGTCCGGGTTCGATTCCCACCTCTACGTGCATGGAATTTGCATGTTCTCCCCATGCTTGGTGGGGTTACTCCGGTTTCCTCCCACAGTCCAAAGACACAGAGATTAAGCTAATTGGGGTTCCCAAATTGCCTGTAGTGTGTAAATGAGTAAGTGTATGTGTGTGCTCTGTGATAGATTGCCACCCTCCAGGGTGTACCCCACTCCATGCCTTAAGTCTCCTGTGATAGGCTCCAGGCCCCCCACGACCCTGAATACAGGATAAAGTGGTATAGGCGATGAGTGAATGAGAGCTGGAGACTGCTAAAAAGATCAGGTGATTGTTTCCTGTTCTTGGCTGACATCTAGCTTGGATGTGTTGTACATATGCTGATATGCTTTTCTGCTCATCGCTGTTGTAAATAGTGATTTCTTTCAGTTACTTTAGTTTCTTATGATATCTCATAACTGTCACTTGATGTTAATCTGTAACTGTATCATTCGATGCACTGCACTGCTGGCACATAATTAAACGATTGGACATACCATGAATGTTCAGGTGTTCCTAATTAAAGTGGACAACGAGTGTATGTAACTCATGTTAGAGCACTAAAACAGAAGGTGTGTGATTTCGCAAGATTTAGTGAATTGGAAAGGAAGTGTTCTTCCTCTAGAGGGTAGTGTCTCTCCAGTTTTGGCATTTGCTCTGACTCGGTTTGTCAGATTACTGAATGGTGCTCATACTTTGGCAGAATGTTGGCGTAGTGGTTAAAACTGTAGCCTCGCACCTCTAGGGGTGAGGGTTTGATTCTCGCCTTGGGTCATGTTCTTCCTGTGTTCTTGGTGGGTTTCTTCCCGAAGACATGCAAAGTGGGCTAATTGGCGCTCCCAAAATGTCTGTTGTATGTGTGGCCTGCAATGGGTTGGAACATAGTGTATCCTGTGTCCTACGTCCCGCTGGGATAATATCCATCCTTCCTGTATGGGATAATTGGTGTAGAAATCAAATGAATGGTCATACTTGACAATGTGCAAAACTAAAAAAAAATATGGACACCAACTTAAGGTTAAAGGGAACACTTAGAGAGAATTAGATAGAATCATAATAATAAAGCTTATTTAATTCCCTGAGTAGGATTTTGGCTTCATTTTCCGATTAGAAAGGACGTGTCTGTTTTAGTGTCTTCCTCTCACACTGAGTTAAATGACTGTCTGAGCGTATTAATTATGTATACATACACACACACACACACACACACACACACACACCACAGCATGGTACAGTGGCACACTGAGAGCCAAGGTTTAACTTTTTAAGCACCTTTGACAGGGGCATAATATCCTCACACTGTTTTATTATACAGGAAGTGTTGTTTTTATCGTAGTAATAAGCTAGCTAATAGCATACGGGTGCTAATGAGGTCATCTGCCCTCATTTCCAGACACCACTTGGAGTAAATATAGCATATGTTCTAATTAGGTCTTTCTCTCTCTCACTCTTATACACATTTACTCATTCCATTATACATTTTTTTTTTTTGTTTCCAGGATACACCACATGGCCGCAAAGCAATTGTACGTAATTCACTTTAACTAGCTTTCATGCTAGTAGTTAACTCCTACACTGTTAACAATCAACATTAAACTATTCCTAATACCCATTTGCTTTATTTTTGCCACCCACATGATCTTATTTTCTTTTGCACAGTGTACATCACCGGGTAATTCACTATACCTATACCATGCTTTATTTAGATTTTAATTATTTAGATTTTATCTCCACTTTATGTAAAGTTAAATCAAAGTCTTAACGCTCCGTTAAATGTGCACTTGCATGTTACAGGGACTCAACTGGGAGTTATTGCCACATACTCCATGTTTGGCTCATTAAAGGAGTTCCTGGGAGGCCAGTGTTCCATCATGTCTCCGGGTCATGTCTCCGGTGTACCGAGAAAACTTTCTACCTTGAAGGTATCCAAGTACTAGAGAAACACTGGGATAAGTGCATTAGTTTAGTAGGGGAGTATATAAAGAAATAAATGGAGTTTTTACTCTCATAAAAGTTTTGTTAATCTGCACATTATTGAATGTCTCGTAGTTTTCCCCACATCATTCTTATTCCACTTTCAATACTTTGTGACACTGCATTAATCAGCCCTTATCATTTCTCTGCCAATACTGATAGCATGATAGATATTACATTCAAAACTCCCATCTTACTCCATGCAATGACCCCTAATGACAGATCCAGTGGTCATCATGTTAAATATAAGAATGTTTAAATCTTTTATCTCATTCCCTCATGCTTTGCTGAATTTTCTTCTAGTTCATTACATCATTCATTGTACTGCTTGAGAATATAAACTGCTTGAAGCTGTGTGAAGCTCAAATATGTCAGCCTGTGACACAATGAGAAAACTTGCCAATTTAACAATGAAGTAAAAATATATTAATAGATAATTTAGCTTTTAAATGTATTGTGTAACTCTTAGAAGATTACTTGCACTGTAGGCGGCACAGTGGTTAGCATTGTCGCTTTGCACCTCTATGGTCTGGGTTCGATTCCCACCTTGGGGTCTGTGTGCGTGGAGTTTGCATGTGCTTGGTGGGTTTCCTCCCACAGTCCAAAGACATGCAGATTAGGCTAATTGGCATTCTCAAATTGCCCGTAGTGTGTGTGCCCTGCGATGGATTGGATTTCACTCCTTCTCTTTTTTTAACCATCATGGAAAATGTGTTTGAATAAATGTGGTTTCTTTAATTTAACTGGGAGATGGTTAATCTACTGTATACAGCCTGAATTCTGGAAGTGTTGGGACATTTTCAAAGACTTTCAAATCACATGAGCCAATATTGTATTCACATTTGAGCATAGAGAGCATGCATGTTTAAACAGAGAACTTTAACGCTTTTATCCACTAAATGAGCTCATTTCAAATTTGATGCCTGCTACAGGTCTCATTTGCATGGGGGCTGACAAGGGGCTGAAAAGCAAGAAATTTTTAAAAGATTAATTAATCGACATCCGGTCTGTAACATGATTAGCTATAAAAACGATGTCTTAGAGAGAGGCTCTTCGAAGTAAAGGTGGGCAGAGGATCTCCAATCTGTGAAAGCGTGAGTAAAAAGATTGTGGAATACTTTAAAAACAATGTTCCTCAATTGCAAATTTTAAAGTCATTGCAAATCTCATGTACAGTGCATAACATCATCAAAGACTCAAAGATCTTTGTTGGGTGTCTGTGGTCTTCAGGCCCTCAGACAACACTACATCACTTATCGCCATGATTGTGTCATGGGCGTTACTGAATGAGCCCAGGAATACTTCCAGAAACCAGTGTAAGTAAACACAATCTGCTGTGCCATCTGCAGATGCCAACTAAAGCTCTATCAAGCAAAAAGCAAGCCATATGTGAACATAGACCAGAAGCACCATCATGTCCTGTGGGCCAAGGCTCATTTAAAATGGACTGTTTCGAAGTGGAAAAGTGTTCTATGGTCAGACGAGTCTAAATCACGGACGCCGGAGGGAGGGAGACCAGCTTCCAGCTCCCAGTTTTAAATCAGCATTCAGTTCCAAAGCCAGCATTTCCGATGGTATGGGGGTGCATAAGTGCACACGGTATGGGCAGCTTGCATGTTTTGGAAGGCACTATGAATGCTGAAATGTATATAAGGGTTTTAGAACAACATACAGTATGCTCCCCTCCAGACGACGTCTATTTTAAGGCCTTGTGTATTTCAGCAGGACAATGCAAAACCACATACTGCAGCTATTACAGCAGCGTGGCTTCGTAGTAGAAGAGTCAGGTGCTGAATTGGCCTGTCTGAAGTCAAGATCTTTCATGTGTAGAGAACATTTGCACATCATTAAACATAAAATGCGTCAAAGACGACCACAATCTCTTCAGCAGCTGGAAAACTATATCAGGGAAGAATGGGAGCGAATTCCAACACCAAAACTCCAGAAACTCATAACCTCAATGCCCAAACTGATTTGAAAAGAAAAAGGAGATGCTACACCATGGTAAATATGCCCCCGTCCCAACTATTTTGGGACCTGTAGCAGTCATCAAATTTAAAAAGAGCTCATCACAAGATTTCTCAGTTTAAACATTTATGTTCTTTATGTTCTATTGTTCTAAAAACTTGTGAGATTTGAAATTCTTTTAGTTTTTAATTGTATTTAGATTAAAAAAAACGTCCTAACTTTTCCCGGAATTTGGGCTCTATAATAAAGTTTTAGAACAAAAACGTTTTCTTTGATCATCTAGATATTCTTGGAGACAAATTACCGAAACAAAAAATAAATTGTTAGCAACTATTGACTTTGGGTTACATTCATTTTTTTAGTTGAACTGTTCCTTAAACTACATTCAAGAAGTTCCCTTATTAAAACTGTAAATGTTTCAGATTCCACAGAGAAGGTCCTCTGTTTTTGTGTGTGTCCGTGTACGTGTGTGTGTGTTTGTGTGAGATGACATGTCGGAGCAGCCTTTCCGCGAGCCTTTAGACTGTAGCATGCACACAGTGTGATTCTGAGCATGAGGTTCTGTTTGTTCTAGCATCGCAGAGAATTTCCTGTTTTGCCCTGGGTGTTGTCAGTGATGTCACTAGTGTAGATAAGATCCATGCTATTTATCAAAAAACAATGACTGGAATGCTTGTTGAAAGTATTTAATATTTTTTGACTTATCAGGCTGGTTTGTTACACCCACCAACACACACACACACACATACACACATGCAGTTTTCTTCATCTATAATTCAAGTGTGTCGGAGACAGGAACCTGAATCATTCATAAAGCGACAGCATGAGCAAAACAAGTTGTGTGTGTGTGTGTGTGTGTGTGTGTCAGAGAGTGTTATACCATCAGTCAAGAAAAACAGTATCAGTATTAATGCGTTGCATGTTTGTGTGTACGCAGTCATACACGTACACACACACACACACACACACACACACACACACACACACACACACACACACACACACACACACACACATATTTCAGCTCTTTTTATCTCCTCCATCAGAGAAGCTAAAGTTCTGAATGGTGATGTCACACACACTGCAGGAGGACTCAGTGGACTGATGGGCCAGAGGTCACTCTCTGGGTCACACTGCTTCAATGCTCCTTTTATCGTCTCTCTGTCTTTCTTGCTCTCTCACTCACTCACTCACTCACTCACTCACTCACTCACATGCTTTCTTCTTGCTGTCTTTTGCTCCATAAATTAATGGATCGTCCGTACCAGGGTAACACAATAAATCAAATCCTTTTGTTCATAAAAAAGGAAACATACAGAAAATTCAAGGATTCAGTTTAACATTCAGTACACAGAAACAACTAATAATAAATAATAAAGTAAACAGAAGATGACATGATGTGCTTGAAATGGATGTGCATTAGTATCGAGTGCAGCTTCATCAGGTGGATGTGTGAATCCAGCAAAAGCGCAGAAGCCAGCAGGAGTAGTGTGGAGCGGTAATGACTCATATGAATGCCATCAGAATTAGCAGAGCATATTTAGCACAGTGATGAAGTATCGAGGAGAATTTGTGCGAACATGTGAAAGACCCAGGGGCATCGCAGTTTGAGTTTTGTCATGACAGAAGGAAATAACGTGTTTCTCAAGCAGCGTGATTTAATTTTCATCCTGTGCCGCAGGCAAGGACCTGAAATGTGAAGTATGCTGTGTGTGTTTCTCCTAAATACGTGGGTGAGTCAAAAAATTTCCGCACTCTGGTTATATTAAAACGTCTGTTGGCTGCAAGTGTCTTATCAGCGTTTTCCGATCAAGGCTACCGTCTCCCCAGTCACTGTTGTCCCATCAGTTCTGTTGTAACTGCTGTGTGAACAAAAATGGATGCCCCACCCTTTTTTTTTTTTTTATTTGCACAAAAGAAGTGATTAATCTTCTTGTGGTCTGAGGGTGTATCTGGTGCCGGAACAACTCAATGAAGAGCGTAAAACAGAAGCGCTTGGATATCTGCTGACAAAACTTGGACCGATACTTTAAGGAAGGTGAGAGTTTCTTAAATAGACGAGACATGGTTTCATCATAATGAGCCTGAGAGTAAATAGCAGAGTATGAAACGGAAACATCCTCTGAGAAAACGTTAAAAAACTCAACCATCAGCTGGAAAATTGATGCTTGCAGTCTTCTGGGATTCTCAAGGGCCAGGATTGGAACATTATCAGGAAAAAGGTTCAACAATCATCAGAACTCGTTACAGTGAGATGCTTATAAAAGAGCTGAAGCTTAAACTTCAGGTTAAATCCAGAGGACTGCTATCCAAGGGACACTTCTGCCCACACTGTCGACACTCTGCAAAAACTTCGCTTTGAGGTGTTAAAGCATCTTCCCTATAGTCCTGATCTTGCTCTATCGGACTTTCACCTATTTGGTTCCCTGAAAGCAGCCCTACAAGTACAAAGATTCACTTCTGATGTGATTCGTGGTTCATAGCTCAGCTTAAAACATTTTTTTCAATGAAGGAATACGAAAGCTTGTTGGCAGATGGACAAAGTGTATTGAAAAGCAAGGAGATTATGTTAAAAAATGATGTATTTATCTTTTCTTAATTAAGTTAATTAAAATAAATTCTACACCATATCACGCAGATAATTTTTGACACAGCCTTATATTGATCAATCAGCCAAAACTTGTCCAAAAACTTTCTATCCAATAAAACTGTTTAATATTGCATATACTTTTTACCTGTAAAACTATAAAGTTTTTATAAATGCCACTTGCATTGTTTTATATATATTGGCCTGTGGCTGAGCAAAGGCCAGTCTGTCTGATTTAATCCCACAGAAAAGCTAATGTAGCACAAATTGCTGAAAAAAGTCTATAAAAGAAAAGCAACAGAATGTCCAGTGCATCCCACCTTGCTGCGTACGGGGCTTGGCAGTTGCAGAGGTTAATGCTGTCGATCTAGTTTCCAAATTCCCAGATCTCAATCTGACCGAGCATCCATGGAATGCACCAGACAAACAAGTCTGATTCACGAAGGCTCCACTCTGCGACCCACAGCACCCACAGAATCCTCTACCAACACCCTGGTTCCAGACACCACAGCACACACTCAGAGGTCTTGTAGAGTCTGAAGTCCTGAGGGGCCAGAGCTGACCAGGTGGCCCAAGGACGGCACCCACACAATATCGGACATAATGTTATGGCTGTTCGGGGTCTGTATAGTATGCTGTAATGTCCTGTTCTTTTGCCTTTCTATCATGGCCAGCATTTTTTGTCTTTTCTGTGGGATTAGACCACATGGCCAGCACCCGGTCAACTTTATGTTCATAGGCTTTTTTATATGTAGAACATATTGTTCAAGAAAAATTACCTTATGTGTTTTATAGCTGCAGAGTAATTCCACTTTGTCACACGCCCCTTTATCACACACACGAAAGGCTGTCTCGGGTCAGACCTGGCCTCTGGCTGCCGACGTGCTCCTGTTAACCCCCCCTAACTTCGGATTTTAATGGATATGGATCGTTAATTTCGAAGCTTTCAGCACGGCAACCGCAGTGGAATTGAAATATAAAGGAAAAAGCGCATCAGGAATGTGAATGAAGTGCCTGATATAACCTGGTCAGTCTGAGAACACTCAACTGTTAATGGAATTCCATATGGGCTTTATATAACACCACCATCTCTCGAATTCCCCCCACACACACCATCTGATGTATTTTGTACACGTATCTGGCCATATGAATCAAAATGTTCTCTGTTGCTATCCTCCATTCAATGTGCAACCATAAATTAGATTTTTTTTTTATCAGATTTCCCCCTCGATATTTTGAATCCTGTGCCCGTCTGTTGAACAGAAAGAGCTGCAACTGTTTTTAAAGTCACAGGAAGTTCATTTTGATACAGTTTTACAAACTTTATATATTGAAGTTTAGACATAAGCTTAATATGTCTCTGATTAGTCACATGATTATGATTCTTCTACGGAAGTCATTAATATAATAAAATGCACCTCATGTGATGTTCATGTTATGAACACACGCAAAGTGTATATAGAAGTAAAATAAGAGTTATCATTGAACATATCACTGTGTTTCATGAAGCAGTATCCAGATGAAATTGTGAAAAGTGAAAAGAAAAAAATAAGTAGTGTTTTCTGTTATCCTTCACAATAACAATAATTCTATTTATTTCTTTATATAATCCCCTCCTACACTAATGCACTTATCCCAGCATTTCACAAGTGCTTGGATACCATCAAGGTAGAACGTTTTCTCACTATGCTGGAGCAATGAAAGGATTTCCTGCTTCACGTCTGAAACACTGGCCTCCCAGGAACTCCTTTAATGGCCCAACATGTGGAAAAGGCATAAAATGAGGGCAGGACTGTACAGAGGATGTGGCAGTAACTCCCAGCTAAGTCTTGTAATGTTTAAGTGGTGATTGTGAATGATAGTGTGTACCGTGAGTTGGCGGTTAATTTTCTAGGATCAAGCGTTCCACTTGCTGAATCTTCCCAGGAACAACTACAGTGGGCTTTGAGCCACCTCGGCTGGAATTCCTGGATGCATAGCCTCTTTTAAATGGTTTGCACCATTCAGATGTTTAACTGCGAGTTAAAGTCTCATCATCATAATGTGCTTGAAGTCTTTTAAAAAAGCTTTCACCACAAGCCCTGGTTTAACTTGAACGACCCCTCATAATTTGACAGACTTCATGCCTCCTAGTTAGCAAAAGGTGATGTCTTATTTTATACAAACATTGCATCTCACTGCATCAAGTCTTGAGGTAGAGCTGGGGAGCCCATCCTCAAGTTTAAAACTGCAGTCAATTGGCTTATCCATCTTCATGAGCACAGAAATAGCTATTTCATTAAATAGTTTGTTTAGCATTAGAAAGTCACAGCAGATGAATCGATACTTGATTGAAAGCTAATGACTAGATGTTAAGCTGAGCCTATTAAATTGATGAACCCATTAGCATCAATTCATATGGCACAGAGGAACTTTGTGGTTTGTAATGAGTGCTTATGGAGGCCATATTTTTTTTCTTGAAAATGTATTTCATTTTTTAATAGAACTCGTATTTATTTTAGAAAATAAACACCCCCAAATAACACGTCAGTGTACTCTTGGATTACAGTTACTCAAGTATTTTCTACCCTTGGTTGTAGGTGCAATTGTGCCACTATCTTTTTTCAATCTAATGATTTTTTTTTTTTAACTTTTTGAAGTCATTATTCAGTATTAAAAAAACAAAAGCCGGCCATCAGTACAAAAAATGCACCAAAAAATAAAGCACTCAAACATCAATAAAGTTAATGCTCTCTAACACGTTAGAGATTTTGTGTTATTCGGCATGAATGAGTCTGTTAAATGTTTTTAGACGAGTAGTGTTAAATCGAATCTAAATGGCAGCAAAATGTCATTGCTTTTTGTTAGACTCAGTTTTGCACTAATTAGTAAAAGTAATGGAATGTAGCCCAGGAGAGCACACTGACCTGTATCTGACTATGTGAAGGTGGGGTTCGAAATAATATTTAGCGTATGTTGTTCTTTGAAGAACCAGAGACAGGAAGTTCTTCAGGAAATCTGGGGAACAAACAGGGATATTCAGTTACCAAGAATATTTGTGTAGGTGTGTATGAGATATAATAATATAATATGGACATAAAATCTCTATAACATGCTTGCTACCACAACTCAAAGTTGTATATAGGTCTATATTTGGATTGTATATATAAGGCATTATCCACTCAGTCAATCATGTAACAGAAGCACAATGCATAATATTGTGCAAATACAGGTTAAGTGCTAGAGTTAAAGTTTATATAATATATCAGAATGGGGGAAAATGTGATCTCTGTGAATCTGACCACTGCATGGTCATTGGTGCCAAAAAGTCCATTCTGAGTTGCACTCGTTGCAGCCAAGAATAGGAATCTCAGATTACTGCGAGCACAGGATCACCTAAACTAGACAGCTGTGTCTTCCTTGATCTGATTATTAATTTCTGTGAATTTCGTGATGTACAGATGATTTGAACAAAATTTGGAATCAACACATACAGAAGGTCATCACTCAAATGGTTAAAGACTGTTTGCAGAATGCTATATTAAAGTGTATTCCTGGAAAGTTGACTAAAAGGAAAAGAGTGTGGAAGGAAAAGGTGCACAAACAACAGGGATGATCACAGCCTTAAGAAGATGAAGCAAGTGAAACAAAGCCAATTCAAGAACTTGGGAGAATTTCACAATTTCACAACATCAGAAGCGTCTTACCTGGGCTGAGGAGAAAAAGAACTGGAAAATTCCTCAGTGCTCCTCTTTTCAGATGAATGTAAATTTTGAGTTTCATTTAAAAATCAAGGTCCAAGTGTCTTAAGGAAGAGTGGAAAGGCACAGAATCCAAGTTGCTTGAAGTCCAGTGTAAAGTTTCCACAGTTGATGATGATTTGGGGTAGTGTTGGTCCACTGCGTTTTATCCAATTCAAAGTCAAATCGGCAGTTTGCCAGGAGATTCTAGAGCACTTTATCCTTCCATCTGCTGACAAGCTTTAGGAGATGCTGATTTCCTTTTCAAGCAGGACTTATCACAGTGCCAAACTACAACTAACTATTTTGTTGACCATGATATTACTGTGCATGACTGGTCAGCAAACTCACGTAACCTGAACCCCATAAAGAATGTATGGGCTATTTTCAAGATGAACAGGAGAAACACCAGACCCAACAATACGGATGAGCTGAAGGCTGCTATTAAAGCAACTTGGTTTTCAGTAACCCCTCATCAGCGTCACAGACTGAGTACATTCTTGCCATGCCACATTGATGCAGCAATTCATGCTAAAAGAGCCTACAACCAAATAAAGGCTTGAAATATTTCACTTTACATGTAATAAATCTAGAATATATGAGGGTTTTACTCACTCACTTACACATCGTCCATACTGCTTTATCCTGTATACAGGGGGCCTGGAGCCTATCCCAGGAGACTTAGGGCATAAAGCAGGGTACATGCTGGACTGGGTGCTAATCCATCAAAGGGCACCCACACATCAAACACTATGGTTAATTTGGGAACGTCAATTAGCCTAATCTGCATATCTTTGGCCTGTGGGTGGCAACCAGAGTACCTGGACGGAACTAACCAAGCATGGGGACCTATGGCACACAGACCTATGGCAGGAATCGAACCTGGACCCTGGAGGTGCAAGGCGACAGTGCTAACCACTAAGCCACTCTACCGCTCTATGAGGGTTTCACATTTAAATTACATTTCAAAAGAAAATGATCTTTTCCATGATATCCGATTTTTTTGAGATGCACTGTAGCTGAATAAAATAAAGCTGTATATAAAATCAGACATATAAAAACTGAGCATCATATGTCAAGGAAATGAAATAAACACTATATTTCCAAATGTATTCACTCACACATTAACATCAGAGGGCACAGTTTGGATCTGGGTTTGCACGATGGTTAACACGTACTGTAGCTATACAGTATGTCTCCTTTAATTATTATCCACTGTAGTGATAAAGAGTAAAAGGTTAAGGAGTAATACTTAACATGTCACTCAACCTGGCTGCTGGACTTGGGGTGGTGCCTCTCCAGGAGACAAACAGAAGCCAGCTGTTTTGTCAGAATAGTCATGTTATTAAGCTTAAAAAAGATTAGAAAGAACATGTAGCGTAGGCTAGTTTTGGCATGTTGGACAAACTCTTCAGACATCTTGCATTTTCATCAGTTTGGGTTTTTTGGTCTTTCTTCCTCCACAGGTTTATCTGCTTTATCTGTAGCGCAACAAAGTCTGCTTGCGTGTTTGTTTGTGAGTGTGTGTGCATGCGTGTTATTGTGCTTTGTTTATTGTGCTCCATTTGTCAAGCTTTAGTGATGCATGCTATGCAAGATGATCTATGTGCCAAAAGTTTTTTTTTTTTTTTAGGTTCACTCGACTCATCCTTTCATCGTCACTACATTACACAGCAGGGGAGAGGGGCATAAAATACTTTTATGTATTTTTATGTATACTTTTTTTTTTTGCGTATAATTCAAAAAAACTGTAAAAATTGTCCATAGTTCAGACAGTTTATATTCAGTAATGTTTATGTGGTTTGTTTTGTTTTAAGCACTTCACGTTCATTATTATTCCATTTAGGTGAATGTACAGTATATTTCTGCATAAAAATGTAAAGATTCAGTAGAAAATGATCATTTCTTTAAGGCCTTTTTTAACTGCATCTCCAGATTGGACGGGCAAGATCTTATACTTGTTGGAGTATGTATAGGAAAACTGTGTATATTTATTTTCTGTTTCAAACATGGCAGTCGCCTTGCACCTCCAGGGTCCGAGTTCGATTCTCAACCAGGTTTGATTTCTGCATGCATGGCGTTTGCATGTTCGCCCCGTGCTTGGTGGGTTTCCTCTGGCTACTCTGGTTTCCTCCCACAGTCCAAAGACATGCCAATTAGGCTAATTGGTATTCCCAAACTGCCCGTAGTGTGTGAGTGTGTGTATGTGTGGGGGCCCATGATGGATTGGCACCCTGTCTCATGTCCAAAGTCTCCTGGGGTAAGCTACAGGCCCTCGGAAACTCTGTATACAGAATAAAGCGGTATAGACGATGAGTGAGTTAGTGAAAGAGGTTGAACTTTTGTTATAAAGACAGTATTCATAAAGCCTTAAAACTAAACTGTAGTTTTTAACTGTAGCAGACTGTAAATGAGACACTTGCACAGGAAGTGAAACTGTATTAAAGTTTCAGTGGCTCTCGAATAGTTGTTAAAAGTAGCACGTAGCAGGGGTAGATCAGAGGTTAAATGGTTAAGTGGATCGTGGGAAACTCACAGGTTCAAACCCAAGCACCATTAAACTACCATTGTTGGCTCTTTGACCAAGGAGTTAAACCTTCAACAGCTCAGATGTATAATGAGATAGATGTAAGTCGCTCTGGGTAAAGACGACTGCCATATGCCATAAATGTATTAATTAATAATTTTTTTTATTTAAATCCCCAGTAGATATGTTGCCAAAACATAAAAAGATGCAATTCATGGAGAAACAAATACTCCAACCATGGTGTTCCTGTGCTACTTCCTATAATATCCTATAATAGAACCTGACAGCCAGAACAGCTTGATTTGTGTTTGGGTGGAAATTTGGACCTCTGCATATCATACATCATCAAGCCCCAACCTTAGGCAGAAAGAAGGTCTGGCCAGCATCACTGTGTTGAGAAGTAAGGAGCATAATTAGATGAGGGGGATATCCATTTCAATACATGTGCCCTAATATTCTGATCAGGGGAAGAGGACATAACCACTAGATGTAGTGGTGTTGCACAGCTTAATGTGCGACTTGATGGGAAAAAGGATTTCTGATCTGCTGTCATACACCAGATTAATCCTTCCACCTGTCTGCACAAAGATGGTTCACTTTAATCTTCCAATTTTTTTTTATTTTTAGATTTGACCTTTTCTTCTTGCTTTCATGTCTTTTTCCATCTGAAATTTCCCTTCAGCCAAAATGCAGCCTCTTCACCAACCTTTTAAATCAACATTTATTAGATTTAATTTAATGCATCCCTTGATTTGTGTGTGATTTTATTTCCTGCCCACTAACAGTTATTTTTATTTTTAGCTTGATGGTATTTCCTAAACTAGTAATCTGGTATGAGGAGATATTTTTAATAGCCTACAGAGCACCTTTGTTTAAGGGTGTCTGTTAAATCTAATTTTATTCGCAGTTTATCCACCAAGAAATGTGAGGTCTGATCTAATTTTGGACAATTTAAGATAATTTAGCTCAGAGGCAAGGAAACCTTAAAGCCTCCATCACTGTGCAGACTGCCTGTCAAATCTTTACACAGGTTCTTTGGCGCGCACACACACACACACACACACACACAGTCTTTTTTATGTTGTAGTTTCTGACACTGTATGACACACTGGACCGAAGGCAAAACTGATATACTGTAGATGCTGAAAATGTGTGTGAGAGTGTACTATGGTAAACTATAGAACATACCATAATATACCACAATATTACCATGGTAAATAGGACTTTATAAAGTATAGGGTACCAGGGTAGGTGCCTTGACACTTCAGTGGGTACCATGGAAGTACTATGTTATGTGCCACCATATTTTGGCATACATGTATCTAATATGGTACATTTTTACATACTGTACCATATTAAATATCTTAGTACATACAGTACAGTACTACTGGTATGGCATAACACAGTCAGTTCCAAATTATTATATGTAATGTTTAAAAATTGATTACCAATTAATTGTTACATACATACAGTGGTAGATTATGGAACATAAACAGTGCAGGTGTGATGATTTATAGTACTGTGCAAAAGTCTTGAGCCCCTCTTTTCTTCATATTTTGCTTTCAAAGAGGCAGACTTCTCTTGTATTTTTTAAAGTAGTCTTTAGGAATAGTTCTCCAGGCTTCCTGAAGGACTTTTTTACCTCTCATTTTTCAAAACCTTTCAAGGTTTTGGCTCTCATTTTCAGTCCAGTCCCTGTACCTGAACAGTTTCAAAGAAATAGTTTTGTTGCTTAAGCTATACAGTGACCTATGAATCATTCAAACATAAAAAAAAAAACATTTAACTTATGGCAAAAACTTGTTGCAGATGATGACAGATGATCAGACCAGTGCTTAGAATAATGGTGAATGCTGAATATTGGTTGAAACAAATGAGGGGGGAAATGAGGTTGCTGCTGAGGGTGTTACATAAACTGCCATTTTTTATTGAATCCTTAGGCAGTTTGCAGTCTGTCACAGTATAAGAAACTGTTACCATTTATTCTACATAAACCATCAGCAATTAAGTTCAAATGAACTGTCAAAAATCGGACTATAGGACTACCATGGTAAGATTTCTGATGGGACAGTCTGATCTTATAGGTGGTGGTTTGAGTCACAGTCCACATCTGCATCAGATAATTGACAAGAGTGTGTGATGATTCAGACATGATACTAAATATATATATATATATATATATATAGTATAGTAATATATACTGTATATACAGTATACATAGCTCAGCCCTTTAGTTCCAGTGAAAGGACCTCTTAATGCTTCAGCATACCAAAACATTTTAGACAATTTCATGTCCCCAACTTTGTGGGGACATTTCGAAAAAGGCCTCTTCCTGTTCCAACATGACTGTGCACCAGTGCACAAAGCAAGGTCCACGAAGACATGGATGAGTGAGTTTGGTGTGGAAGAACTTGACTGGCCTGCACAGAGTGCTGATCTCAACCCGATAGAAAACCAATTGGGACTAATTAGAGTGGAGACTGCACGCCAGGCCATCTAATTCAACATCAGTATCTGACCTTACAAATGTACTTCTGGATTGGTCAAAAAGCCCTAAAAAACAAACTCCTTTTATCCGAAACCTTGTGGAAAAACCTTCCCAGCATAGTTGAAGCTGTTATAACTGTAAAGGGTGTGCCAACATCATATTAAACCCTGTGGGTTAAGAATTGGATGTTACTCAAGTTCATATGCATGTCAAGGCAAGTGAGCGGATACTAATACAGTGGTGTGAAAAACTATTTGCCCCCTTCCTGATTTCTTATTCTTTTGCATGTTTGTCACACAAAATGTTT
>JAOVVA010000016.1:3941750-3951960 GCA_028565275.1 Leiocassis micropogon
TCCCTGTGCTTGGTGGGTTTCCTCCAGGTACTCCGGTTTCCTCCCACAGTCCAAAGATATGCAGATTAGGCTAATTGGTGTTCCCAAACTGCCTGTAGTGTGTGAATGAGAGTGTGTGTGTATGTGTGTGTATGTGTGTGTGCCCTGCGATGGATTGGCACCCTGTCCAGGGTGTAAGTCTCCTGGGATTAGGCTCCAGGCCTCCCGCGATCCTGAATTCAGGATAAAGTGGTATAGACGATGAGTGAGTGAGTGAGTAAATGTAAAATTCATTTGTTTGCATTTGAGCTGGTAAACTCTTGCTGTTCCAGAGTAATCTAAGCTATTGACACAGCACGGCACCCTGCATGGCTGGAGTAAATTATTTGCTAACTTTGTTTAGAATTGTAACTTGGGATATTTATAAAATTGTGATAACTAACAGGATCATAATACAAATTGAATCTGTAGGTAGGTATCGTGATAATATCATATGGGGATGTCCCAGATGATTCCCATCCCTATTCAATACCAACATCTAGGACTTCTTCAACATCTAGGACGCGTTATTGTGCAAAAGTCTTAGGCACCATATTATATGCTGTACCAAATTTGTTATATATGTTTATCATGTCTGCATAATTATGTACAAAATCATTCAGTATTTCCATATATAATTTAATAAAAATTAATAAATAAATAACATTACAGGAGAATATATGCATGGCTGTAAAAAAATATATATATAGTACAAGACAGACAAGTTTTTAGGTTTTACAAAAAACCTAATGTACGCTCCTGGGATTTGCATAAAAAATAGAAAGGAGCGAGTATGACAAAGTTGTTTCCATCTGAAAACTGCTCTGTCTTGTACTATATATTTTTTTTCTTTACAGCCATGCATATATTCTCCTGTTTTTAAGTTATATAAGGACATACTGAATGATTTTGTACATAATTATGCAGACATGATAAACATGTATAACAAAATTGGTACAGCATATAATATGGTGCCTAAGACTTTTGCACAGTAACATGTATGTGTATATATATATATATATATATATATATATAAGGAATTTAATAAAGTTTGCATACAAGCAAATGATTTTGATGATGAAGAAGAAGACTTTGTATAAATATTAAAGTCTTAAATAAATAAGTATGTTTAGATATCTTTTTTTTATAGTAAAAACTAAAAATTTAACAGTGGTTAAACATCAGCTAGGTATCAAGCTTGCTCTGTTTTTTTTTGGGTCCTTTTCTGAGTTTGTTTAAGACAACACATATTTAGTGATATTCAGTTGAGTAAGAGTCTACTCTAGCAAACAGAGGGTTGTGGACTCAAATTCCAGGACTGCCAAAGTGTCACTTTCAAGCAAACTTGTCTATTTTTGGTTTTAGAGAGTCTTTCTCTAGTAATACCAATTATTCCGCCAATAAGCATGACCAACAACTGCCTGCCTTGACGAAAGTAGGCATTATAACTGACATGACCGACGACCAATCAAAGCCCGTTTATTTTAGGCCATTGATAAACATGCAGGATGGTCACATACTCGCTACACAACTCTAGTAGCGTTTAAGCCTAGTGACTATATGGTGTAGTGTACAAAAGATATCAGAGGTTCTGTGTCCTTTGGGAGGAGCTTCTGAGGTTGAGACTAATTATTTTCTTTCTGTCCATCTCTACCTGCAGTCGGAGCGAGCAGCTGAGGGGATCATTCTCCCAGGCATGATGCAGCGTGGTGGTTCAGACTTGTGTCTGGAGCTTGAGAGCGACACAGCCGTTCGGGATGGAGCACGTCCTCGGCTGGGTCTCGACAGCCTGCAGCAAAAGATGCTGAAGGTGACTGAGCAGCTGCGTATCGAGCAGGCCTTGAGGGACGAGAATGTAGCAGAGTACCTGAAGCTCATCGATACTGCAGACAAGCAGCAAAGCAGTCGCATCAAGCATGTGTTTGAGAAGAAGAACCAGAAGTCTGCGCAGTCCATCGCGCAGCTGCAGCGCAAACTGGAGCAGTACCACCGGAAGATCAAGGAGTGTGACACAGCCGCGTCAGCCAACGGCACCAAACAGGCACAGACGCCTGGCAAAGAAGTTAAAGAAGTTAAAGAAGCAAAAGAAGCAAAAGAAGCATCCAGGGATAGCCTAAAGGACTGTGTCAAGGAGACGGGGGCCAAAGCAGTCGGCCGAAACCAGCATTTGGACAAGGTGAAGACTGTCGGCCCAGGAGTCTCGCTCTCGCCACCGTTCTTCTTCAACAAGTCGCGAGGTTTCGCCAGCCTCATCCGCAACAAATTCGGCAGCGCCGACAACATCGCACACTTAAAGAGCACAATGGAGACGGGGGGCGGGCTGAGAGCAGAGGGTGCAGGGCGGGCGCTGAGTGGCAGTGCAACGCTAACAAGCAAACCCAAGTATCCCAGCGACGACGAGTGCTCAACAGGCACATCAGCATCCGCGGAGAGCAGTGGGCACGGTGTGCAACCCGAGGTGGTGCAGGTGGAGAGCGGGAGCAGATTGAGCGAAGCTCTGGAGGAGGTGAGGGAGCTCAAAGAATCACAAGGGCACCTCACCGAGGACATCGAGAGCCTAAGGAGCCAAGCCAAACGTAATTACGGCTTCATTTCACAGATGCTGCAGGAAGAGCGGTACAGGTACGCAATCCTGGTATTTAAAAAAAAAAAAAAAAACTAAAATTTGATGCTTAAACTGCTTTGTTGTCATTTTAGTTTTTTTGTTTATCTGCTGAAACATACATTTTCAGTTAGATTAGGTTGGAAAAGGTGTTTACAAAATGTATTTATACCCCAGTTTAATTAAAGCAAGCCAGCCAATATATTTAAAATTATTATTAGGGTAAGTCGTTCATCACACACGCCATGTGTACACTATGCTTGTCTCCTCGTGTAGGTGTGAGCGGCTGGAGGATCAGCTGAACGACCTGACCGAGCTGCATCAGAACGAGACCACTAACCTGAAGCAGGAGCTGGCCAGCATCGAGGAGAAAGTAGCGTACCAGGCCTACGAGCGAGCCCGTGACATGCAGGTATATACACACACCACGCACAAACACACAGCGGCCTGTCTAAATATTGAGCCTGGCCAAGTGTCTGAAGTCTGCCGATTGAAACCTAGAAAGTTCCTGAAAGAGTTTCCAGCTTTTGTTCCAACCACCAATCGAGAAAACCATGAACATTATGTGATTGATTGTTGATTCAGCAAAAAATTTTGTTGTTGTGTTTTTATGATGTTAAAATTCCAGTGTAGCTTTTTAACTAACAGCAAACAGAAACTAGCAGCAAATCATACTGCAGTGGTTCCACATGCTTAAAGCTATGCTTTGTTCCATTTGTGATGCGAGTGGCTGTTACTAGAGGAATGTGGTGTTCATTACCAGTCAAAAGTTTGAACACACCTTTTTGACTTTATAGTCTTTCCTGATTTTTATTTCTTTCTACACTGTAAAGCAATGCTGAAAGCATCCAAACAGTTGATAACGGCTCTAATCTGAGGTGCTGTTTGTTTAATTGGTGATTTCTGCGGCTGGTAACTCTAAATAAACTTCTCTTCTGTTTTTAGTCTTGCTTTCCTGGGATGGTCTTCATGAGAGCCAGTTTCATCACGGTGCTTGATAAGTTTTGCAAATACACTTGACAATACTGTTCTTGCAAGACCTATTTCAGAACAGCTGACCTTCATGTCTTAAATGAACTGACTGTTACTCAATGCCGTGTGTGTTATTTCATAGTTTTGAAAAAAATTCTAGAATGTAGAAAATGAATCCAAACTTTGACTGGTACTGTACATTTGTAAAAACTTTAGAATTTCGTTTCAAAATGCAGAGATAAAAGTGGTCTTATAAGGCTCTATCCTGCAGCCAGTCATCATCCAGGATAAACATAGGGTTAGGGTCAGCATAGGTCTCTGTGGACATTTACACCCACTGACTATCAGATAAGGTTAATCTTTATATTGTACAATAAAGAACTTCAAAATGGAAAGTTAACATGTAATATCCACTTTAGGATCTGTCAAGAGAGAACACCGCTCCACTCCACGTCTATACTGGTTTATTCTGTATACGAGGTTGCAGGGGGTCTGGAGCCTATCCCAGGAAACTTGGGGCACAAGGCGCGGTACAGAGGCGGGAATCGAACCCCGGCCCTGGAGGTTCAAGGCGACAGTGCTAACCACCAAGCCTTGAGAGAGAACGGTTCTAGAGAAACACATTTAATGAAACAAAACATAAAATGCAAATGTGATGAGTGTGGACTTATGTGTGAAATAACTTTTTCTGTTGAGTTTATTACAAAAACAAACTGTCTATAATAACCTGCATTTATCTAATGTTTGAACAAAGTATCACTTTTCTACTCGTGATACTTTGGAGAAATTTCTACGTTTTTTTAGCTGGAATGTCAAATATTTGACATCTTCTATCTCAGGACTGCTCTTCACAAAGAGCGAACCTTTACACTACAGTTACGCCTTGTTTTAAGAATTTAGCGTGTTAAGCTCCATCTCATTTGTTCCTGATCCACAGAAATGTACGTACTTTTGAACAGAAGCTAAAGTTCCCTAAAACTACGGCCCAAGAATGAAAATCAGCTCAAGGCTTGCTAATAAAATACGTCACTGCTCTTCGACAGTTTCTGAAATGTTCCTTTGGAAACGTGCCTGGATTTAGATTGAGCTGCAGCTCAGCAGCCCAGTGGCAGGAGGAGATACGCCTTGGTGTTATGTTTACCAACTGATTGCTCATCATTTATTTTCCCTCTTTGTCTTTCCTGTATAATATATTGTCTCACTGAATCAACATGCCTCACTTTCTCATTCACATTCATTTGATGCAAACATACTGTCAACAGTCTGAACACACTTTCTAATTCCATGGTCTTTCCTGATTTATTTTCTTTTTACATTGTAAAACAATATACTGAAGGCTGTGAAGATGTGAAATAATCACATTTGAACAGTTGATATTGAGATGTGTCTGCTACGTACTTACGCTCTGTAAAGCCTTCATAAAGGCTTAGTTTATGTTTTGGTCTCACTTTCCTGGGATGATCTTCATAAGAGCCAGTTTCATCATGATGCTGATCTTTGTGACTTAAAATAACAACTGACTGTAGTTGTTGTTCAAATTCAAATTAAAATCTTATTTGTCACATACACAGTCATACACAGTACGATACGCAGTGAAATGCTTATACGGCCGCTCGTGACCTTTAACATCTAAATTATCAATAGAAATAGAAATAAATTAGGGAATGGAAATAAAGAATAAAATATAGAGAAAACCAGAATATAAAATATAAAATATGGGATATATATAATAAAAAAAAACCTAGCTGTACAAAATATACACAGTAATGACTGTACAAATATGCAAAATATGGAAAATGGATATAAATGTCCAGAAAGTATGCAGAAATGAAGTGACAAGCAGTGTGCAAAATGAAATGAAGTATAAATGTCTATAAACGTCCAGAAATGTCCAGGGTTGTTGTTGTCCACCAGTTGTTGGTGTTAATTACCTAATGCAATATGTGTTCTTTTATAGTTTTGAAATTTCTAGTATTGTTCTAGAATGTAAAAAAAAAAAACCCTACAAAACAAAAACCATTGAATTAGAAGCCATGCGTAAACTTTTGACTGGTACTTTCATCATTGACATTTGTATGCGGAAGACGGAGCCGACAATGTTGCTGCCTGCATAGTTTCTAAGTGAAGTGGTTACGCACAGCAACGTTAAACAACGTTTATCTCTAAAATTCATACCAATAGCTCTTGGTATCCCAGAGTTTTTTTTTTTGTAAGCTTAAAGTTCTTTGTGTAACATAAAAAGCATCAGTGCCACTACTCAATACCAGTTTAGAGTAGTGAATAAGTATGCGATTTGAGACGCACTGTTTATTTGTTGTGGTCACATTATCACATGGTGTTATTCTGCCTCTTTAGATTTGTCTTATTCTTAAGCCTCTGACTTTTTCTCTACTCTGTGTCTCTGCCCGTCTCTCTCTCTCTCTGGTCTCTGTAGGAGGCACTGGAGGCATGTCAGACACGTCTCAGTAAGCTGGAGTTGCAGCAACAGCAGCAGCAATTGGTGCAGCTGGAGAGCGCAGATGCCAAGGTGCTCCTGGGAAAGTGCATCAACATCATGTTGGCCATCGCCACGGTGATCCTGGTGTGCGTGTCCACAGCGGCCAAGTTCACAGCACCGCTACTGCGCAGCCGGCTGCATGTGCTCGCGACTCTGGCGTGCGTGTGTTTGCTTGCACTCGGCTGGAGCCACTGGGACCAGGTTCAGTGTGTGGTGGAGCAAATCCTACTGACCAGATGAAGATTACCTGTGCGTGTGTGTTTATGTGTGTGTCTGTGCATGTTTTTAGACTGTGACTTGAGACATTTTAACTGTTCAGATATTAACTCTAAATCTTGTCTTTTATGTGTTGTGTGCATTTATGTTTATGTTTATGTGCTACAGATCTGTGTAGGAGATGTTTCCATCTCAGTAACTGTACTGTATTGTGTGCTCCGGTTCACGCGCCCCGGTCTCTCATGCAAATTCGCAAGGGAACCTGAGACCAGCCTCATGAGTCTAATGAGGTTAATAATCTCTTTGTTCTCACATTATGCATTCCAAAGTAGAAATCATTGGTTAATTTCCAATGTTTACTTTGTCAGAATTTCTTGGTGGGTTTGAGCTAGCCTTAGGAAAGGGATATGCTTAACTCTAACCACAAGCAGCTGAATGAGCGAATAAAGCAAACGTAGCAAGCGATATCTACTGTGTTAAACCTGTAACTAGGATCCAAGTGGATTGGTGAACACGTTTTAAACAAAGAAATGTTAATTAAGTGTTATTTAAAAAAGAATGTGGAATAAGTCCATACATGGTCTGATAATTCTTTGATCAACTGATCAGTGAATTAATTAATCTGGTGTTTGAGCAGCATTTACATTTGTAAACTGTGAAGCAGTAATATAACACCCAAGTTTGGCATCATGCAAATATGAATAGCTTTAATTAATGTTTTTCTCACTTAATTCCCTTTGGAGTTTAATTGTCTATGGAGTATTAAATGAAAAAACAGGAATTGTATTAATTTTAATTAAATAATTTCTGCATGATCGAATGCCTCAAACGCTAGCAGTGATCAGGCTGGCTACTACACTCAGCTGGTGTACAGTACATACACCAAATTCACCGGGATATTGTGTACCAGCAGTGATTGTCTCCTTCTGGACCACTTTTCCTATAGAGCAGGAAAAAAAAAATCAAAGCTCAGCACATACCAGCTGTCTGAAATGCATTATAAGTGATGATCAATTTCACCTGTGCACAGAAAGCAAACACTTTTTTTTTTTTGTGTGTGTGTGTGTGTGTGTGTGTGTCTTTGAGTGTTTTAGCCTGGGATTCCCCATTAGAAAGTTGAGCTGTACAGATTAATAGAATGAAATATATAGGACTTTATAAATGAAGGTTTTAAGGACTATTTTTATACCTCAGTTATCCAGAAACTGTTTTGATGAGTCTGTGAATACAATGATTACTATCGTACATGGTGTTTGTGCTCATTTTCTATCTATAAAAAGGTCTTGCTGTCACTGCTTAAAAAGATGTTAAGCCTGCCTTCTTTCAGGTTGTATGACTAAAAAAATTCCTCCCACCATACATTTCTTTCATTGATGAGCAGACTTGTTGTTTTGGGGGGTTGAAATCAAAATAAGCAATAATACGGAAAAAAAATTAAATGAGACACAATTTTTCTTCCCAGATGAAGTAGATCAGCCAAGTAGGTCATCCAAGAGATGTCTGGTGTCCATTTGCTTTTTTAGTTTTACACTGGAGCTACTAGGCAAGCTGACAAGTAGTTGAGCAAGTAATTATTTCACCACATTTACAATGACTCAGCAAAAAAAAAAAAAAAAAGTCACCAATTCCAAAAATCC
This sequence comes from Leiocassis micropogon, assembly GCA_028565275.1. Classification (NCBI taxonomy): domain Eukaryota; kingdom Metazoa; phylum Chordata; class Actinopteri; order Siluriformes; family Bagridae; genus Leiocassis; species Leiocassis micropogon. The sequence continues at coordinate 3,949,693 of JAOVVA010000016.1, forward strand.
CAATTATTGGTCTACATCAAAAAATGACCTAGGGTGATTTGAACTTTTTTAACCTTATTAATACCTGGAACGATAGTGTTGATAGAAATGTGGTTGAAAAAATCTGTTGAACTATAAAATATCACTTAAACTCTTAATAAAATTGCATTGTTGAATAAATAAATAGATAAATGACAGCAGAAACTAAACACAACTATGTCTAATAATGAAAGTAAGAGCATTTGTGACCATAAGTTAATTTACTTTTGGTTTGTTACAGAGCATAAATATTGGATTTTGGTGCAATGGAAAAGGCCATGTGGTCTGATGAGGTCAGATTGACCCTATTCCAGCGTGATGTGTGCGTCAGGGTAAAAAGTGATGTACCTGAAGCATTATCATCAGGCAGTGCTATGATCTGGGGTTAATTCAGTTGGTCAGGTCTAAGCTCAGCACCAGTATGTAGCAATAAAATAAAATCAGCTGATACCCTCAATGTACTGAATTAACCAGGTTATAACATGTACTGTATTATGTTTTTCTTCCCTTATGGTACGGGTATATTCCAGGACCAAAATTGTCAAAGAGTGGTTTCGGGAGCATGAGGAATAACTGGCCACCACATTGTGTATCATAATCAAAGCTAAATTAAATCTTTTAAAAGAAATCTTAGAGTGTGTAAGGCAGTAATTCTTCTGTAGGCACTGCTGACGTGATTTATTTTAATTAATAGTAACATAATACGATATTTATAATAATTGTTGCTGTCAAACGGCTATTTTCCCCTACAAACCTCATTGAATTCACATTTCCCAGGAAATTATCAGGTGTTGTCAGAACCTCAGTTACATACTGTAAATAACTAGAAATCTGTTTTCCCCCTAATCTACCCATAGAGGCAGTATCGCTAGACACACCTCAGAGCCGACTGGAGAGTGTTCAAAGGCTTTTATGCTCACGCCCCTGGATAAGGACAGGTCTTGCCACATGGCCCAGTTTACCACTTATACTATTGAAAAGGAGGCTTGGCAGAGAACAGCATGTGGTATAATGAGGGGAAAACTATTCATCCACACTAGTGACACATAGCCAGAAACCTGTTACTCAGCCAAATGGTAATGAATGTGAAATATTCTAAGCATACAATGCAGATTTTGAACTTGACCTGGAGAAAAATGGATGAACAAATGCAAAACAAGATTCCAGCACCAGCTTTGCAAAAGGAATTGAGTTCATTTAACAGACTCTGTAGTAACTGGTGCATGGTGTAATGAGGGAAACAGTGCAGTAAATGAAAGCTAATAACACTAGGAAGGCTAAGAGTAGTGGCTGCTGTGCAGTTCTGTAGTGTTTCATTAGCTGGTACACCTTGATCAGAGTCACATCTGGAAATGCAGTTTAATCTAAATAAGAGCAGTGAAAGGATGGATTTATTTTTACAGCAGTATTTATTACCACATTGCATGATTCCCACAGTGCAGATGAAAGCTGGAACATTACTGGGATAGACAAATTGCTAAACCAGACTGACTTTTCTTTTCGACATATTTTGCTATACAGTAATTTAGCATGTAGTCCATGTAAAGCCCACAATCACAAAGTCTGTAATTAATGAATTCCACTTCTATTGTAAATTGTTTTATTCATTATCTATACTGCCATATCCTGTATAGGGTGGCGGGGGTCTCTAGCCTAGGGTACAAGGCGGGAGTACACCCTGGACAGCGTGCCATGCCAATCCATCACAGGGATCACACTCTATGGGCAATTTAGGAATGCTAATTAACCTAATCTGTCTTTGGACTGTGGGAGGAACCCCAGTACCTGGAGGAAACCCACCAAACATGGGGAAAACACACAGACTCAAGGTGAGAATCGAACCCTCTACCACAGAGGCGTGAGGCCACAGTGCTAACCACTTCCGCCACTGTACCACCGCTATTGTACAAGAATAAGATCCCAGTATGGTACAACTCCCAGAATCCTAGCAGTAATGGATGTTAGTAGACCAACAGACCTGAAATTATGCATTACGCTTACTTATAACTGTCTTACATATTGATTTAAGTTTCATGCTGAGACAGGGTCACTTAAACAACTTGAGAAGAATTCTGCTGCCCCCTTGTGTTGGAAAGATGGAGAACCTGTTCAAGCAGATGGCGTCCATTCATCACAGCATGAGTCATTTCCAAAACCACTCTTGCTTAATTACAAAAATTACATTGTCGTCTGCAAAATAATTGAATAAAACTTGAAACGCTGCCTCTCACATAGCTGCTGAATCCGGAG
>JAOVVA010000016.1:3955765-3970792 GCA_028565275.1 Leiocassis micropogon
AGATGGTAATAGGAAGAAACCTTGAGAGGAACCAGACTCAACAGGGAACCCATCCTCATTTGGGTGAAACAGAGAGCCATTAAAGGAGTTCCTGGGAGGCCAGCGTTTTGAGACGTAAAGTAAACAGTCTGATAATGGTTTCCAGGCATACTGGGGAAAACTTTATACCTTGAAGGTACCTAAGCACTAGTGAAACACTGGAATAAGTGCATTAGTGTAGCAGGGGATTATGGAGAGAAATAAAGAGTTTTTACTTGCATAACTGTGTTCTGTTACAATCAAAAGTCTCAGTTTGACTTGAATGCCCTTGGTATTGGGAGGAAAAATGTTGCAATGTTTTGAGAATAACAATTGTGTGTAAAACACAGGACATCGAGGATTTGTTATATTTAGTATCAGATTTTTCAAAAGAAACTCTTCTGGCCTATCCATGCCAGATTGTTATACAGTATGTACATAATCTAATACTAATAACAATCTGGTATGGATATGCCAGAAGAGCTTCTTTTTGTACATACTGTATAAGAGTGGGATACTAAATACAATGAGATAATTAATTAATTTATACACAAAGGATATACACCTTACTTCATACACCGTGTGTGATTACCGTTTAGATTCTCTAATTTGCTCCTGGCATCAGCCATTAAATCCTTTGCCTCCTGTTGCAGCTGTTCTGCTCTCTGGCGTGCATCAGATACACCAGTTGCTTTCTCACCCATCAGGCCAAGGGCCGACTGGAACTTAGGCTGCACTTCTAAATTCAGTTTCTGACACACACACACACACACACACACACACACACACACACACACACACACACACACACACACACACACACACACACATTCATGGAGTTATGCATGGATGGATGTCGTTATCTGGTTATTTTCAACACCCTCAAATATTATGCAATGTTATCCTAGCTCTGTTTATTTTCTTCCTTCCTCTCTACTTAAGACAGCCCTTTCATCCACTTCTCTTTAAAAGGGGATCAGGTTACCCGTTTGTTTTTTTCCGAGTCCTCAGAGACATACGCTGCCAGGTTTTGAGCAGATTCGGCATTGTTGGAGGTTTCCTGAGTTGTCTGTTTCACCGCACCCATGTTCGTCTCCAGATTCAGCAAGCGCTGTGTGGCGTTACTCAGCATGAACTCAGATTCAACCGTCTCTGCGTCCACCTGCAACACACATACGCTATACAGAATGGCATAAACAATGCTATGCTTAGTGTTCTACAGTGTACTACATTGCCAAAATATGGAATTATAGATTGTTTTGGGACTCTAAATAATATGCTTACAGATAGGCGGCCTGAATTCTTAGCTGGCACATAAACCTATCCTTAAGTTGTCCCAGAGTGTTACAGCACAAAAGCTTTCAATCTGTCAACCTGAGATCACAAGTTTGAATCCTGATGATTTCACTGAAACTGTCAATGCGAGTCGGGAGCCGTAGGAGCAAAACTGGCTGAAGGATGGCATGCACTTTCTCCCTACTCACTCACAGTGACATGCATCTGTGACCTTTTTCCAAGTGTGTTAGGCAGCTCATAGCCTGGTTCCTACCTTATGTAATATTGAAGAGAGCTAGTAGCTCGCTCACTCACTCACTCATCGTCTATACCGCTTTATCCTGTATTCAGGGTCACGGGGGTCCTGGAGCCTATTGTAGGAGACTTTTTGGACATACACCCACACACTACAGGCAATTTGGGAACGCCAAATAGCCTAACCTGCAGGTCTTTGGACTGTGGGAGGAAACCGGAGTACCTGGAGGAAACCCACCAAACATGGGGAGAACATACCCACTATACCAAGTGCCGCCGAGCTGCATGGGTGGAAATTGCCTGGAGAATCTCAGGAAAAATGAACGTTAATGTGCAGTAAAGTAGCTAAAATCTGTTGAATTTAAACACACTGGTTTTTGTAAAAGTGTTAGCCAGCATGCTAACGTCAGCAGCACGTAAAAGCTAGAGATTTAGATCAATCCTTGAGATGACATGAGCATAGGGAAGAATCGCTCGACAAGAACCCGACTCTCCAGAGAACCTCACATACACACATACAAGATTGTTTACCCACAGCGGTTATTTGTTGTTGTGAGTAGTTAACGTCAGTCTTCGCTGCTTTTAAGCTGTCGTCTGTTGCAGAATGAAATTGCTCGGTTTCATTTAGCGTCGCCTTCACCTGGTCCACTTCCTCCCTCAGTTGTGTAGCTTCCTCGCTGCAGCGCAAACATCATAAATGTGTTTATCTCACGTGTCTGTGATATGTGTGTTTACATGTATGGTATGTTTTGAACCTGTATGTGTGTACCTGATGATGCGTGCCTGTTGCAGCAGTCTCTCAGCTATTTGTGCCTGATCAGCACTATCAGTCAAGACGGTGTCCACGGTGGTCAGATTTGCCACGTGCTGCCGGATCTCCGTGGTCACGTTTTTCAGCTCGCCTGCCACGAGTGGCATTTCCAACTTCAAAACTTCATCAGAAAGTGCTTCAATACGCTCCAGATCTGCACCACCTACACACATCCACACATACACACTAGTGTTACTTTAGTCAATTAAACCAATGTAATGTATTTATTTTGAAAATACAGCTTGAACATATTTTGATGTATTTATTTTTGATGTATCTTGTGATGTATCTACAATAAAATTGCAGAGATACTCTCCACCTTGCCATGTAGAATAGATCTTATCAAAATATGGCTTTAAACGTTCTTGATTCATTACAGATATGCACAGGGGGCATTCAAGTCAAACCCGGACTTTTGATTTTGCAAAAAAAACAACACATTTATGATATAAACTACTCTTTTTACTTTTTATAGCGTTTCACTAGAGCTTGAACACCATCAATATCTGAAAAGCTGGCCTCACATGAATTCCTTCAATAGTCATGCATCAAATGCATGACTATTAAATGCATCAATGCATGTGAAAATGGCCTAGAGTGAGGTCAGGACTGCATGGTGGATGTGGCAATAACTCCCAGTCGAGGTTCTGTAATGCGCAAGTGGTGTTGGTCAATGGTTGTGTGTACACTTTCCACAGACAGACGCGTCTTGTCCGCAAGTTGGCAACAAGTTGTCAATAGATTTTTTTAAGGATCAGGCGTTCTACTTGCTAAATGTTCACGAGAAGGATTGCAGTGGGTTCCAATCCACCTCGGGCAGGATCATCGTTCACGGATGTACGGGCTTCTTTGAACCTTTTGCCCCATTCAGATGTTCTACTGCTGCTAAAATTCTCATCATCGTACAGTGCTTGAAGTTTTTTTTCTCTTCATTCATAAGAAATTCCATCACAAGTCCCAATTTGACCTGAACGCCCCTCGTATAAAAAAAAAACAATGCATCTAATATTACAAAAAAAAAAAAAATCTAAAATCTGTTCAAAAGCTAGATGTAGCTAGTAATGGAGTAATAGGAAAATTATTTTTTTGCATTTGTTCCCAATATTTATATGTTACCATACACATTTTAACCATGGTTTTACTTTTTACAGTGAAAGAACATAAGTTACACTAAATACTTTAAGGTCCTAACATTATCTCTAGGAATTTCTTTCCATCCTTTGGCAGTTCCTCTGGGTCTGTGTTTATTCCACTCCTATGATTTTAATTATTGTTGGTAATTATTCTTGTTTCTACGCCTTGTCTCTATGCCACTGACTGTGCAGAGTAAACTGCTTAAGAATGCAAGTAACTTTAGGTTTTAACCTTTACTTAAAAGTGCTGAATATTAGTCATTACACACATCACTGTGGCATATTCACATCGATTAATTTGCGAGTGTGCTAATATAGAAAGCTGCAGACTTGGACTCCGTGGTTGTAATGTTTGCTTATTAAAAATTTCCCCTTAGGACCAATAAAGTGTTTTTCTACGGTTTACAGGTCTGGTATAACCCATGAAAACATCAGTGAATGAACGTGGAACTCTTCCACACCCAGGAATATACACACTTTGGACTTGAAAATGTCTGAATATAAATAAAAATGAATGTGTGTGTTAAAGTGTGCGCTTACTTCTAAGAAAATCTCGTATTTGCTGAATGAGCTCTCGTAGCTCCTGATTGGTCTGCTCCACTCTTGCCTTGCTCTGATTGGCCTTCAACAGGATATCCTGCGCACTGACTTTACTCTCATCCGCGCGGCCTTGAGCAGCAGAAACCTACATCGCACAAACATGTGTACAGATCATAAAACAGTTATTTACTGTAGTCCATCATCTTTAGATTTGCCCTGGAGTTAACATACACACACACACACACCATCCTTTGGAGCTTTTCCACTTCTTTTAGCGAGTCCATAATGTCCTTGTCTAGATCTTTAGCTTTTTTCCATGCATTGTTGGTTTGAGTCATCACACCTTCGCAGTCTTGTCCTCCACACTGAGGTTGTCCATCCTCACTCACACATCCCAAGCCTCCACATTCTCCACAGCTATCTTCGGTCTTCTCCCCACCACACACCTTCACGAAAAACAGAGAGAGAGAGAGAGAGAGAGATATCTCAGTCGGACAGTTCACATATCCGTTCGGCAAGCTTAGTAATATGTGCACTTTGATTATACTTATTTTTAGATTGGTTTACCTGCTGGCTGAGTTTGGAAACATCTTCTTGGTCTATCTCCCGGTTCAATATTTTCAGCACCTCTGAGTCCTCTAGTTGTCTTCGCTCAAACTGTCCCTTCACAGCATCCCGTTTGGCCTCCGTGGCTTGCCGTAGACCAGCTGACTGCTCGACAGGGCTGTGCGGACCTGTCGTGGCCTGATTCGCTTGACTCTCTGCCTCCAGTGACTGCTGGTAATATTCACTAATGCTGTCCACTGCACCTGTGAAGCAGCAAGACACAAGTTAATACCACGGCCATGGTGAAACATAATGGCATTATTATATATGTGCCACTACCACTTTACTTCCACACTAAAAATCTGATAGAGTATATGAATACATTACATACTGTATTTTACAGACTTTACATGTTTTGTGGTGATGGGCTTATAGCCAGTGCGCCCCATAAGAGAATACCTTCTGGCTCGCTAACAAGCTGGAGCAGACAACATGCAACCAGCACCAAGGACAGCTCTACCACATCCCAAAAAGAGTTGGGGTGCCATGACTCACCAAGCCTGGCAGTGACTAATCAGCTACCATTTACCTGTCATCCGCTTCATGAAGATGTACAGTACATCAGTGAGTAGGATGTTTAAGGCATACCACTTATGCTATTTACCTTTTCCCACAGACTCGGACACTGCTAAGTGTCTCACCACTTTTAGCACTCTAGCAAGACAAAGCCAGTGCTCTGGCTCAACCGTCTCCCTGGCTTGCTTGCCATCTGACTCTGCCAGACTCTCCCGCTCACGGATCACCCTGAAAGGACCCCACCCTTCTGCACCCCACCCTCGCCAACCTCACTGAGCACTTCTGACACTGACTGCACATGTGTCTATGAGTGAGTGCTGGAAAAAACATCTATAAAAGAGCTCTATCTTCCCTGCACCTGTGCCTCCCGGTGTCCGTGTTTTCCGTGCCCACTGAAGGCTTTACAATCTTTCATTACATTCCACAGCAAAATATCCCACTTTAACACCAAACTTAATCTCTCTATTACTCAAAATATCTAAACATGACACATTAAAGCCATTTACAATACAGCTTTAAGAGCCCAGATGTTGTAGCTTGGCTTGGCTATCATCCTTACCTAATTCTTTAATTGGTATAATTCGGCTGGTAAGTGTGAGGTTCATGCATTTTGGGTGGATGTCAAACAATGGGTGAGGGCTTACATTTTATATTATACATTACATTGATCAGGATCTAGAATACTGAGAGGTTTAACAGCAGAAAAGGAAACAGAAAGCTTGTTCATACCTGCTGGGTCGGAGTGTTTGATGTGCAGCACCTGTTGCTGTGTTTTATTAACACTTTCTTGCTCCTTCTGTGTTTCCAGACTGAGTGATTTAAGCTCCTCTGCAACCCTGCTGTGTTCATCTGAGGCCCGCTGTATATTCTCCTCTGAGCGGTTCAGAGAGCGGTCCAGATCAGACATCATCCTCCTGAGATGAGCAACACAAAGTGAACCATTTTAAAAAACAGAAATTATGAAAGAAGTGGTGTGAAGGAGAGGGCTAAGGCAGAAAATATAGAGAATATAGAGATCTGACCATCTAGATCACACGCAGGGGAAATTCATAAGTCTTCAAAAACATTTAGACTTTAATGAGATTTTCCTGTCTGGGTTTTGGCAGTTCCAAAGTGCTTGGAGTCATTGCTGTGGGGTTGCCAATATGACAACAATATGATCTCAGAATACATAACACATGACATTTAGTTTTTGCTGATATAAAAGTTACAGGAGATGCAAAGCATACGAGTACAAAAAGTCTAAAAGATATTATAGTATTATAGTATTTTTTCTGTGGATTAAAAAAAAAAACTTATGGAGAACTTCTATAAGAAACAAACATTGTGTTCGACATCAAAACACGACGCACTCTGTAAAAAAAAGTTATTTCAAAAAAGTAAACCTGGTGAAGGTGTAGACCGGCCCTGATATACTTCATGTTGCAGCCAGGTGATTCACACTTTTTCATCCTTAACAGTTAGGATTATATTGTCTCTGCTGGTTTTGCATGCTTTGACAGTGTTTTTGCATTTTCATGTGGATCAAGATTTTTTTTAAGAACCATGTTTTCATGAATATCAAGTACATGATGACGACTTAACCCTTCATGATAAAGTGCAGTGCATGCTAAAAAAAAGTTCAGCTCATGCACTAATAAATTCATTCATTTCAGCATTGGGTTTTATTAAATATATCTTTTATACCGCTTATCCTGTATACAGGGTCGCAGGAAGCCTGGAGCTTATCCCGGAGACTTTGGGCATGAGGCAGGGTACACCCTGGACAGTGTGCCAAATCTCCACATCATTGGATTATGGGAGGAAACCAGAGTACCCAGAGTAAACCCACCAAAGAACAGGGAAAACACATACATACCCGCGGTGGGAATTGGACCCTTGACCATGGAGATGCAAGGCCACAGTGCTAACCACTACGTCACTGTGCAGCCTCACAAACAAATAAATTAATGATAAAACAACAAAATAATATAAGTCAGGACCGTTTTTATGTATACTCTGGTGGACTATTTGTGTTTTTTTCCCTTCCTTTATTTTGCTAAGTAATAATATGCATTTAGTATGATTTTGACTTTAGCTTTTCTTTCATTCATCCAATAGGCAATAACAACATTTACAATCTAAAGATATCTGATACATTTTATGTTTTATTCATTACACATTTTATGAAAGATTATTATTAAATTCTGCTTGTTAGTCAAGGAATTCCAGAACGACAGGTGGACTTTGTCTGAACAATGTCTTTAAATAGTGGTATGACTACAGATGGAATCAAATCCATAATAATAGAAGGCAATTCGAACCCATAACAAAAGAAGACTTAAACTTTTATCAGAAACAAAATATAATGTAATGAACTAATGTTTATTATTCGTTAAAATTTAAGTGTTTAGCTACACCTGCTTGCTTCTGGAATTGATGCTAGCCTACACTGACATTAGCAAAGAGAATAGGTAAACTTACTCAAATATAAACAGTTAATGTTAGCAAGTTATCTTTTTCTAATTACATGGAGTCCATGCCTCCCACTTCATTTTAAATAAGACTTTGTTTAATCCAGCATATTGAAATAGCCTACTGAGGTAGTGCCAGGGGCGCTAATCATTAAACTTAACGTTACAGAGGGCAGTGGATTATACACTTGGCACACGGGTAGATAAAGTATCACACTGAGTAGCATGACAAGATTTCAGAAGATGACAAATGATCACAATTCTTAATTGTTTTTTTTTCTATATTGTTGAACCTGACTGGATGGTTTAAACTCAAATGATTAGCTTTAAACTTTTGATTTGATTGATATATAGTACAGTCCACGGTCTTCGGCTTAATTAGAGAAGAAGATTTTTAGAGATCTGGAACGAGTGACTTTAAGTTCTATATGAAATGGTAAGAAGTATAAGAATGTTTTTATTGGGGGATGTACAATATGTAAGTAGTAAAAGTATTTAACTTTTTTATAATACAGTAAAGCCTTATCAATCTGAAATAAGCGTATTACGGTGGCTTAGTGGTTAGCACTGTCACCTTGCACCACCAGGGTCTGAGTTCGATTCCCCATCTCGGGATCTGTGTGCATGGAGTTTGCATGTTCTCTCTGTGCTTGGTGGGTTTCCTCTGGGTATTCCTGTTTCCCCCCACAGTCCAAAGACATGAAGATTAGGTTAATTACCAGGGTTGTGAAAATAGGAATAAATACATTTTGCTGTCCCTGTTTGGACTATAGAGGTTCCTAGATTCGGGGAAATAGCTTATTATATCACTGACTGCTTAATAATATTGTAGTTCATCTCTGTGTGTGTTTTCTCATGTGTATGTGCACACACACATACTTGGCCTGCTGCAGAAGTTCTTGAGAGTATCTCAGAGTCTGCTGTGCCTTGTCATCCTCTAATATCTGAGTGAGCTGCTTGGTTCCGCCTTCTAGACTGTCTATCGTGTCCCGATAGGCCGCTGTAACACCTGTCACTTTCAGGTTCTCCACAGTCTCCACCATCTGCTGCGTCTGATTGGTCAGCTCGCCCACAGTGACATCCCATTCACGGAAGCACTGATGACACGGCTGGCAGTCTGGGAAAGTTCCCATGTAGCCCCGCCCACAGGAGTCACATCGCTGACCGGACACGCCCTCCACACACACACATGCTCCTGTCATCTTGTTACACTGTGGTGTAGCAATTCCCCGGGGGTCACAGTCGCATGCTGTAACACACACACACACATTCACACACACACACACACACACACACACACACACAAACAAACAAATTAGTAGATTGGCGACAGCTTGAAATAAAAATATGTAAAGATACAAGTCTGTTTGTGTGTGTATGTGTGTGTGCAGCATCTTTGAGGTCCACAGCTGACTCAGTTTGCTGGAATGTACAACTTCTGCCTATTACCATTTGTACCACATGTACAGGGGAACAGAAGAGATGTGTGTGTGTGTGTGTGTGTGTGTGTGTGTGTGTGTGAGAGAGAGAGAGCGTATGTTCATGTGCGCTCTCACAGCTGTTTATAGGAGTTGTGGTGGGAAAATGTGGTGGGAAAATGGCTGGAATCTCTGACTTGTATTCTTCTTGTTGAGCGTGATCAGACCGTGTGTATTTTTCTGCCCTGGAATGTCTTTGGTCAGTGTGTGCTTGTGTGTGTGAGTTTGTGCATGTTAGTGTGTGTGGAAAAAAAAAAGATTATTAGAAGGTCTTAAGAGTAGGAACCATGTAAACTAAATATAACCTGCATTTGGCTTTAAATCTCTGACGCTCTCAATGTGGAACATTTCTTATAGGAATGAATACAGCGCAACAACAAAAGGCTGTTCTGAGGTGTGATCCAGATTTGTTTCTAATCATGAATTACTAATGATTTTATAGACATTTCTGATTTTAATGTGCATTCATTTGTCAAACTTTGTCATGATTAGGTAAAGTAGCATTGAATACGCATTTTTTCGGAGTAGGTGTTATAATTACTAATATATATAATTTTGAAGCCCCGGGTGATTTTCTGTATGTTTATATTCCTATTTAAAGTCTGAGCTGTCCACACAGACATCCTTCTCTTTATAGGGTATTTGGTCCATTCCAAACAGAGATTGCTGCGTAGTATTGGGTAGTACACTGCCTGCCAGCGCATCTGCAGGAGCCAAGCAGATATACTATGAGCTGATACACAACTGTGGTCATGGTAACCATCCCCTCTAGGGTTTTATTCAATCGCCTTTAATTTTGATTACGGCACACAATCTGTTGGCCGGTTCATGTGTGAATATGATTCCCCATGCTCCCAGAAACATCCCTTCGTAATTTGTAATATGCCTGTGCCCTTAGGGAAGAAAAGCTCCACAGATGTGGTAACCTGGTCATTCAGTACATTCAGGTCATTAGCTGCCACATATTGTACAGTAATATTGCTGGGCCACTGAAGCAACCCCAGATCATAACACTCCAGAGGCTTGTACAGTGGGGACTATGGATGATGGGTGCATCGCTTCATGTGCTCACCCTGATGCATTGGAATAGGGTCAGTCTGGACTCATCAGACCACATGACCTTTATCCATGGCTCCCTAGCAAATTGAAACCTTTTTTCAATTAGTCTCACTAACAAGTGTTTTTTTTTATGGCCACACAGCTGTTCACAGTGTATATCTGTGTGTGTGTGTGTGTGTGTATGGAAATGTTCTTTATTTAACTATTAAACATAGCTATAGTTGGTTTTTACTGTACATTTTTTTTACCATGCTACTGTACTTCACCGAGTGTTTAAAGTGATCTCCATTCATAATTATTTTTTTCGACCACATTTCTTCCACAAAGTTCAGCAGTTCAGCACCTCCAGGATTTGATAATTTCCTGGAGGATTCTTTATCCAGTTCCAATAATTTAAATCTCCTTTTTTTGGTCAGGCAGTGTATATCCAGACAAATAATGGCTCTACAAAATTCCACTCATTCATGCTTCTCTGCTTAATTCATTATGAAATGCAATAAACCCGCCAACAACAAAACATTTATTCTTTCTTGGAAAAGCACTGCCAGTGTTTATTCTGGTATAATTGTGTCTCTTGTTATTGAATTTTTTGTTGGTGGCAGTGGGTGGCACTGGGATGTGTCAGAGTAATCATTTAAACTATTAATTTTTTTTGCATTTAAACATAAGGTTTCATGTTTATTTGTAAAAGTAAGAAATGCAAAAATTCTATAACAGTAATTAAGTTTTTTGCTCATTGTCATTGAGATTATTCATTGGGTGGATTGCACTAAATGCAACATGCCCACTGTAAAACTGTTCAACACTCGTTTTGGATCAATGATTATTGTATGCTGTTGTATAAATTGTAATTGAGTGATTTTTTTTTTGTATTAATAGTTAATAAAGATGATTTACACAAAATGGAATACATGAATAATATTACTAGGTCTAACTGTCCAGTTTTGGGAGGCCTGTGCCCGTTGTAGTAACCGATACAGAAAAAAAAAACAGTTTGCCAGACAGACAGCCTGCCAGAAAGCCAAACACACAGACAGAAAGACATTTATACAGAAAGACTATTCAAAAAAGACATTTATACAGAAAGTCTAGTCCGCTAGAAAGACCTACAGACAGTTAGAGAGACAGAGAGACAGACAAGCAGGCCGATTTTGAAACTAACCATGACACTTGACTTCTGGATCACCCCAGAACAGTGCTTTACACTCCTCACAGGTCCTGCCACCAAAACCTGGCATACAGGAACACTGACCAGACTTCTGAAAAACACATTTCAGTAGATTAGTACTGTGCACATCAGCTGGCTAAGGGGAAGCAGCAAACAAACTCAGTCTGGATAAACACGAAGGCTGAAGTATGAATTTGTACTCAACTGGCTAACATCATTTTGAGTCAAAAGCAAGAGAGATATTATACCCAGTGAGAAAACAACCAGTCGTGTCCCGAATTTGAACGAAGGACTGTTTTTCTGAGGTTGTGTAATCAAAGCCTAAGGACTGACACCAAGCCACAGCTGGACACTAAAATAAGATCATTAGTTCTAAAAAGCTCGCATGAGTTGAGCTCTTCCTTGTCCCTAAGTTGCCTTGAATAAAATAATCTGCCAAATAATTCTCTCTGCACCTGCATTTGATTTTAATCATGCAGTGGACATAGCCTAAAGTGAAAGTTTTTTTTTTTTTTTTAAACAACAGAAAAGTCAGCACGATTTCGTATCATGTCTCTGACAGTTTCTTAACCTCAGCTAAATCACTCGAGTTCATAATAGATCTCGAGTTAAGTATTTTTTTTATTTTTTTTTACTTACTTAATCGTACTTACTTTAATCATAAGTCAAATACATTTGAATGACAGATGAATGAACAGGAAACTGAATGAATGTCTTCTTTCTTTGTTGTGTGTCCTTTATATCTGCCCACTTTTGTTGCTACAGTCCACAGGATAACTTTCTTTTTTAGATGTGTGTGTATGCACTCACCTCATTGCAGGACGGGCTGGAAGAGTGTGTAGGATGACACTGGCATGGCTGGCAACCTTCTCCACTCTGCAAGTTCCAGGTGTTTGGGGCACAGCGGTCACATTGCTGACCCTCTACTCTGGGTAGACACGGGCACTGACCACTCACCTGGTCACACTCACACTCACCATCTACACACCTGTGATGGTCCGTGCCTAAAAGCTGGCACACACACCCTATCGCACACACATAAAAAAAAACATTGAATTGTATATGAAATTTATTTACACTTTCTATTGAACACAACACAAACACAAAAAAATACAGAAAACCGAATTTGACAAATTTTAGGGAGGTTTTAGGGGATGCCTCTCCCCTAAACACACATACACACACTTACTCTGGCATTTCTGTCTGCTAGCGTCTCCGTAGTAACCACGGCGACAGTGCTGACACGCCTGGCCATCTGTGTTGTGCAGACATCTGAGACAGGTGCCTGTGCGGGCATCACAGGACATCGGGTCGTGCATGTCAATGTTGCCGTTACACCGGCATGGGTGGCACCGTCCACCTGACACCTTCGGGTTGCCGTAGTAACCAGACGCACATTCCTCACATCTTGGTCCTGGGAGAGAACGCGCATTATCGTAATAATAATAATATCAAGGTCTGACTTAATGTACTGGTCATGAACCACTTTAATAGGAACACCTGTATATGCAGTTATCCAGTCTGCCAGTCATATTTTAGCAGCTCCATGAAGTTTTGAATCTGTTAACTTATATACACTTATCTATTGGGATTTATTTTTAACTTTTTTTTAAAGGTAAAGCGCAAGTTAATTTGTTTTATTTTTACTTTATATTTTGTATTAATTATTTTTATGTAATTATTTTGGGCTGTGGAACGAATAATTTGAGTTTCTGTTATTTCTTATGAAAAAAAATAAAATTTGGTTTACATGTGTTTTGGAATACGAGCCCGCTTTTAGAACAAATTATGCTCGTAATCCAAGGTTCCACTGTATCCTGATTTTATGCATTGTACTACAGACACATGACTGCCTGTTTGCATAAATTGTGTAAACGCACAGGTTTCCATGCGTTTCTAATAAAGTGGATGGCGAATGTTGATGCCTAGCAGGCTGGTTTGCGCCGTCCTGAAACCGCTGATCTGAGATTTCCACACTCTTTTCCACCCAGTTTACAAAGTGCTGTGCAAGGTGTAGCAATAGTTATTTTTGGTCCATATTTATTCAGCCCTAGATTAAAACTGCACATCTCATATTCACTCATACTGTAAACTGATGTGATGAGACATTTAACCTGGACACAATCCATATCTGTGGGTGTTTAAATTAGTAGAGTGTGTGTGTGTGTGTATGTTTATGTTTCAGGATTGTGTGTGGAGTAAGGCAAAGTTTGAACATAAATCCTGTTTTTATTGGTTTCACTTTAAGTGGGAAAGTCACCGCTTTGCACAGAGCTCTGGAAACCATTAGCACATGGCATGTTTCCAACCCAAAGGCATTTCACTTACTTTAAGGCTTGACTGTCCGGCCAGATTTCTGAGAGAGATGTTTTGATTAGGAATGTTTAGCTAGATCTTCCTTATGAACTGAAATATTTTAATCACTGCAGTAATTATCCAATCAAAGCCTTTTAATTTAAGTATTTGATTCTTTAAATACAAACAGTGACTATACCTGGCCCTTCAGTGTGCATAACAGGATGTTTTTTTACCTTTGTATCCTTGGCTGCAAACACAGAAGAGCTGGTTTGAGTTGAGATTTTGGTAGCAGGTGTCTGCAAACTGTCTTCCACTTCCGGGGCCGTCTGGACACATACAGGGCCGACAGCGGTCACTGCTGCCTAGTAATGCATTGCCATGGTAACCTCTCTCGCATCTATGGACATATTTTTAAGGTGGTTGTTAAAAGTATACCATGATGCTTGCTATAATATGGTTTTGATAACAATGCTTAAATATTCATCTTTAATTTAGTGTAGCAGGATGTAGTAGTAAATAATAAAATAAAAACTATTCTACACTATTCTGACAATCCAAGACCTTGTTAGAAGTTGGCTCTATCATGTGAGAACTGAGCTAAAGTGGAAGCAGCTTTTAAGCAAATAAAGGAAATGAGATGAGAAAAACTATGAGGCTGTCTGTTGGTAAAGTTTCACATGATAATTTTTGGGGATCATTTGTAGCCTGTATTGAGAAGAATTCTATTGAGTCTTCGATTCTTTGCTTCATATTCAATATTGTTTTAAGAAGACTAAGCTTTAAGCTTAACACTCAGTCCCATTTCAATTAGGTGAAGTGATATACAGTACACTACCTGGGCAAAAAAAAGATTACAGCACACAATGTTGTGCCATAAATGTGGAAATGATTCCTCATGCTCCCAGAGCCACTTTTTCACAATTTGAGACCTGGAATATGCCCCGTGCCATTAGGGAAGAAAATCACCATAGATATGATACCCTGGTCATTCAGCACATTCAAGTCGTCAGCTGACTTCATTTTATTACCACATAACGTTGTTGGGTCTAGACCTGACCAACTGAAGCAACCCCAGATCATAACACTGCCTCCTGAAGCTTATACAGTGGGCACAATGCATGATGGGTGCATCGCCTTTTACATTTCAGTTCTTACTCTGATGCACCTATCGTTCTAGGCTAGGAGGCATCAGACCACATGACCTTTTTCCATTACTCCAAAGTGCAATCTTTATGCTCCCTAGCAAATTCAAGACTTTTTTCTGATTAGTCTCACTAGAAAACAAGTGGTTTTCTTATGACCACACAGCTGTTTAGTCCAAATTGCGTGAGTTCTCATCATAGAGAACTCACGCATATATACACTAGCGTTCAAAAGTTTGGGGTCACTTGCAAATTTCTTTGTTTTTGTTTAGTGA
>JAOVVA010000016.1:4001294-4015404 GCA_028565275.1 Leiocassis micropogon
GATCTGTAAAGTTATTTGGATTTTTACAACATTATTGTTGAAATACACAGTCCTGAAAAAGGGGCATTTCTTTTTTTTGCTGAGTATATAACAATACTTAAGATTTCAAAACAATTGAAATGACACGTATGGCATTACGTAGTTAAGTAACAACAACAACAGTCAGTTACTATTTTAAGACACGTTTTTTTTAAGGGTTACGCCCTCTGGCAATGGAGCACTTGTATGCTGGATCGCTGAAATGTGAAATTAATAGAAATATCAAACAAATAAATGTCATATTTTTTTGTTGTTTGATGTACTGTATGTAGTAGAAAGTTTTTTGTTCTGGCCGTTAATGCCGGCCTGTACACTTCACACCTGTGCGAAACAGTATACTGGTAACTTGACAGAAGGTAAACAACAGAACTTTCCAGATAAAAATGATTTATATGACAGATTTACTGCGGATGCAACCAAAATCAGAGAGAAAGCAATACTAAGTAAGTAATAATGAAATAACCCCCACTCACAGGATAAAACACATTCACTCAGAACTCAGATAAAACACATTCACTCATTATTTAGAAAATGTCATTGGATATAGATCCTTAGACTGGGTTTCAGGGTTACTAACTAAGTACCATCACTCAACCACTGTTGGGAAGGCTGTTTTTTAGAAAGGTGTTTAGAAAGAGATACTCTGGTAATAATTACATTACTACTCACTGTATAAAAACAAATCCAGTCTAACTGGGTCCATTATTTAGAAAGCATAAATACTTACACATGCATGTTGAGTCTTGCACCTCTAGTCCACTCCACCTTCACATATGAATATGCTCTATATAGAGTTTAATGTGATATAGGACGCATGGTATATAATTTCACCAAGAGTACATTTAGCTGATACAGAACATGTGAGCAAAATATTTACACCCAAAAACATTACATATGTGTTCAGATGACACTCAGGAGTACCTGGTGATATGCAGTATTAAAATACAGATGCCCAGCTTTAATTCTTCTGTGAAGAAGCGTTGCTTTTAAAAGTTAATTAATCAGCAGTAAACAATACAGTCTGCTTTTAGAGATTGCTGTTTGTGTATGTGTGTGCACACAGTGGCAAAGGACCCGAGTGTTGGAGGCACGTACATAGGGGTCGAGCCAATGGCACTGATGTGGAGCCTGCAGCCAGTACCAGGCAGCCGGACAGGACTGAGGTATATCACATTAAAGCACTCAAGATCAGTTATTATGCATAAATTATTACGGTCCAAGCACTATAGGCTGTGCAGGACCCTCTTGTTTTCCTAAGGAGTATTATATTTTTTCCACCCTTTTGGGCTTTTCAGGGGTCTTAATATGCTCAAAACCTCATGAAAATTGGCAGACAGGTTGGAATCTGCTGCCATTAGGATGCCTGGGAGTCGCGTGGCCCGGGGCCCCCACATGAGATTTTGCTGGATAGCTCATACACACTTTCACGTAGGCACACAAAACTCATTAGACACACATTTAGAGCTCATTGAGCTGAACAACTTTCGCACTTTGGGCTCAACTCAGCAGGAGGCTGGTTATTTTGGGTCGATACACAGGCATGCACACACACACAAACACATTCATATATCACACACATGCACATATACATACACACACCTTACAAATGTTAACACTCACACGCGCACACACCTCTCTCACGACGCACACACACGCACAAACACACTTCTATCATAATGTTAACACACTTACACTCACAGACGCACGTATACACAAACACACTCATACTCATGTATATCACACATCACAAATTTTAACACTCACACACTCACATCTCTCTCACACGTGCGCATGCAGAAACACATTTACTCGTCACACACAGACTGACACATCCACACGTCACTCACACACACACCTCTCTCCCTCACTCTCACACACATTAACCCACACACACACACACACACACCTCTCTCCCTCACTCTCACACACATTAACCCACACACACACACCTCTCTCCCTCACTCTCACACACATTAACCCACACACACACACCTCTCTCCTTCACTCTCACACACATTAACCCACACACACACACCTCTCTCCCTCACTCTCACACACATTAACCCTCTCACACACACATACATTTTTTTAAATAAATTTTAGCTTGATAAACGAGCGAGGTCATGACATACGAGCAGTACTCATGCGCTTTGTCTGCCGAGCGTCACATGATCACAACTGAGCCAATGGTTCTTCTCTCTTTCGTGCTGTGAGATTGTGGGTAATCGTCTCCCATGGCCAGGCTCAGTGTGCGTGCGTCGCTCATATAGTCAACATCTGTGCACGTGTATTGTTTATTATAACAATTTGCTGAATGAGACTCGATGATCTGAGGCGGTAAAATGATCCGAACTTCCCATCACTAGTGCGTGTTTTTGCACTCATGCACATGTTTTTTTTTAAGTTGTTCTACACAGTAGCCCCCTCCCTCCTCCCCTCCTCTCCTCCTCTCTAGTCTTTTTTTCAGCCATGACTCTTGTTAAAGGTAAAATGCAGGTTAATTTGTTTTATTTTTACTTTACATTTTGTATTCATTATTTTTATATGAATATTTTTGGGTTGTGGAATTCCATTGTTTCTTATGGGGCTTTCAAGTCTATTGTTTTGGACATTGTATTCATTCAGAACTTTTCGTGCTCTTTTGTATTCATTTGTTTGCTGTCTTCAATTCAGTCCACAGATCCTAATGCATAGACTGAAATGGCCATTTTAAACATTTTAGGTTTCAACAACCATTTATTTAGATTTAGATTATCTTTATTTAGATAATACTGATTAAATGTATGCAATCAGTTATACCCCTTCCTTTGACCTCTTTAGATTCCAATACAGGATAAAAAAAAATGAAGCTAGGGACTTAATGATCTTAACTGCTGGCAACTATACCTTTCCTAGTTCTCTTTTTTGTATTGTTTTTCCTTTAGCTGGTAAAACCCATTTGGTGCATGAAACTCAGTGCATGTGACACTTTTGTTTGCATTCATCTAATCAATGTCAATCTGTTTAATGTAGGTTGAGAAAGCAAGATGTCCTCTCACCCATGATATTCTCCATTTCTGTGTATGATGGACACATCGCTCAGGATTTTAACCAGCTCACACCATTAGTCACCACCATCATAGAAAGATGGTACACGGCTCCAGGTGTCCAGAGAGTCGATGTACGTGAGAAAGGAGTTCGAGGGACTCTGTTCATCCCTCCAGGTACACAAACAAACACTCAGTCTTGTG
This sequence comes from Leiocassis micropogon, assembly GCA_028565275.1. NCBI lineage: Eukaryota > Metazoa > Chordata > Actinopteri > Siluriformes > Bagridae > Leiocassis > Leiocassis micropogon. Next base: position 4,004,564 of record JAOVVA010000016.1, read on the forward strand.
TAGAAGTTGGGTTGCGAGTTCAAATTTCAGCATTATTAATTCTGGATAGAGGTATTGGCAAGTGAGTAAATGTAAATCCTAAACACCAGAAGAAACCCAACCAGTGCAAATATGGGGAAAAAATGACATACAGTAACCTATTAATTTCTGTGATATGATTCAGATCTCTATATATTTAGTTATTGTAAGTCTATAAAAATGAGCAGTTTAAAATTTCATTAGCTTTTCAATAATATTTATTGCCAGTTTTCAGTAACTATGTTCAATATGTGGACAGTTTGATCTTGGATGGCTTTGTATATTTCCATGTATTTATATGAAATACAAACAACAATATTTAATCCCTCATCTCTCACTCTCACTGAGCTAGATTACTGGTATTTTATTCGTTTTCATTTAATAGTTCTATCCGGACCCTGATGATTTTCTGTCACTTGGTCTGGGTCCAGAGTGCGTTCTGCCATTTAGTGATGCCTTCCCTAGAGCTACCATGCCAACCCTCATCATGTTTTAAAAATATCATAGGTAAAATTAGAAAGGTTATAATGAATAACATAAGTATCACTATGTCTACTACTATGACTACTACTACTTCTACTACTATTAATAATAATAATAATAATAATAATATTAAGTGGCTATGACCAAAGTGCTCTTTCTGTTCATCCAGGACCTGGCCCATTTCCAGCTGTGTTGGACTTGTGGGGAGGAGGTGGAGGGCTGGTAGAGTATCGGACTGCCCTGCTGGCGTCACATGGCTTTGTTGCGTTTGCTTTGGATTATATAAAGCATCTGGACTTTTCACAAGAAACAAAAGGCATTATCAGTTCCCGTTATGTTGAGGTAAATTCTCCTAAGCTCCTGGTTTCAATGCATATTTTTTCAACCCTAAAGGGGTTGGTTCATAGAAAGCTTCACTGACATGGTTAGGGTGTGTGTAATATGTTCATCTATTGAATTGACCTATTTATTGGCTCACCAAATCTGGTGATTCCTGTTGAATGAAAACCAAATCTTCTGGATAAGAGTGTAAACCCATACAACATGTTAGGAAAATGGACTGCTTCTTTGGAAATAAAACAAAGGCCTTGTTTGTTTTTGTGTCAAATTTGAATATTAGATATTGCATGAATGTCTGTTTGATATACAATACTCCATGTTTATCATTTAAGATCAGGAATGATTTGCAGAATTATGGTAAAGCAGTAGGCTAATCCAATGACCTTTGACCACTGTAAACACGTACTATATCATATGTGCAAATATTCACATGTGCCACAAACAGAGGATGTGCCTTACTATTACTTGGTCAACCTAAATTTTATGTACTATTTACATAAGCATTTTTGTTATAGGAGAATAGTTTAAATATAAAATCCACTTTGGGAGAACACTTTCCTGAAAAAAGGAACCCACATTCTTAAGCACTCACCTCCATTCATGAACATACAGTGCTGTGAAAAAAAGTATTAATCGTTTTTGGTTTTTAAAAATATTTTTGCATATTTGTCACACTTAAATGATTCAGATCATCAAACATTTTAATATTACATAAAGATAATTTAAGAAAATACAGTTTTTAAATAATGATTTAATTAAAGTATTATTCATTTAATCATTTATTAAGAAAAAATAATTGCCCCTAAACCTGGTTGTGAAACCCTTGGCTGCAACAACTGCAGTAAAGCACGAGTATATTTGGGCGGGCAGCCCAAGTGTGTTGATGGCCCTCAACTATTTTTACCTACCCTTTTTAAAAATCTGTCCATCTGTCACCCGTGATCAATTAACTAGCAGCGGACAATTCTCTCTCGCGCTAGCAGAATAAACAGGTACATGAGCGATAGCGAGGGGGGCGGGGGGTGTACTGAGAGGCAGAAAATGCAGCGGATACCAGCTTCTGTGAAAATAGAATAAGCAGGGCATACTGACGGTCGCACATGTTCTGCAAGACAAACAGGTTTGCACAATGAAAGGGGTGGTCTTTAAAAACCCCAGGAGGATTAATTTTTAAAACTCAAGCAGCATGTAATGGCAACACAGCATTGATCAGTGACCAAACTTTTCTGATGTCTCATGTAGAACCAAAGTTATCGTTACTTTTAAAACATTTAAATTTTATTTATTTGTATTATTTTATTATTATTATTATTATTATTATTTACTTTTTACCCCACATCAGTGAATATTTTGTTTTTTGCATTTCATTAAAAAATAAAGTCATTTTGTTTTTTTGTTTCTTTTTGTAGGTAGCGTATCAGATAATGCAGGACCATCCCAAGGTGCTAAGAGACAGAGTGGCTCTGTTGGGCCTTTCATTTGGTGGTTCTGTTGCTTTATCTATGGCTGCCTACTCCTCTGTCATTAAGGTGATTTACCATTATACATAGAATTAACAAATAAAAAGAATATTAGTTATAGGCTTTTTTTTTCATTCTATATACACTACCACTGAAAAGTTTGGAATCACTTTCTAACTCCATGGTCGTTCCTGATTTTTTTTCTTTTTCTTTCTACATCGTAAAGCAATGCTGAAGGCGTGCAATAATTTCCTTTGAACAGTTAATATTGAGACGTATCTGCTACTCGTGGTCTGTAAAGCCTTCATAATGGCTCTAATCCGAGGTGCTGTTACAGTAATTGGTGGTTTTTGAGGCTGTGTGATCCCAAACTTTTGAGCGGTAGTGTGTGTGTAGTGTGTATACACACAGTTGTGCTCAAAATTATTCATACCTCTTGTACAAATCAAAATCAAAACTTTAATTTTTGCGGGGGAAACTTCCAATGTATTTAGTATATATTAGTTGCTATGCACAACCTCACATATGTGTTAGCTAAACATTTGTATACCAATAAATATGGCCAGATTCTCTCTTGAGTTCAAAATTAATCATACCCTCTTCCCAATTCCCATTTGGTGAACACTTGATGTAGTACCATGGTTAAAAAACAACAGGAAAAACAGCAAACAAAAGTAAACTAAAAACAATGTGTTAAATAACCTAGAATTTGGTTTGTATTTTAATTTCTTCAAAGTCGAAGAAATGAAAATACTTTGATTACTTTTTTGCATTAATTTTTTGTTTTGATGACATTTTTGCGGATCATTTGATTGGACAACCCTAGACCTGGAAGTCATAGATGCACAAACAAAAACAGTTCTGAAAGTAGTTCTGGAGTTATGAAAAATACTACTGCATTGCTTGACATTTAGGAATCATTACACCAAAACAATTTTCTTTCTTTCTGTTTACGGATGTACTTTCAGCCTCGTTGTTGTGTATGCATCAGCTGCAGTCACGTCACTCCTGTCCAGGAAACTTTGACTGGAGCCTCTGAAGGGTTTGAAAGGTACGTACACTGAAACTATGTTTGCTGCTTTATTAGTTCAAAGCATTTTTACCAACACTCACCTTCCTGTACATACACATAATATCTCTGTACTTCAGATTTTATATGCGATTTGCTGACAGTGCCAGTCAAAAGTTTGGATGCACCTTCTAATTTAATGGATTCTTATTTTTTTTCTACGTTGTTAAACAATGCTGAAGGCGTTCAAAATATGTAATAATCTCTTTTGTACAGTTTATGGTCTTCATAAAAGTCAGTTTTATCATGGGGCTTTTTTGCAAATGCACTTGACAATACTGTTCTTGTAAGAACTGTTCCAGAACAACTGAATGTCTACATCATTGTTACTTAATTACCTAATTCCATATGTGTTGCTTTATACTTTTGAAATCTCCAAAATTATTATAGAATGTAGAAAATAAATTCCAAAACAAAAAACATCTAATTAGGTGTGTCCAAACGTTTGATTGGTACTGTAAATGTTTTCAAGTATTGCATATTAAATATACAAATATTATTACCTGATGTATGATGTTCAAAGCCTAGGATATTTTATTTACCTACTGTTGGGTATTTATAAACCTAAACCTAAGTGCCAGGTGACGGCACTTCCCATGTTAATGAGTGCTAGCAGTAGAGCCCCTCCTATCAGACCCAGCGGGTGGAAGGTGAGAGTCTGTATTTGGTGTGGCGGCTGTTGGCCCAGAGCCCTCAGGAGGACGCAGATCTGGTTGGTTGGTAAATATCGCGGTGGGCTTCTCTCAGGGGAACTTTTTCTTCCCTCCGGCCCCAGATAGTGTAGCTAGTGCACATTCCAATGCCTTGTTTATCTCTCGAAGCAAGGTGGGAGCTCACATGTCCACAGCTTTTTTTTTTTTTCTTCCCTCTGGAGGATTCACAACAATTTGTCCATCAATTCCGTCGTCTCACTTCTTTCGTGGCTGACCAGCAGTGGAATTCCATGGCCGCCTGGCTGCTGGAGAGGCCGCAGCAGGTTGAGATTTCTGCCTTAAGCAGCTTGTAGCCCTTGGCGTCATTGGCAGAGAGGGAGAAATAAGCTCTTTGGGCTTCCCCGAGTATGGGCCGAGTATTGTGCTCCATTCCTGCTTTGGCCAGTCCTATAGCTCGGTGAGTTAGGTGGAGAACGGAGAATAAGGTTTGTAGTTTAGATTACTCTTCTGGTGCAGAGGAAGGTAAGCTGCTGAGGCTGGCAGAGCTGGATCAGGCAAAATGAGGAGGTGGTTGAGAGGAAAGCAGCATGAATCATATGCTGCTTTCATTTTTTTCAATTTGTCATGCATTTGGACATTTCTATTTTCTTCTTTTTATATTTCTATATTATTATATTGATATTTGTTCTTATTTGTACAGTATATTTTATTTTACTTTGTACAGTATATTTTACTTGTACAGTATATTTTACTTGTACAGTATATTTTACTTGTACAGTATATTTTACTAGTTAATTTTATTTTCTAAAGTATTTCTTTTATTCATATTTATCTCTTATGTTTAACTGGCGGTCATGTAAGCATTTCACTACATATCGTACTGTGTATGACTGTGTACGTGACAAATAAAATTTGAATTTGATTTGCTTGGAACATCCTACTCACTGAACTACTTCGTCGCAGACACTTTATAGGGAGGGGATGAAATATGAACGATAGCTGATTCGTCATGTTCCATCCTTTTAATGAGCGAGAAGTTATTCTCTTGTGAGGCACACTGGCCGGAGGCCGTCACCACAGGGGCTTTGTGACATCGTACTCACTGCAGCAGAATGTCACAAATCTTCTGTTATTATATCAAACAGATTCATGGCTTCACATAAAGCTTTTATGTGTCTTATAGCTTTTACAGATCCTTTTTGTTTGATATTAATGGCTGTCATCTTAAATGTGACATGGTTAATGAATTGTTAGTTGTGTGCGCATGATTTGGATTAATTGAAATGATATACTGCTGTATTACTGAAATTATTTACTTGTAAAATGTTTAGAATGTTTCTTAAAGCACAAGTAAAGAACAATCAGCTCATCTGGAGAGACGTCATCTTGCCCATCCCAACAGATCCAGCTGCGAAAACTGATGTTAGTATCTTTCCCCTTGTAGCATCCTAGCTTTTAACTTGAAAGCATCTTATTAATCCTTTAACTGATATTTTATACTCATAATATACTCACAGATGAAACGAAATATATATGTGTATACTCATAAAAAGGCATTGTACTGCAAAACACGCAGGTTGGCCAGATAAAATGCCCGCTGCTTTTGGTGGTTGGAGATGATGATCAGAACTGGGCCACACTGGAGTCAGCTGAAGATGTAAGAAGCTTATTCATGATGCTATTGCATGTCTGTGTGGACTGTAGATTTGCAGGTCTTTTCTATTCTGATATTACAAAAATAGTATTTAGAGGTAAAATGTACCTTTCTTGGGTTTTCTAGTGTAAGATCTTTAACTCAGGGTGTACCACAGACACAAGGTAGTTTTATTAGGAAAATGGAGAAAGGAGTGGAATTTAAGGAGGACGGAAGGAACTGGAGGAAAGAGTGAGGATGTGCACATGCAGGGACGAAAGTAAGAACGCAACTGGTGAATGATGGTGGTGGCGAAGTGGACTTGCATAGACAGCGGCTTTCACACGCTCCTCAGCGGCACATTGACATCACGGGTGCGTCATTGACACTAGCAGTTGCCAGAACTTCGAATTTCATACAGTATGACCGTAGGAATCTCCTGTGCACAGCTCTTCTTCCACTGGCCTTTGATAGGATTTAAGTCTGGACTTTTATTTATCCCCTAAAATGGTGGATTTTCTTTTTCTGACACCATTCATTTTTTGACTTGTTTTTGTGTTTTGTGATGTTACTATGTCACTTGAATTTTGTTGAATGCTATTTGGCATTATAGGTGAGAAAATCAGCAGTTTTAACAGGGGTGTGCAGTCTTTTATATCCATTATATATAGTATGCAAGGCCTCCTATTAAGATCACCTGCCCAAAATGGTGACCCTCTATTATTAGCTCACATCTCTGGGTTAATAGAAGCTTAATAGTCTTGTATATGTTGACATTGTGTTAAGTCCTGGTATATTGATGTCCTAGTTATTATGTGATCACAGTTATTTTAATCCTGTTTACCTTCCATTATTTGGTCTTAGATGGAGAGAATGAGTGAAAAGGCAGGCAATCGACATTTGTTCAAGATCCTTATCTATCCTGGTGCAGGTCACCTGATAGAGCCGCCTTACACACCACACCACAGAGCCTCCAACTTCACGGTACCTGGCAAAAAAAAAGGTTTGTACAGTATGAACACCTGTTCATTAAGAATCGATCGCCATGATATTTACAGCATATACTCAGTGTTTGTGTCATTGTGTTTTTACAGTGATCATGCTTTGGGGTGGACAGACCAGACCGCATGCATATGCCCAAGAAGACTCATGGGAGAAGATTTTGGATTTTTTACAGCAACATCTGTGCAATGCAGCTCCACAGGCCCGACTGTAGTAGTGTGAAAAGTTGTTTTTGTTGTGCTTTAACTCTTTAATTATTTAGCAAGGGGGGCAAATAGTTTTTTTTACATAGGGTGTGTAGGTTTCACATAGGGTAGGTTTTCCTTAATAAATAAAATCATTATTTAAAAACTGCATTTTGTTTTTACTCGGGTTATCTTTGTTCAATATTAAAATTAGTTTGATGATCGCAATCATTTAAGTGTGACATATGCAAAAGGCAAATGGGGCAAATACTTTTCATGGCACTGTACAACAAGGCAATACTACTACTCATACAGCTTTATATCCAGGGCATATATTCACTTTGAATATAAACACAATGTTTATTGAACATACATGAATAAATAAAAAATTAAGTCTAGGTAAAAGCTAGAAATTACGCATAAATGTTCCATAAGCAATACATCAAGTTCTAGATATAAATTATGTAAAAATGTTCTGATGGAAAATTACACTAAAGATGTTGCCATTTGTTGGAGCAACAAGGAGCAGTCATGGTAAGGATAAAGGAGATTCCCTCCCTAGGTATATCTTAATTACATAAGAACATGGACTAAGTTGAGTTGTATTGTTTTATCTCACGTATGTTAATTAATTTGCTTTAGCAAACAAAGCATTACCAACAAATGATTAGATTTAAAAGCTGCTGAACCTTTCTAAAAAAAAATATGTAAAAGGCCCAGGCTTTTTTCTAAAAATTGCACTTTTCATAGATTTTAGAAAGTATGTTTATATTTATACTGACCTTATGTCCTGTGAACAAACTCCGCAATTAGATGATAAACAATTATACGTTATTTATTCACTCACTCATTCATTTGTCCATGCCACTTATCCTGTGTAGCAGTGAACTGTGTGTGGTTCTGGAAGCATGAGGATACAATCAACAGCACACCACTGCCTCTGACTTACATAGTCTCTGTTTCTTTCTCTCTATCAAGAGCCTCCAAATATTTAATTATTCCTCATCTTTCATTTGTGTGTCTTTCTCTTCTCACAGTATCTTTCTGCTTTTTCAAGATCTCTCACTCTAATCATTCCTGTTTTGTTGGTGTTTTGCCACAAAGGGAATCACTTCAGAGAGTGTACTGTAATAACTGGGACAACTGTGTGACATCTGCTGGTGAAGTGCCAGTGCTGACCCTTACATGTTAATAACACTCATTCATCACATTTTTAAAAAGATTTTAATTACTAGACTCATCTCATTTGTGTGTTATATTTTGCAACAAAATTAAAATTTTTATAAAAACCTTATATATTATTATTATTATTATTACTTTTAACAGGGCCTTTTTCATGGATTGGTTGTGAAATGTGTCCTAAAACGATTTTTTTTATTAAGTGAGTGGAATAACTTAGATGTCTATTATACTATATAAGGAGTGAGACTGAATACCCAGGTTCCCAATGATCATTATAATTCTGGAATGAATATGAGAGATGTGAATCAAGGAAGGAAAGGGTCACAATGAGGCAGCTTGTGTACAGGGCCCAGAGTTCTGTGCCACGCCCCTGTGCCCTACATGGAGTGGCTGGAGAGCATGTAGGCGATTTGGCTGGAGGGTAAGGTCAACCCTTTTTTTTCTGTTTTTGTAACTGAAATATTTCAAATGTCAATTGAAGCAAGTTGAATAAATACAGGCACATGCATCTTTTGTTTCCACTTCAGAACCTGAGCCATGCAGGGTAAGGTGTATGGTTAGTGAAGACAAAATGGCTGGGCATAAGCAATGGGGGTATACTGTGTGTATATGCACAGAAACAATATCCTTATTTTCAAAATCTCACTCCAAGCTTTTCTGAAAAGTTGGCATCTCTGATACAACAGTACTACAAATGCCATTAATTATCAACAGATTATGATTTGTTTGTTTATTTATCCAGTTGTTTCACATTCAATTCAATTTTATTTGTATAGCGCTTTTAATTATTTAAGTTTGTATGAAATGTGAATGTGTATGAATCAAAATGATACGATTGTCCCTGATGAGCAAACCGAGGACGACGACGGCAGTGGCAAGTAAAAACTCCCTGAGATGGTAATAGGAAGAAACCTTGAGAGGAACCAGATTTAACAGGGAACCCATCCTCATTTGGGTGAAGCACTATATGCAACACATATCCTTCTCCATCTGGCACAATCAGAGTTGAACTGGCAACTGTCATTTACTGTAATTAAACTAAGGGGTGAGGGGTAAAAAGTAGTTTTAAACTCTTATCAGTACCATGTAGCCAAAAGGTGAAAATAAAGCGTCGAGGTGGTGGACAGTCCTGAGAAACTTAGAAGATTTACTTCATATTTCCACTTATTTTGCTTATTCTAAAAATCAACTTCCAGGGTTGAACTAGCATTAAATATAAAGTTTGTGTGGTATGTAGCGTGTACGATCCCTTTTCTCCACACAAGAACTAGTGCCTTCCATCAGGTGTTACAGAGAAATATGGGAGTCAACCTTGTGTTAAAAGCTAGTTACTCCTGAACAGAACAACACGAATGGTTCAGAGGCAATTTACAAGGACTTAGAAGCAATTACTAAGGAGACAAAGTTTTGTTTAAGGTGACATAACGTTATCTGATCTGTCTTCTTTCTGAAAGTGCTTCTAAACGTCTCGTTGCAGTTATGCTCTATATCAGCACTTGTGAAAAGCCTCACAACCAATCAGTTTACTCCATAGCATCTAACTGTTGTACATGTATAATATGTTATCCTTGGAGAACACAGTCAATCTTGTGAGCATCAAACACTGTGAAGTCAAGAGATGTGCTCCTGATAAGGGATATTATGATGCAACATGGTATAACAGAACGCTTTTTAAATAATTATTTTATTAAGGCACAAATTGTAAGATAATGTTAAAAACAATTTTTAGCTTATTTTAGCTGGTTTGATGCACTTGGATCAGCTCGCCACTGAGAGTCGATTCTTTTGAACTCATTGTCTGGGAGTCGACTCTAAATAAATATATCTTCATACTTACATATTTCATCCCTTTTCATTCATCTAAGAACCTCAGTAGTCCAACTAGGGCCTGTGGATTATGACCTTGGTATTTAATCTGGTGGCATTCAGATATATCAGAATACCCTGTGACCCATAGAAACCTGTATTCTCCAAATTAAAAACTGTGACTGTCTTGAAGTGTTTATAAAGATGATAAAGTGGTTAGCTGTGTTATTTTCGACGAAGTGAAATAATTAATGAAACATTATGAAATAAAGTAATAACTTGGACATGCATTCTGTTCTTGGTTTGAGTAGGTAAAACTTAATTTCCGTGGTAATTAACTCAGATTGCGCAAAAAACACACGAAAGACGATTTTCACATGCAAAGTCCATGATGCACTCGTGAATTTTAAACATAAAAATTTTTTTTACACAGTTGTACATATGTGAATTGTTTTACATTTGTGAAACGTATATTATGAATATATATTTTAAAAATTTGTGCACGTGAGTAGTTTTTTTTGTGAATATAGTTTTTTTGTGCACGTGAATTGGGTTTCACTCATGTGAATTGGATACGCATGTGTGCATCGTGTCTTTTGTGTGAATTATTAATGAGACTATTTTGATTCCATATAATTTCCATTCTGTACGACTGTGCTAGGTCCTCCGGTCAACATTCAAACACTACAGGCAATATAGGAACGCCAGTTAGCCTAACCTGCATGTTTTTGGACTGTGGGAGGAAACCAGAGAACCCGGAGGAAACCCAGACCAGATGAGGGAATCGAACAAGGGACCTGGAGGTGCAAAGCGACATTGCTAACCACTAAGCCAGCCAACATATACTTAAATATGACATATGTGGCACCTTAACCACACAGAGAAGTATGGAGCGATATCCCGGACAATATTCAAAAGGAATTGCAAATTGCATTTGCGTTTCCCATATGTGGACGCACAAAGTGTGCCATAATTTAAATGCAATTGCAAACTTTGCATTACCGTTTGCTT
>JAOVVA010000016.1:4015504-4057393 GCA_028565275.1 Leiocassis micropogon
CTTATTTATTGACTTTTTTTTTTTTTTTTTTTTTTTTTTTTTCATTTACGCTTTTAACACTTACTGCAAAGCAGCTTTACAGAATCAAAAGTAAATTAGGGAAAAGAGTATGAAATGTATGAGAAAGTATGTTTAAATGAAAATGTATTTGGCAAATGTAAAATGCCAATTTTTACACTTCTGAATTCTTACATTTTTATTCCTCAGAGTCTGTATTTTTTAAATATACAGTCTGTAAATAGTCTGTATAATTTATAGCCCTATATTATAATAATTTTTTTAATATCCTGTAAATATTGTTAATTTTTACATATTAATGTCACATACATTTTTAATTTGTATTAAAACTTACTTATTATGAAAAAATCTATTTTAGTCTAATTGTACTCTCACTTATAGAAAAACTTTTCTTTTTTTAGGTCACAGGCTGTTGAATAAGCATGTCACTGCGTATCATACTGTGTATGGTTTTGTATGGTTTATGTGATGAATAAAATTGTAATTATCATTACTAGTAGTAGTAGTAGTATTTAAACAAAAAAGTGTTTTTTAACTTTGCTCATGCAGGGTCAGTGCTTTTGTAGAAGTGGACTTTTACACGAACTATAATTTGTCTCTGCCAGGAAATCCCGACTTGCTTCCCCAACATTTGACTGATTTTATAAAAAATTAAGCTAAATTAAGTTATTTTAACTAGAAAAATGACACCTTTCTATTTATTTCTTTATTTTACTATCATAATAAAAATGCATCATGTAAATACTTCAATTGACCCAATCCAGCCCGATTGAAGTTAATTTTCAATTGGAATGAGAGGGATGGGGTAAACTTATGGTCAACAGTTAATTGACTAGCAGACCATCTGATCTGCACACAAAAAATGGGACAGGTATTTATGCCAGATGCCCTTCCTGACACAACCCTTCCATTTCATCTGGACTTGGGAGCAGCCCAACAGAGTAAGCAGGGAAGCGATGCGCCCATCATGGAGGCCTAAAATAGTGAAAGAGTGCTTCTGGGAGCATGAGGAATCATTTTCACACATAAACTGGCCACCACATTGTGTGCTGTAATCAAAGCTAAAGGTGATGGTATGTTAGCCCAGAAGTTTCAGAAATAATAAAAACGCCCCATATTTAACACCAAGGTCAAAGTCACAGAGCTCTCTCTTTCTCTCTCTCGCGCACACACACACACAGACAGTTGTGTCGTTTGATGTGAACATTAACTGTTTCTTGTCCTGTATCTCCATAATATAAAACAGTGTGCGGCTGCCACATGGTTGACATGGAAGAAGTAAGCCATCTAGGTGCCACTAGAGGGCAGCAAAGCAACGAGTAAAGGCTGAGGAGCGTAGTCATCGTAGTCGGCATTAATGATGACGTCACGTTGACGCGACAAGAACGCGACGGCGCAGTTTTCGTTAGCATGTTGTGTTAACGTTAATTTTGTGGAACATCCTGAGATCTTTGACTTTATTTGGTTTGTATTTTTGACCAACATATTGTTTACTGAAGAGAAAATTTGAGTCGATGTTTCAAAACAGTAGGGTTTCGCAGCTTATTCCTACAAAGTTTATTGTTTGTTGCTTGGATATTTAACTGCTTTTCATTCAGCTAGCTAACGCTATAGCTATGTGTTAGAGATTAGACAGGTAACAATACAGTGTTATGAGGTAATAATAATAATGACAAATTTATGTGTTATGAAATTGTAATTAGGATCTCAGATTGAGTCATATGTTGAGTGAAATAGGTGTGCTGTTTATGTATAGCAGTGCACTGGTTAATAATAAACTAAATTAGTTATAGACTTAAATCACAAATGCCTGTGTAAGTGTACTATACACTAGTAATGTCTACTGTCATGTTCACTTTGTAGTGCACTACATGACCAATGAGGAGCCACTTAATATTTAACCTAGATCCACACACACACTCCAGAGTGTACAGGAATGAGTTCTACACAGTTTTCTGTTTTAGATGTGTAAATTCTAATGAGAATTAAAATTCAGAGAATTAAATCATGTATTACTTTAGTTTCATTCAGTGAATAGGATGCAACATCTTTTTTATCCTTTCTGTACGTGTGTGTGTGTGTGTGTGTGTGTGTGTGTGTGTGTGTGCAGGCCAACATGTCTCTGTATGATGATTTGGGAGTTGCCACCAGCGATGCAAAAACTGAAGGCTGGTCGAAGAACTTTAAATTGCTGCAGTCCCAACTCAAAGTGAAGAAAGCTGCCCTGACACAGGCAAAGGTACTTATATCGTTTGTGCAACTATATTTTGTGTAAGAACTTATTCAAGATTCAAGATTTAAAGTACTTTTTTAATCCCAGAGGGAAATTGCTTATTCTTGGTTACAGTTGCTTACAAACATTTTCCGGGAGGAAAGGAAAAGAGTAATAAATTAGACACACAAAAAAAAGCAAACCCCTAGTTGTGCACTAAACATAATGCTATATACAGATATTGCACATGTACATACCTGTATGTATACAAATATAATCTGTGTTCAAACTTGTGTGAGCAAAAACCATACAAATAGCCAACCTGATTGACTAAGGGTGCTCCTGATCAAATTCAGCTGATAATTGATTTTCACAGATCGGCTGTCTCTCAGCTGGTCGATCACATAACAATACATAATACACCGATACTATTTTGATGACGCAAAATATGCGTCGACAGCCACATCAACCATCTGGAAATATTAGCAAGTTTCTTTAAAATGTGTCAAATTTGCAATATGCAAAGTTTTTTCTTGGGGAATGTCTGCCAAAAGCATTAACACGACAAACATTATTCACCCGCTAAAAACAACATAGTGAGTTGTTGAGTAGCCATGGCTTGCCAAATACAAAGCCCCTGATGTCTGTGTTTATTTAAAAATGTTTGGTGCAGAGTTTCGATTTGTTATTCATTGACACAGTCTTGTTCCACGTGTTGCATGTTATAATGAGTGAGTATAGCAGGGCAGAGTGTGTGTGTGAGCCCAATGTGTGTGAGAGCCTTTTGATGCTGTTTTTTTTATAAGCAATAATACATCACATCATTAATTCATGAACAGCAGAAATGCTTAAAAGAAAAGTTCTGTTATTGTAAATCTACAAACTGCAAATGCCCCACTATTTTTGCCCAGTAAATTAGAAATTTGCATATTGATACTTGATTTTAGGGCTTTTATATTTTATTACCTGCTGATCATTTAAATACTGACCCAGATCAACCATTTTTAAAAAGAATCTATGCTGTTACATCTATCTGTCTATTTATCTATCTATCTAAATGTGGATCACTTGTGTTTTGCAGACACAGAGGATGAGGCAGTCAAATGTTCTGGCCCCTGTTATTGATTTGAAGCGGGGAAGTGGAGGAGATGAACGACAGATCTCGGACACGCCTCCACACGCAGCTGCGGGGATGAAGGTGAGCCCTGTGCATGTGCACGATTGTCTTTACTACCTGGCAGCAAGAAATGCAAGCCAGCATAATAATTATGCCTTTGTTGGGGTTAGTAACGTTTTATAATGACAGTGAAACCTCGGATACCGAGTATCCTGTGATCACAACTGAGCCAATGGTTTTTCTCTCTCTTGTGCTGCGGAATTGTGGGTAATCGTCTCCCCTGCTGGGTCTTGGTGCACGTCTCTTACTGGTATAATCAACATCTATAATGTTTACTATAACACTGTAACCACGTGTGTGAAAAACACATTTTATTTTGTGTTTGTATGCGTGTGTGTACAGCGCGTGTAAAGCAAAAGCAAGTCTTAAAGATCCATTTTCTCTCTCTGCTTAAGTCTCAGCCTGCTCTTTGTGTCTGTGTGCGCGCGTGTCATTGGACACCGTGCCACACACACAGACCCCACCTACTTTCTCCTTCACAGACACACACACACTCACTCTCTGCTCTACACAGAAACACTGCTCTGTTGCGATTCTTTTCAAAGGTAAAGTGCAGGTTAATATGTTTTATTTTTACTTTACAGCAGTGATTCCGTTAGTGTGTCGCTCAATCGAGTGTCATTAGAGAGATTTCTAGTTTATGTTTCCGATAAAACAGTGTTTCCGTTGTGTGCGCGCTTGTGTGAAAAGAGTGGAGGAAGGGTAACTGTGTAAGTCGAGAAGGGGGAGAGGGGAGCTTACTTTAGATTCACACGCACGGCGCCTGCGCACACAAACGGAAACACTTAATTTGTTTTATTTTTACTTAATATTTCGTGTTAATTATTTGGGCTGTGGAACGAATAATTTGAGTTTCCATTATTTCTTATGAGAAAATTTGTTTTACGAGTGTTTTGGAATACAAGCCCACTTCTGGAACGAATTATGCTCGTAATCCAAGGAATTACCAGTCGCCTCCCGAAGCGGTATTATCAGGACACCTAGGTGCCGATTCAATTAAAATTTTGATTCTGTAAATATCACAATTTTTTATAAATGTCCCAATTCGATATTAAATTTTTCCCAGATTTTATTAAAATGTTAAAGTTTTTTAAAATTTAAATGTTCCTTTTGACATTAGTTTTGACATTTAAACAACATAAATAACTTTGAATACAATTTTAATTTTTAACTTCAAATTAAATGAAGCAGAAAAAAAAAAAAAAAAGCTACAGCGCGTATCTCTGCCATCCACCATAACTATTATTTCATCAACCATAATTATTGTTATATGATCATTCACTTCTACCACACTGGATGAAAATGTGTAAATAGTAGAGTGCACCATCTGTAGGATTATAAAGAAATGGTGATGTTTTACCGCCTCAAATGACCCAAAGTCTCAAAACTCTACTTGACAGTGAGAATGCGGGCTGCCAGCACATTAGCATACGCGTTTTTTGACTAATTAGTGCTCGCAGTGTTTGGAGACTTGTGTATGAGAGGGTTTGAGACTAATTCTTTCACAGAGTTTGGAGAAAAAGTCAGATCAGAGGTTTTTGATAATGTAATGCTATAAAAATGTTTCACCACTCTGGTCACTGGCCGATCGACCGGGTCATCTTTATTATAAATGTAAAAAAAAATTTGGATTTTGGAGTCAGTATCGACACATGAAGGAATCACAATTCATAACAAAAAATTTTTTTTCTCTAATACCGAACATTGTGTGTGTGTGTGTGTGTGTGTGTGTGTGTGTGTGTGTGAGACAGGACTCTGCACCTGCTGGCTTCTCTTCAGGAGACGTTCTGATCCCGCTCGCTGATGAATACGACCCCATGTTCCCCAACGATTATGAGAAAGTGGTGAAAAGACAGCGGGAGGAGCGCCAGAGGCAGAGAGAGCAGGAGCGGCAGAAGGAGATTGAAGAGAGGGAGAAGTATGAATGCAAACTATAACTCATGAGATATATCACTCATCTGTCCATAATCATTTCACTTTTAACCTTTATGGCGTCTTTTGCTTCTGTAGAAAACGCAAAGAGCGTCACGAAGGAGGCGCACCCAGCGGTTTCTCCCGCTTCCCGTCAGAGGCGGACTCCGATGAAGACGAGGAGTATGAGAAAGAGAAGAGGAAGAGAAGTTGGTGTTTTCTGAAGCTTCTATGTTATCACTTGCTGTTTCTTTCTCTTATTGTCTTACTTTCTTTTTCACTCGTGGTATCCTACAGGATAGATCTCAGCCTGTTTTTTCCCCCTAACCTTGCAGAATTTTAGATTATAAAAAAGAAAAAGTCAATCAAAAAGACAATCAGAGAAAGAAAAGTCATCCCACTAAAATATCAATTAAATGCATTGGCACTGTCATGATGTATGTAAGTGAACCTGAAAATGTATGTATGGGTAGCAATTTAAGATCACTAAGTTTTTGAACTGTTCCTTGTTCATGGAGAACGAAGAAACGGTTAGATTTTATTTGTCTTTCATGACAAAATGGATGAAACGTTTAATCAAATACTCCATCACCAGAGGCGGAGGCAGGTTTTTTTCATCCAGCTTCATAATGCTTGTACACAATTCTACTTCTGTAAAATTCTGTATTTTCTGTTTTTATTCTGACTTGCATATCTTGTGTGGCACACAGATATGGGTGGAGCCGCGATCGCACCTCCCTCATCTCTGGTAGAAAAGGACTGTAAGTAAAATTTTTCAGCATTTGTGTATGGTTAGAATAATTAGAACATGTGTGCAAACTTTGTATATTGATTTCTGATATTATCCCTTCATACTCGTAAGGCAGCTGACATGTGAGTGTGTTAGTGCATGCTGTAGTTGGTACTCTGCTCCACTAGGGTGAGGTGTTGTCTCATGATGTGGTTGGTTCAGGGCCGGTATTTATTATTATTATTATTTATTTTTATTTTTTTATGTAGGTGTCTTACAAAGCTCGTAGACTTTAAAGCTTTAAAGTTTTAATCAACTAGATTAACGCCAAGGTTTTATCATCTAAAGTGTAAAAATAAATGCGCACCCGGTCTCTGTCTCAGACTGCACTAGGATACTACATATTATGTGAGAGAATCTGTAATGATTTTGGACGCAGCCACAAGCCAGGGCTTAGTTGTCATGGTAACTTGGATGACCGTGTCATTTACTTTAAGCAATCAATCAGTCATCTGTCAATGTATTTTCTCAACCACACCTCCCTGTAAACACAACCTTTTGTTGTCCTTAACCATCATTATTTACACACTTTAAGGTTTTCGTACATTCTGATGTATTCTATGTGAAGGAGTGAACCGTGTGCGTTTATCAGAACATGAACAGGTCAATTGATTTTCTAGGTGAATGTCATTGAATGTCACCGATTCTCATGTTGCGTGTTGTCGTCTAGCATCAGCGTCATACTCGTATGAGGAAGAGGCTCGTCAGCGGTCCAAAGCAGCAATTCCTCCCCCTGTTTTTGAGGACTCGGAGAGACCGCGCTCGCCCCCAGGACCCACCAGCTCCTTCCTGGCAAACATGGGGTCAGTGATCGCTGCATATTCCTTACCATTTTCATTTCATATCATTTACCCTTATTTTACACCTTTATATGAATATGACACATAAAAAGAAAAAAATATTAATTTCATTGACCTTTGTCATGTGAAAGATGGTAGAGTGCCTCCTCACAGAAAGAAAGATGAAACAGATGATGTGCAGTAAATCCTGAGATTAAACCATAATGAAAGAGAAGATCATCTGAAGAATCTTGTCCATAGTGTTCTTGTGGATGCATAACTGAATAATCATCAGGCTCTTGTTGAAACAGTGACCGCCTTTATTGTTACATATATGAGTAGAGGGTCAGCCATCGTACAGTAATCCATGGTAAAGGCCTGGATTAAGGGCCTAACAGGAGACAAGAATCTCTCTCAGTAATCGATACGGAGTGGTGAGGGAAACGGTTTTACTGACTGCTGATTGTTCTGCTATCTCATAAATCTGTTTATGTACGTAGAGTATTACTGATCCGTTAAGCGGGGAATTATGTACGTTTCTGAACGGTTCCACCACTGTAATTCGTATGTTTCTAAATACAGTGGATGTTTGTCAGAACTTGTGATTTAAAATTAAATTCACGTAAAAGGACATGACAAATCATCAGCAACGCTCACTATCACCTGAGTTAAATTTTCCAGATCTCGGTGGTTTGCTTGTCGATAGTTGTATTGTCTGATGTATCACAGCTAGGTGTGTGTGTGTTTACCACAGAGGGACGGTGGCTCACAAGATTATGCAGAAATACGGCTTTCGGGAAGGCCAGGGCCTGGGAAAACATGAACAGGGGCTGAGTACAGCTCTGTCAGTGGAGAAGACGAGCAAACGGGGCGGGAAGATCATCGTCGGAGACTCGACGGAAAAGGGTGAGCTGTTTTGCACGTGTATTCAGACACACTCACTTATCGTACTAATCTCACACATTTACATAAAACATCTTTTTTTAAATATCAAATAAGCTGATACTCAGGTTGCATGGTTATCATTAAGCATTTTTATTCATTTATGGACTCTGTGTATTTTTTCTTATTCTGTCTCTCATAATTGAGGTATACCTATGATGAAAATTACAGGCCTCTCTCTTCTTTTTAAGTGGGAGAACTTGGCCAAGTGGCGGCTGACTAAATACTTTTTTGCACCACTGTATATAATATAATGTAATGTAATATAATGTAATATAATGTAATATAACGTAATATAACATAATATAACATAATATAATAATCTTATTTGCACCACTCTTATTGCACTGTTCCACTTTGCTCCATATCGGCCTACTTTTTTGCACCACTGTATATAATATAATGTAATGTAATATAATGTAATATAATGTAATATAACGTAATATAACATAATATAACATAATATAATAATCTTATTTGCACCACTCTTATTGCACTGTTCCACTTTGCTCCATATCGGCCTTCTGGGATGTTAACGGTCCCTTTTTGAGTAACCTTTTTGTTACTCAGTTGCCTTACCACTGTTTTTAGTTATAGTTTGTGTTATTTAAGTTTTTTGTATTATTATTAGTATTTTATTAACATAATTTCAATTCTCTATATGTATGCACTGTACATGTAGCAGAATTGACAATAAAGTTGACTTTGACTTGTTTGTGTGTGTGTGTGTGTGTGTTTGTGTTTATCTCTCAGCTGGAGCATCCAGTCAGAGTGCAGCTGATATACCAGGCTTCATTGCAGGAGCAGCAGGTTTGGTTTCCATACTACATTACTCTCATAACCATACATTTAGGCTTTTTCTTTATCTAACAGATGTAGTACAATACTTAAGACGCATGCAATAAGCATGAGACGTGACTGCTGGGCACACTTTTGAATAGTTACGTGACTTATTTTTGTCTCATGTGGTCAAAAACATGGTAGATGTGCACTTCTTTATGTAGCACTATAGAAATATGTTTATGGATTTTTAGTTGTGGCATGGTGGCGTAGTGGTTAGCACTGTGGCCTCACACTTCCAGAGTCAGGGTTCAGTTCCCATCTTGGGTCTGTGTGTGGAGTTTGCATGTTCTCCCCGTGCTTGGTGGGTTTCCTCTGGGTGCTCTGGTTTCCTTCCACAGTCCAAAGACATGCAGATTAGGTGAATTGATGTTGCCAAATTGCCCATGATGTGTGTGTGAGTGTGTGCAGCGATGTACTGGCACCCTGTCCAGGCTGTACCCAGCCTCATGCCCAAAGTCTCCTGGCATAGGCTCCAGGTCCCCGCCACCCTGTACACAGGATAAGGGGTATAGAAGATAAATGAATGAATTTGTAGTAAACTTGTATCTGTCGGACAGTCTGTCAGTCATGTGCCTGGAAAAATTAAAAGGAATCTTCTGGTAAAACTACACAACTGTGCTTTTCTGGTATTTTGTGCATTTGTTTCTGATATCAATATCTTTTGACATGACCTGGGAAATATTTTAGCTTGTAACACCTTTGAGACACTTATGGGATATTTGGATTTTGTGTCCATTTCAATCAATTAAATACAAAGCTACAAACGTCACCAATTAACAAACATAGCAAATGTTAATATATTGATGTTATTGCTGTTACATGTCAAGCATATGAGGGGGGACTTCTTTTACATGTTATGATTGTAGCTATAATCTTAAAAAAAAAAGAAAGAAAAACCTAAAGAAATGAACACTAGACAATAAACATTTAAACTTTGTCCCACAGAATAAAGCAGGTACCATGGTTTCCTTTTTTTTAAAAAAAACTTTAACAACGGTTTTCTTTTTCTAGATCAAGTAAAAACATCAATACAGAGCAAAAAGCAGCTGTATTGATCTAGAGAAACAAACATGCTAAGTCCTATGAAAGTTGAGTCCAGAAATGTGAAAGAGCGGGATCCTTGAGAACAAAGATTACATTTTGGGGAAGAGGACAGGTTCATATAAAAACGTTTCTTAGGATTCAAGTAGACCCTCTGTAACAGTTGCAGGTGACATGGTTTCTAATCCACTCATAAAAAGTATATAAGCAGAATTAAGCGAACATGCGCGTCCTATAGCAAGACTGTCTCCTCCAGCCCTCCTGCACATTATGTCTGTTCAGTTGAAAGAAACTGTTGTACTCTAACATTGTTCCTGCTTTGTTTCTTCTTCGACAGATGCAAAGAAGAATGATGTCAACCCTCTTACTGAGATCCTCAAGTGCCCTACGAAGGTGGTGTTATTGCGGGTAAGTGGTGTAAGGCAGTGTGTACCATGATAAGTGAAATTGTTAAAATAGATTATTATTATTTATTTTTATTTTGCGGCACGCTTGTTGTACTAGTGGTGAGCTTAAAATATATGCATGGGTTTTTTTTTTAAGAACATGGTGGGAAGAGGAGAAGTGGATGAAGATCTAGAGGCTGAAACAAAAGAGGAATGTGAGAAATATGGCAAAGTCATCAAGTGTGTTATTTTCGAGGTGAGTTTTTGGTTGTTTGTGTGCGGGCAGATGATGTAGGTCACAGCTTAAATTAATCAAAAAAACACAGATCCTCGCTAAAAGAAAAGTCTAGAAGGTAAAGAAGCGCACTAAATGTGCTTTGTTGGTGTGAAATATATTATCTACTACAGGATGTTTTACATTTTCCATTGACCTGCACAAGCGTATGATAATTATTTTTTTTAACTTTCTTCTGCTTTAATAGACCATTAGCAGTTGCTGTCAGAGTGTATGTTTTTTTTATTAAAAGTTTATCAAGGCCTGAAATTTTTGCCTTTAACAATTAAAAGAGAAAAAAACAGTATTGAATTACTGGTCTATTAGTGAAATTTAGTAATTACTATATATAATGCCCTAATCCACAGTGAGAAATTAACAACCATATAAGATTTTATGCAGTTTTATTTCCGTTCAGAATGTAGTCCAAATACACAATTGTCATTATGGACAAAAATGACATGCAACACTATTGAGGTGTATGTTTTTATTGATTTGAGCATCACACTTTACATCATGCTGGGATTGTTCTCCTGGCACTTTGGAGATGAAATAGCATTAAGAGTAAAGTTATCTCTGTCTACTGTACGATTGTAGAAATCATCATTGATTTATGTGTTTGTGTGCGCGTTTAGATCGCGGATGTGCCAGATGAAGAGGCGGTGAGAATATTTCTGGAGTTTGAACGGGTTGAGTCAGCCATTAAAGGTGAGCATTTTCCTTACGTCTTTGTAAGAAGTTGCATCACACACCCTGCAGAGGCATTCCTTAAGAAAGATGCCAAAGCAAACCAGTTCAATTCAGTCACTTACTCATACACGGAGGGTTTTAGCTCAGTCACTCTAAGGTCGTGTCCTAATAACTGTCAATTCACAACCCCAAGCCGGTTTCAGGCCCTTTAGTTCTTAATGCTTATACCTGAATAATTCATGGAATTATTAGAACAGACTTGGAACAATACATGACACATCTTTAAGTAATGCACAACATGAATGACTGATGACTATAAACAATACAGCCGGCATGTTGAAGCATTTTTCTAAGACGGAAAGGAAGTAAGTGTGTCACTTCAGTGGCATGAAGGTGTCTCACACATAGAACATGAGGAAGCGTTAATAAGTATCAAGTGTATCAGGAATAAATAGATTTTGTTCTTGTAATCCTGGAGAACATTTGTTCTGTTTGTTTTAGTTAATAATGAAATTCTGCCCCAAACATTAAACCATGTGCTTTGCAATGAAGAGCATACATGACTGATCAATATACAATACATTGATCAGCCATAACATTACAAATCTGGAGAGGTTGGAGGCCGGGCCAGGAGTTTTCGTGTTCCGGTACCAGCATTGACTTTTTTTCAGCAATTTGTTTGGCGGGCACGGGTGAGCCTTGGGTGCCACTCGGCCTGTCACAGAATTTACAATCAGTTTACGTGTACTTAATCAGTTTTTAAATCACAATATGTGTTGTTAGTGTTATTGCTGATCTGTTTATGTTTGTCCTCGTTTTATTTATCGATCACTTGTATTGCTATTTTGAGTACAAAAAAAAGAAATTCTAAAAGTCTAAAAATCTAAAGTCGCTCCCTGAAATGTTTTATCACACTTATGGCAAAGAAAATTGAAAAAAATATATTATTATTATTAGTATTAGTATTACATTATTATTATACTTTTTTTTGATGAGCAGTGCTTTTTAGGGGGGAAAAAAAGATTTACATTTGCTTCTATGTTAAAGGATGTCTATGAGACAAGTTCCTGTTAACACTTGGGTTATAGCGTCTATAAACAGCCATTCCCTTAACAGCCTGTCTCTCTTTTTCTGTTAAAGTGGATGAGACCAAAACGCACACGCACACGCACAAACACACACACACACACACACACAGTATGTCATGTTGCCAGGAATGGAAAGTGCAATATCATCTGTCCTGTACGCTTTCCTGTCATGACAGAGAAATTGCCTACAGGAAACTTCACCATATCAAGAAGTACCGTCTTCCTTGTTAAATTGAAGTTTAATCCTTTTATTACTAAGCTCAAATTCCATGCGAATGAGCTGGTACATTTAGAGACAGTAACCTATTAAAGCAATCACATTTTAATCCTGGCTGAAATTAATATCCGAGTCAGGCTCTTACAGAGAATTAATCCACAGGTTCAGATTCGAGTTCTCAACAGCGCTGTGGTGTAATTTTAAACCACAACAAATCTCGTATAACTTCTCAGGGTTACATAACACTTGTGAATGACTGCTCTTGTTTATAGATACATGTATATATGGATGTGTCCCGGATAACCTGTATGTTGGTATTGTTAACCTGTGTGTGTGTATATGTTTCTTTTTTTTTCCCAGCCGTGGTGGATCTAAACGGAAGGTACTTTGGAGGTCGAGTGGTCAAAGCCTGCTTCTATAACCTGGACAAATTCCGTGTGTTAGATCTGGGAGAACCTGTGTGAGTCACACAAGCAGCAGAGTATCTCCACTTTCTCTATGTGAGAATTCAAGGAAAAGGAAAAAACACCTCTTTGTACATAGCATGTATGTTTTTCTGTATTTCATTTTGTTTATGATGAATATTGAAATATTTTAGCTGCACGCTAAAATTGATAATTTTTTTTTTGTTGTTAACTGATTCCTCCGTGTCTTCAGTTCAGTGTGTATTACAAGAAAGAAACGTCTCATTCTCGAACCTCAATAAGAAGCATACTGTGTTGTAGAAACCAGGAAATAAACAGTGTATTTTGGAAATCTGTTTTTGCCTGTTTGTACATTTTTGAACTTTGTCAGTGTTTAGTTTTGAGGAAGAAGGAAATTCCAGGGAAAGAGTTTAAATATGTCTGATCTATAATTGTGTGTTACAGTAATCATGATTACTTGATTATCAGATGGATGCTCACAAGGTAGTCCTCCCTTGAAACTTCTCCAAAATCAAAATGGCTGGGTCAGTTGAACATTCACTTTTGCTTTTCTTATTGAAATGATGGACTACAGCTTTGGTCTTTTGTGTTTCAGGAGCCATGTGTTTATTTTCTGGTGATCAACATAAAAATGGTTTATACTGTCCTATTCAGGCTTGGCGAAAAGAACATGAATGAGAGTAAATGAATCCTGATTTTTTTTTTTTGGGTTATGCAACACCACTCACCTGTCCCCCCCCCTGTGAATCTGTAAAGTAGGGAACCTACATTCGACTGATGTCATCTCGGCTCCTGAGGGAGCTTCACACTCTCATCTTCAGACTATTGATAGACCCAAGGCCTGGTTTATGTGTCCTTATCTAGAGAGGCCACTCAGTCTGTTAGACTTGAGATGAAAGTGTGCAACATGTTCTTTATCTGGATGCAATTTTGTTCAACCAGAATGTACAGTCCTAAAAGGAAAATCTGTGCTGGATGAAAAAGTAGAGATGATGCCAGTGTTTCTTTATGGGTGTGATTTGGGGTTCACTGAATACTCTGACTAAGTCTTTATATTCAAGGGTGTTTAATATTATTATCTAAAAGAGCATTTAACTTATTATGCAATATAAAGGAGTGTGTAAGGTAAGCTGTGTAGCTGTGCTACTTTGCTAAAACAGTGTCACTTATGTAAGCTGTTATGAGATGCGTTGAGGGACCCACTGATGTACTATACCTATGCTCCATTGGGATTGAACAGAGAAACACATGCTTATGTGCTCTAAACACAAGACAGAAAGGCAGCTATAACAACTGTTACATCTTGGTAATCATTCAGGTAACTGACTTGTCTAATGTCCAAAGAAAGTAATCCAGAAAGATCCTGAATGTAGTGGAGGAACAGCAGTTACTTTGACTGATGCATTGTTGGAGGTGCCAAAGTGGCTAGTTCAAGGACTTCTAAAAAAAAAACCGGCTCTCCTCCTGGGATCGTCACACTGTCTAGAGTTAACATAGAATGGTGTGAGAAACAACAACAAATGACACTCAGTATGCACCGGGTCTGTGGGAAGAAACACCTTGTTGATGATAGACATCAAAGACTAAACTGGCTCGAGCTGGCAGGAATGCTATAGTAACTCAAACAATCACTCTTAACAACCGTGGTGAGCAGAAAGACATCAGGTCAAGAACAGGAATCTGAGGCTATGATGGGGCCAAGCTCGGCATTTGAAGATTAAAATCACATGGTCATTTTCCTGTCTTGTGTATCAGATTCTTGTTTATGCCTGGCAGGCGTGGAAACTGACCTGGTCTCTGGCCGCTGTAGCCCATCCACTTCTAGGTCTGATATGCTGTGTGTTCTGAAATACATTGCTCCTCAACACAGATTTAAACTGTGATTTGTAGACTTCCTGTCAGGTACAACAGTCTGATCGCTCTTATCAACAAGGAGTTCCAGCCTTCAGGCCCTACACTCACAGGATTCCGTCGTTGTTTCTTTTGTGGTAAACTCTAGAGATTGTCTTATGTGAAAATCCCGGAAGATCAGTAGTTTTTTTTGTGTGTGTTTAAAGACGGAGAGATCTAATTTATTCCTTTTTGTGTCATTTGATATTATCATTAACTGAAGCTCTTAGGGCATTGGACTACCATACAAAAGGTTTGGGGTTGATTCCCAGCAAACACCCAAACCCCAGGTACTGGATGCAGTGTTGGTCCCAAGCTTGAATAAAATAGGAGGGTTGCGTCAGGAAGGGCATCGGGTGTAAAACCTGTGCCAAGTTGTTGTACAGATTGGATTGGTGACCTCTTGACAAGAACATCCAAAAGATCAACATCAACTGAAATTCTTGGCTTGTATCTATCTGCATGATTTTATGCGTTGCGCTGCTACATTATTGGCTGATTCGTGTAGTACAGTAACAGGTGTTCCTACTAAACAGGATGGTAAAACTATAGCACCTCAACTGTGTGTATATATGCCATTAAATATCTTTAAAGAAATCCAGTTGTAGATTGCTAACGCTTTTTAAGCTCATGTTCATATGGACTTGGTTTCTTTATCATGCAATGCAAGGACTCTATATGTATGGAAACATGAAATCAAATTGATTTATATTTACTTATCTGTTCCTCCTTGTCCTGGTGGCTGGGGATCAAGAACTTATTCCAGTTACACCATGAACACACACACACACACACACACATTTTCATGCCTAGGGGGAGTTTAGACTAGCCAAGCCACAAGTTTAGAAGGAAACTTGAGAACATAGAAAAAAAAAAAAACCAAGACAAGCAGTAACCTGAGCTCAGGAGAGACCTCAGGACCATGTGAAAACTTTCAGCTGAAATTATGCAGTAATATGTGAATCATCTTTAAAGCCAGTCTAAAGTTAGGAACTGTGAGAAAGTTAAGTGATTAAAAGGAATCCCAGTGCTTATACCGAAATTGCAGTGACATAACTTTAAGTTCTGATGATGCATAGGAGCTCCGCTATTTTTAGTGTTATTTATGACTAAGCATGACTACAGGTGTTAAATCCAGCACGCCCGTAAGTGATGGGGAAGATGCTCCAAGAGGCACTCCCTACACGTTCACGCGATCGTACGTGCGGGCTCGCGCGTGCACCAGGCGGGGCTTTGACTTTCTAACAAAAGGCTGCACTGATGAAGATATAATGCAGGCAACTTATTAGTTATGTCAGCGACACCACACACACCCAATCCTACTTTGGACAATGAAATAACGATTGGATGCTTTAAATGGGTTGCAATTTAAAGGAAGTAAAATATTACATGTTCCTAGGATGTATATCATTAGAAAAAAAAAAATGAAATTAAGTTGTGTGTTTCCATAGAGACCAATCATGCCACAGAGCACTGGTGAAGTTTAAAAAAAAACTATTTCAAAGTTTAGAGTTTCAGAGAACTACAGTCGGGACTTAAATCTCTTAAAATAAGAATATCATATCAGAATATCACAAAATATTATTCTCATAAGAAATGCGCAACTCCTTAAGTCAAAATATCCTGAATATAGTGTTAGTTATCTAGGTAGAACTAATAGATAGATAGATAGATATTGTATCTACTTCTACTTATTATAACTTATTATATCTTATCATAATCATTTCACTTATTTTTGCAATGCATGATCAAGTAGTGTAGCTATTGTTCACATTTATCTGGTTTAATATTTTAGATGCATCATGCATTACACGCCTATCTAGCTCACAGGTTAAATCAATCCATAACCACTGACTGTAGATTCTTTATTAATAAATTATAAAACGTTTTTGTAATGGAATGTAAATGGTGCATAGATGATGGTGGAATAATAAACTGCATTTTAAACCGGTATGCCTTTATAGTAATTTGGACAAAATTGTTTATTATTATTAATAATAATAATAATAATAACAATAATAATAATAATAATAATAATAATAAATGCATAAGAAGGCTGAATTTATTAAAAGTAAGAATGTGACATTAAATAAAAGTGGCAGGAATTCAGTCTGGGCCTGGAGATTTTTTCGGTGTTTTTTTTTTTTTTTTGTCTGGTGAGGCAGTGACACTCCGCACGTAGGCACTTGGGGCAGAGGATAATTTGGTGCACTGGACAAATTCATGGTTTTAGCAGAATAGGATTATTCTGGGATGCTGTTACATTCCAGGACGCCACTTAACAAGTGATTCAACTCACACAGTCCTGTCGATCACTGCATCTAGCAAATTTATCGTGTATATAACGTAATGAAATAAAAATTACAATAATCTCTCTTGATGGACAAAAAAAAAATTGGGCATATTCTGGTTGCAGTTGGTAATTTTTTCCACCACAGTGCGGCGCAGCTGGTCGTGCTCTGCGCACGTGCGCACACGCTCCTTCATCCAGGTCACGTAGGACAAGAGAAAGGGGGAGGGAAATACCCCACTAGCCGTATTCCTGTAAGTCCCGCCTCCTGCTTTTAAATTTAAAATTTCTTAGCTAGGCTGTTAGTTTAAACACAATAATTATTCAAGTGGCTGGAACGTTTATGAGATTTTTTAAAAGCCTGCTACTGAGAAAAGACATGAAATAAACCAAAGATTTCCTTATTAGGTTTTATACTTCCTCCCGAACGCCATGTAAGTTCCGCTGTACAGGGTTGCTATGGTGATGTTAGACCGCTATCCAATAAAATGCCGCGTGAGTAAGCGCTTCAACCAATCATAATGCAGTAGGCGGGTTTCTTTTTGCCGGTAGGAGAAATTACGTCATACAGAAAGTCGTCACGAGGGAGTAACGCGCTTTAAAACCCACAGCATTTGCCGGTTCACACGTTTTAGTGCGAACAAGAAGAAGGAGCGCGTTTTGAAATAGGACGACGTGATTAATACAATTAAGCTTTCATTTTCGTTCTCTCTCAGATTTCAGGACTTGTTGGAATCGTAACTAGTTGCGATTTTTTCTTTCTCGATGAAATTTCTACAAGAGATGACCAGAGAGCTAACACAGACCAGAATCCAAAAGATCTGGGTTCCATCTAAGGAGGAGAAACCTACAACGACACGGAAATGTGAGTGGTTGTATTATCTGATGGCTTCTGTGACCATGATGATGATCACATTTAAAACAAATGCAGTTTTACAACTAATAACCTAAAGGTGTGCATTAATAATTAGATGCATTGCTCTGCCCATGCCATCTCATCCTTATTTCAGTTCTGTAATAAGCACCTTACAGGCTGTATTCATGTTTATAAAATTTTTTTTTTTTTAATTTACATGCATGCAAACCTGGCTATATTTCAGTAGTTTACCAGTGAGCTGATGATATCCTTCTCTACCCTCAGATAAATATGTAAAGATGTACCTAATATATAATACACATACGCATATGATTCACAGATTCACATTATCAGGAATTCATCAATAAATGTCACCATGGCAACCATCTAGTCTGTGCAAATGACTCAGTATTGGACAGGATGCTTTGCACAGGGTGTAAAACTTCCCCCGAGGATTCCTGTTGTTTGAGAGTCAGCCAGCATTATAGTGACTCAGCTTGTTCACTAAGAAAGGGGGGATGGGGATGGGGCAGGGGGTCTCAAGCTCTTTTTAACTAATGCGCTCCAATATCATGCAAATCAGTTTAGTGAACAATGATGCATTAGCATCTCTTCTTGAATATGTTAATTTATCAGCTTGGATCAGAATTCAGGAAAAAAGTTAGAAGAACCATATCTCGTGCAAAACAGCTTGCAATTTGTTAATAATCAGAAAAAATAGAAACATATAAAATTGTAGTCTACATGCGACACCTTGAATTCTTCCACATTTAGTTTATTTTTTTTTCAAACTGAAAATAACTTTGATGTAATCCATATATTGTGCATCTGCACAAAAAAAACAATATAGTTAGCAATATTAGTTGTATAAAAAAGTATATGTAAGATTGCATAAGTATTCACCCTGTTTTTGTAAGTTTTTAATTTTTGGAAAGAGACGTGGTCAGAGCATTAAATTTTTAACTTGGTAATTAAGTTTATGGGCAAGACCTTTTCTCTGTTTTGCTTCCCAGTGGAATAAGTAGCTCCTGTTTCTTTCTCTTTTTTTTCAGGCTTTCCCTTTAATTACTCTCCACATGACCATTTTAATTTGAATTCCAAATTCATTTGGTTGACCAGATTGGGCTGGTTCTGGTAGGAAGTAATGTTGACACTCTTTATATCGTAAAACTATAAAACCATAAATCAGTTCACATGTGTAGTTGAAAGGAGGAATTGCACGTTAGTCCAAATTGTCTGTCAGAAGAATCTCAAGCAGTCCAAAGATTAAAATTGGCCTTATCCTGCTGCGGTATTTGCTATGGCACGTTTTGCAAAGACACAACGCTTAATGAGGCTGGGGGGGTTAGAATGTACCGGCCAGATGCAGCTCTTTGTGACGCATGAATGATCAGTCTGAGCCGTGGAGGTCAAGGAGTTCAGCAGTCTTCTGCTGACTGAGTGGAGCTGCCCAGCTCTCAAGGAGAACAGGTTACTGACTGGGGTTTTTTTTTCTTCTTGTGGACCATTCATAATTTTGCCTCACTAACTGATAACCGGAGATATGCACACACAGCTCTGAAGGCACTCAGAAGTTCTTTTATAAATGTGTAATTTATGAAATTGAGAACAAAATTTTTTTTGATATTAAGATGCCACTTAACCCTAGGGATTAGTGACACTTCAATACAGACATTCCTATAGTTTTTCTTTCAAGAACATTTTTTCTAATCTCTGGGATGAACTCCTGCATGTTACCTGAGCTTGGGAACAAAACTAAGACCCTGTTATAATTAGTATAGAATAAGAGTTAACTAGCCATAAATATGTTCAGTAGCGTAGTAGTAGTTTTTGCATAAAGTACAGTAAACAGGTTCTACACATCCTTTTAGGTAGGTTTTGGAGTGAAATAAATTTGAGAATGAGGAGAAAAAATATTCTCCCATTATTTGAGCTCTGTCGATCCGTTCTCTCTGGGTGAGATGACGACCCAGTGCTAGGACAGGATGAGCCGATTAGAAAGAACTTGTACAAGAATTTTTGTATTTTAAAACTTCAGGTGCAGTAGTATTAGTGCGAAATGACACAAAATATCCCATCACATCTTGATCCTCGTCACCTGAAGTTATCGTAATACAGGATTAAAAATCTAATTACGATGTAGTACATTATTTTTAATAGTTTTAATAAGATGAGCTTCAAACAAACATGCTGGCAAAAGCACTGTTTTACAAAATGATAAACTGCAAATCCTTTCTTTTTTTTTTTTTAATTTTAAAAATTGCTTTCTTTTTGTTACTTATTAATATAGAAATGGTCAATATCATAAGAATACTGATCTCAATGCTATATGATAATTATCACTGTGTTTTTCTGATATGTTTTTACATTCCTGTGTTATTATATGACCGCGTCTTTAATTCCCACTCCCTCTCTTATTTTTCCGATACAGCTGACGGAGGCCACCGTCTGGCAAACTCCCCTTTGGTCATTGTGATGGTTGGTCTGCCCGCCAGAGGCAAGACCTACATGTCAAGGAAGCTCACTCGCTACCTTAACTGGATCGGCATCCCTACCAAAGGTAAGCTAACCAAATTCTCAAACTCCTCCCGACTAGATATTTAAATTTACACAAACGTGGCATGCGAGTGAGGTAGAATCTGATCCAAGTTGAGGGTTGAACGTGTTTTCTGTTAATGCCTATTGCACTGTCTAAATTTGTTCCTTTTCCCCCACCAGTCTTCAACGTCGGGGAGTATCGCAGAGAGACGGTAAAGAACTACAGCTCATATGACTTCTTCAAATCTGACAACAAGGAGGCAGTCAAAATAAGAGAGTGAGTCCGATACCTTATTCGGTGCAACCTGGTTGACATTTTAATTTATTCATTTATCTCATTTTACTAACTATGTTACCAATTTTGTCTGTTTTACTTAGACAATGTGCCTTAGCTGCTCTCCAGGATGTCAAGATCTACCTCACTGAGCTGGGTGGTCAAGTTGCTGTAAGTGTCCTCTCTCTAGGTGCATATGTACAATACTCTACATGTGGTGCAGATTCTTACTGGTATCGCGGTCTATAGGTTTTCGATGCCACGAACACAACCAGACAAAGAAGAAACATGATTCTGGAGTTTGGTGCTGAGAACAGCTTCAAGGTTGGCTATTTTATCACAGCATTCATCGTAATGCTGTAGATTCAGTGCCTTTTGTTCAATGTGTGTTGAATCGTGCCTCATCTCTAACTCTTTCCCCTTACAGATCTTCTTCATCGAGTCTCTTTGTGACGACCCGAATGTCATTGCTACCAACATCATGGTACGTTTTTGTGACAATCAGCCAGTTTGAAGATAAATTTCAGTTTCTGGGTTATTACGCAGAGTTATTAAAATATGAACTCGCTTTAAAAACAGGAAGTCAAGGTTTCCTGTCCTGATTACCAAGATTGCAATAAAACCGATGCCGTAGAAGACTTTCAGAAGAGGATCGAGTGTTACAGAGCCAACTATCAGCCACTGGACCCTGATGATTATGACAGGTACTCGCACAAATGGGTCTCTCAAAGCCGAGTCCATGTGGGATTGAGTTTACTGTAAATGCAAGTCGTACATTTCATATGACTTCATGTGCATTATTATTAGTGGGGGCTTCAGGGGGGAAAAATGCTGACACCCCAATTTCAATATTGTTTTTAATCCTTTACACTTAAACATCTCTGTTTACTATATATTTTATTGCTGTAAAATTGAAAGGTGAAATAGTACATATAATATTTTTTTTATCCATAACCAATTTAACAGAATCCTCTCTACATATACCACCTAACCGTGACATCTCTTTACTTTCAGGAACTTGTCCTTCATCAAGGTGATCGACGTGGGCCGCAGATTCCTAGTGAACTGCGTCCAGGATCATATCCAAAGCCGCATCGTCTACTACCTGATGAACATCCATGTCCAGCCACGCTCTATCTACCTGTGCAGACACGGCGAGAGTCAGAATAATCTGCAGGGCCGTCTAGGAGGAGACTCGGGCCTCTCTTCTCGTGGTAGAAAGGTACAGTTAACAGAAAGCTGGACTATAATAAGTGTGTTTTACTCGTGCGGTGCGGATAACCGGATGGTTTAATCGTTTTGAATACTTTCAGTACTGCTAGAATGGGTACTTGCGTAGGAGCGTTTAGATAGTGATCTAGTAGAACAGGTCTAGAAGCAGTACGTCAATTAAATACGAATAGACCTTTTGAATAGACATTTGAAAACTTCTAGGGTGTGCCTGCTCGGTGCATCATGATGGTAACGTTATTAATTAACATTATTGATGGTTGTGGTGATAGATTATGATGCCCGAGCTACTTTTTTCTTTTTTTTTTTTTTTTTTTTTTAGCTGATATTCCATACACTATTTAAAATCTAACTAGGGCTAATACTTTTCATTTTTCTTTCTGCAGTTTGCAGGAGCTCTGGCTAAGTTTGTCGGGGATCAGGATCTCAAGAACCTGAAGGTATGGACGAGCCAGCTAAGACGAAGCATCCAGACTGCCGAGGCGCTGAACGTGCCGTACGAGCAGTGGAAAGCCCTGAACGAGATCGATGCAGTACGTTAATCAACATGCCTGTTTTTTTTGTTTTTTTTTATCTTTTGCCAAAAGCCTTTTTAGTAAGCTAAATGTTTGTATATGAACAGGGCGTGTGTGAAGAGATGACGTATGAAGAAGTACGGGAGCGATACCCCGAAGAGTTCGCTCTCAGAGACCAGGACAAGTACTATTACCGCTACCCCAGTGGGGAGGTGAGTGTCATCGAGTCACGTGTAAAAAAAGATTTTAAACATCATATAGTACAATGTCCCCAATTACATACTCGCTTAATTAAAGCACTGGATTTTTTTCCTTCGCAGTCCTACCAGGACCTGGTGCAGCGGGTGGAGCCAGTGATCATGGAGCTCGAGAGGCAGGAGAACGTTCTAGTCATCTGTCACCAAGCTGTCATGCGCTGCCTCCTTGCTTACTTCCTAGACAAGAGTGCTGGTGAGACTCGTGTGATGCATCACTCCTGATTAGCAGCTATTTCTGGCTGCTTTCTTTTGAAGGGTCATGTGACTGATCCTGGTTTTTCTGTCTGTAGATGAGATGGCGTACCTAAAGTGTCCCCTACACACTGTATTGAAGCTGACTCCGGTGGCCTATGGTAAGAGCTTTACCATTATATTTATATGCAAATATTTACATGTGATTTATATTTTACGTTTTTTTGGGGCACCCTAGAATATAAGATGCACCACAGAGGTGTTGTTTGCAGAAAAACATTAGTTTAATCATACGCCCAAGCTAAAAGCAGTTCAGCTTCTGATGACCTCAAAAAATTTACCTGTAGATACAATCAAAAGGTGAAAACAACAGGGGATCTGCAGCTTGTAAACTAACTTGTATTGTTTTCCTAATCTTTTCCAGGATGTAAAGTGGAGTCTGTCTCGTTAAACATTGACGCAGTAAACACACACCGGGACAGACCAGAGGTAAAAACACGACACACACACACACTGAAATAGCATAAAACACATCACATTAGACCTCAACCTTCAAGTCTGAGTCTCTTTTTTTTTTTTTTTTTTTTTTTTTTTTCCCCCCCATCTTTTGTCTGTCTAGGAGATGAAGAGAAGTCAAGGCACTCTGATTAGGAGGAACAGCATCACTCCTCTCACGAGCCACGAACCCACTAAGAAGCCTCGCATCGATAACCTAGACGATGCAGCCATTCCCGAACTCACCCCGGCACCGATGAGCTTCTGTGCCAGCGCAAACAGTTCTCTTGCACTCTCCACACAGGTATGATGACAAACCCTCTGTGTGTGGGTGTGTGTGTGGGTGTGTATCTTTGCGTTGATACGTTTGCATAGGTGTGGCAGCCTGGAAAAACCATTCACATGCTGAAATTTTCTATTATATAATGAAATATCCTTAGGACTAAAACATCAGTTATGGTGAAGACTTTTTCTTTCTTCTTTTTTAAATAGTATTTTAGTATTCATACACATCTGTGACGCATCAGGTTTCCCAGACTGCCATGCTCCGATCACTCGTCTGCTACTAACAGCTTGTGCTCTAATAATTCAGTCACACTCTTCCCCATTTCCTCACTTTTTCTCCTTTATTAACACTACAGCATCGGCTTGGCCTTACTTGTCTGTAAGTATCAGTGACATCGGTCTTTCTGTTCCTTATTTATTTAGAACTCGTAGGACCATCTCACAAGGCTTGAAAAGTTTTATTATTAATATTTTTTTTTTCATTAAGTAGACATAAATGGTGCCATTCTGTCTTTTTATTAATGTGTCATAAGATTATTACTAATGTTGGGGTGATGGAGAATTAAACCTTAATATAAGTGTGAATAATATAACTTAACAATATGCTTTGAAGTGAAATTCTATTATGATAAATGATACTTCACCTCTACTTAAATAACTCCTCCTAAGACTTTGTAAGCAATTACATCACCCCTTAAACTGGAATTTCACCACACTGCATAATCAGGCATGAAAGCACGACATTACGTAACTCTGTAAATGTCTGTGCATATGAGTGGGCTCGCTGTGCTTCTTCCAGCTGTCAGCTTCTTGCTTGCTCTTCTTTTAAACCCTTTTATAATACATACTTTGTCTGTCCTGTCTCTGTTTTGCATGCCTAAAGACGCTCCGCATTCCATTACCTGACCGTCTTGACTGTGTTGCTGTTTCAGAGGTAATATTAGTGCCTCTGGAATTGATTGATTAGAAAAGCTGTCTACTATTCTTCCTGTTTTTGCTGGTTGCTTGTTAGACTCCATCTACCTAAATGCTAGACATATTATGTGCTCACTACGGTCGCAAACGAGTAACCATCCCTATCAGCTTACGATATGCTGGCCATTCTACCTCTCATCATCCGGGTCGTTCCATCTTCAAAACTACTGCACTTTAGCAAGTTAAACTGTCTTGAATGTAGTCCAGACACTTAAATAAATAAATATATATAAATAGATATATAGATTATTTTGCTAATTTTAAGCATTCGTTTCTAGAAAGAAGCAAAATTATCTGCCTGTAGAATACACCCATATTTAAAAGCATAAAAATAGTTACATGTATCTAAAAATGGTTGTAATTCCTAATTTGTATATTTGGGTTTTGTTGTAAGCTTATAATAGTATCAGTGGATAAATTTGACTAGACTTAAATTTGACTTGACTTCAACAAGTTGTACATTGTGCATGAAATGCAAGAAGGTCAGCGGGTTTCTAAAAACCCCAAACCAGCCTCCTTGTACTAAGAAACATGCCACAGTCTGGGCGGAGTCACTGAGAAGACCATTCTGATGTTTGATGAGAATATTAACTGACACTCTTAAGAATATTGGAGCCTTAACAGACCGATGACCCACTCTTTATGTGCATACGATTATGCATCATGCTGCTTTCACACAAATGGCTGGCTGAATAATTGCATGAACGTGCAATTTTGTGCTGTAGCGTTATAGGTACTATATTAGCATTAGGGGTAAGATAAAGCCTGAATGAGAGATTAAGATCAGTGCTATGACAAAGACTTCTACACATGGTTATCTTGGTCTTTTTATGTCATTGCGTGATTTGATGTGAATGTCATAGATTTGTAAGTAGTGATCTTTAATTAATCAAAGTCGAACTTTTTGCTTGTTCTTGCAGGAAATGAAGCAGCCACTGAAAAGCATGACCTTGCCCAGCTTTGCCAGTGAGGTGGAAGATTTGCTTTGACTTCATTCTGTTGGGAATTAATTGAACCAAAAAACTTGTTGCAGTGCAGGACTCTTCGAGATCTGACACTTTCTGCAAGGGCGAGGAGAGAAAATGTGCACTCCGGGGGTCTTTCACCCTCAAAGGGCAATAATGAAGCACCTGTGTGGGACGCGCATGTGTGTGTGTATGTGTTTTTGTGTCTGTGTATGTTCGTGTTTGTGATCACAAAGCACACTATGCCCCATGTAGGGCCACTAATACTAACTACGTTACTTGTTTTATTTCTGGATGATGTTTGTAACGAATTCCTGAATACTGCTGCTGACTTTGGGAAAGCTAATGTGTTATCGATTATTAGATTTAGTTTTGTCTGTTGAATGGATGTTTAACAATGAATGAATGAATGATTCTGTGATGTGGGGGTGTGTGTGTGTGCATGTGTATGATTGAGAATACCGTTATGTGTTTCTAACTGGAATCTATTTGTACTGACAAGGTATTTTTAAGTGTGTTATGGTGAAGTAAGGGTGATTTCTACTTGATGTATGACTGAACAAATTCCATAGAGTGCCTAGTGCTTCGGCTTTCAGGCCGAGAACGCTTCTCGGTACTAATAATCTAAGATCATACTGTTATGCTGTGTATCTTTAGGAGAATGTCATATTTGATTTCAATATGCAGTTCATGTAAACCAAATGTTTACCAATTGAATTCCAATGATTTATCAATATATTTCATAGGTAAAACAAGCTTTACTATTTGATATATTTAAAGCAAGTATTATTTATAGAATTTAGTGAAGATTTAAATGCACTTTCAGGAGCACTAGCTGGGCTCAAATGGTAGTTATGTAAAGCATAACCCAATGTAGGTGCAATTGCTCCTAACTGTAGTAGAAGGTACTATTTTTGTGTTTTCCTTTCTTTCGAGTTATAATACTGTATTTTGTAATGCTGTATCTTTTCCGTTAATCTATTTATTTTTGAAGTAAAACCTGCATTTGTATTTTGAGTACAAAGCGCCCTCTGTGTTGTGATTGCCACACTCACCTTATCTCTTTATAACACCAAATGTTAAATAAGGAAGAAAAAATATTTCCTGGACCAATAAATAATCAAAAGGAAATGGGAAGGCCTGGGTTTTTTATTTTTATTTTTTATGTTTCTATAAAGGTTTGTCTTTTTCCTTGTTTTCCCAAAATGGTCATGAGCAGAACTTATCATTAACTTAGCGCTCCGGTTGCTTGGGCCCACCGGGAGACTTTATTTAGACAGTATCTGTCATTAATTCTGACTTCCACCCACACTCCATCCTTCAGCTTACTTATGATTCCTTTAACATGCTCATCTTATCTAAGAGGTGAGAAAATACAGTTCAAGCCACCTTTGTCTATCAGTCCTAGACACTTGGCCTCAGTCTAGTCGATGTAACAGGTTAGCAATACTGAATGAGTCAATTACAGCATAGGATATCTTTAAAAGGCAATAAATAGAAGGTAAACAAGGAAACGATACTAGGAAATTTGTGTGTCAGTGAAGTGGCCTGGGTGTGTAGCAGAGAAATCCGTTGAAACATACCGGAGCTGAGCTGATAAACGTAATGATTTCACAGAAACCTAATTAATTTCTAAACAAGAGAAAGCTTCTGTACCGGATCCTTTGTTGCTGCCATAAATTATTTACCTGAAGGTGACTCCCTGGCCTGAGACAGGGTAATCTACAGGGCACGAGGAAGGGGAGTTTATGGAGTCCTTTATAGATGGAATAATATACAATCATGGCTTGTAGAAAATGTTAAAATGTAGGATTGAAGAAATATTATAGTATTGGAATGTCAAAATTACAATAGTTGTCTCATCTATTCATAGTTCATAGTGTTATTCAAATACGGTAACATCATTAATTACCCAAACAAACACTTAAAATTTAGATCAGATCTTGACCTAAATGTAATATCCATGCATAATAATTTCGCTAATGCACCTTTATTTGGATAAATATATGATCAGAGATTGGTCCCAGGTCTTTACCCACCAGACCCCACCATAGCCATAAAAGGAAGACAGAGATTGACTATATAGCCACCTATTGTTCATTGTGTGACTCAAATTATCTTAAGAATGGAATGAGTGAAATCTGCTCCCTGCATTCAAGCCAAGCCAACCCAGCCACTTGTTTCAGAGTTTCACCAAAATGCTTTTTCACTGCCAATAATCAATTTTTACAAGCTTACACGTTCCACGTAAGTGTCACAATCCTGGGACACTAATTATATAATTATGTTTATTCCGGTAATAAACAAGATGAAGCATTTTTCTTCATAATCACGTGAATATAATTTCATCATAGGTCACCAAAGCCATGCAACAGCCAGTAATACGACATGAGTAAGGGTTTAATATCTACACTAATAAACAAGCAGATATGAACCCGGAAATGATTTGGTCTAATAAAATAATGAGCAAACTATTTACATCCTCTGTAACAGAGGATGTCTTTTTTTTTTAGATGTTGGAACTTGTTAAGCTGCTAGTTAAATACAAGTATAAAGATATATATTTTTAGTTAAATACAATAGGCTAAGATAATGGAAAAAAACAGATATCATTGGCAATTGTTCTGTGCCCAACCCAGTTATTATCTTATCATAAAACATAATAGTGAGTTTCAAGTCTGAAGAGTTGTGTGGATGTGACAGCAGTCATGCACGGCATTATGAGCTCAAAAAGATATTAATAGGCCAACAACCAGTCAGTCTGATGACCACTTATGGGACGTGTTGTTCAGTCAGATGCCCCAGCAACAAAATAATAAAGCTGAAGATATATAAACTAATCACTGATGGATATACTTTTATTTTTATGAACTAAGTTATGTCAGTGGGTGTATAGAGTGTGAACTCAGTTATATTGACACATCAGGGAAATTATGACAGCTCATACAGCAGCACACAGTACGGAAAAGTAAAAAGTGAACTCAGTCGAACTGCTTGTTGGAGATAATGTGACTTAATTCATGTAAAATCATATAAGAGGATAAGGGTGGACTCAAACAGGATGTAGACCCCATAAAACCTGAGATAATAAAAATGATAATAAAAATCCATTGGCTAATTCTTTTCGCTCATCATTATAAAATAGACATGACCAATATGCAGAATCACACAGACTTAAGACATGCATATAAATGCAATCAAATTTTATTATATCATGAATAAAAAACAAAAAAACAAAAAAAAAAATGTAAAATGTCCATTAAGGTATGTAAGTGTACCAATTACCAATGTATACTGTGCAGCATTTATTTTTCTCTTAAATGATCAAATAAGTGATTAAACCTTTTTATTATTTTTTTTTTTTTGATTATTATAATTGTTCACAATAGAGTAATCCACACTTCTTTAATATACAGTTTAAACATTATGCCTTTACATGTTAAAAGCCAGAACCTCTAAGATTTCCGAAATGTATAATTTGTAATAATAATTAAAAATTTTTTTATAACAATAATAATAATAATAACAACAATAATGATAATGATAATAATAATTATAATAATAATAATAATAATAATAATAATAAAAAAGAAAAGAACTCTTTAAAACTTGAAACCTTTCAAAATATACAATATTCTACATTTTTCCAACAGTATCTAGTTTGGGATTGTTTGGATTGCACTACTACATAGCAAATAGCAAATTCTTTTTAAAAGGGATTTTTTAATCTTGTACATGTTTCAGACATGTTTTATTCCGATCATTTTCCATCTGAACATTTGGACCTGTAAAGCCCCTTTTATATAAAATCAAATTACTTTGTCCATCTTACAAATGGCTAAAACATTGGTTAGTGTTATCTTTTTGTAAAAAAGGAAGAAAACAGGAAGCAGGCTTTGCAGCAGTGTTGAAACCACAGCTTCCTCTGACAAATGCAAGCATCTGTCTTAACCTCTAACATAACAAAGCGGTTTATTTTAGGTGATTATTGTTGGAATAACATTAGGCACACACTTTAAAGGAACTGTGTATGTGTGATTGTGAAGTAAGCCAAGGCAGCTGGGGACAGAACATTAGCGTATGACCTCACATGACTCTAAACCGAGTCACCTTTATGGAACATTTGCATAGTGGTGGCAGTTTTGTTTTAATAGTGTGGAGTGTGGATGTGACTTCTCTCATGTCCACTGGTGAGACCAGGATCTGCTCTGAATTCACATTCTGCAAAGCAAAATTTGTTATCTGGGAAACAGAACATATTTTCATATTTACAGTTCTTAAGCAATCGATGCAGGCAGGGGAACGGGACGCTGAAAATTCTTTTTCAAAATATTTTGGCTTCCAGGAGCTTGGATGAGGCTCTTTGCATTTCAATGCATGGTCCGTGCCTTCGAGTTTAAGTCTC
Organism: Leiocassis micropogon; assembly: GCA_028565275.1. Taxonomy (NCBI): domain Eukaryota; kingdom Metazoa; phylum Chordata; class Actinopteri; order Siluriformes; family Bagridae; genus Leiocassis; species Leiocassis micropogon. The sequence goes on from JAOVVA010000016.1 coordinate 4,045,465, forward strand.
GAACCTCTGAACTGATTTGTTTCATTAAGTGTCTTACATTCACACATGGCTGTTCCAGTGGTTAAACATGATCCACTTAGTTGTGCCTGCTTGAAATAGACCGATAATGCTCTTTATGTAGATTACCAGTCTGACTAATTACACTCTTACCTCCGGCAAATGTTCCCACGCTCCTTAGTGTCATCATCAATATTTTAAAGCATCAGTCCTTGAGGCTAAATACACTCAGTCCCATGTACTGTAGAGGAGCAGGTCATTGAGTGCATCACACCCCCTCCTAGTCTGGGTGCAGTGACTGCTTATACAAGCCTCCATTGTAGTAGTTAGGCTTCATGCTGATTTGAGGGCAAAAAGTAATGCTGTACATGTCTTACATGAGCTACAGGAATAGATGGATGGTTGTATATGTATGTCCTTTTGTGACATAAAGAGTGAGAGAGAGAGGAAGCGAAAGATAAAGATGATAAATAACGTTTAGTTTTCTTACACACTAATATTAATAAAGTGATTAAATAAAGAAGATTATTAGTCATCTGTCTATCTGTCTGTCTATGATTTACAAGCGATTATTTGACAACCAATGCGTTCTTGGTTTCAGTCTGCACACACTGTGCCAATGTCCAGCAAAAATAAAACTCTGCTGACTCTTATCGGAGTGAAAAGCGTGACCCAGAACAGCAGCCAGACAGCGGGCCAGCCAGGATATTAAAGGATTTATCCCTCGCTCGGGGACAGTGTAAGTAAGTGAATTGCAAAGCCGGATTTTCAATAGAGTTGACCAATGAGATAATCGCTCACTTCCCTTGAATGATGCTGCATTCTTCTCGCTCTCAAGAGGAAGACACAGAAGATTAGGTGATAAAGAGAAATAGCAGAGTACCACAAAAAACAGAGATAAGCTTAAGTGTGCAGCAGTTAGTTCTGGTTCACAAATTTCATTAGACAAATGGCTTACAGAGAGTGCTGATATTTGGTACAACATCACTGGAGCATTTCAGTTTTTAGCATTTCACTTTTTTAAGTTCACTTCATGAATTTCCAGCAATAGTTGAAGCTGTAACTACAGCACACTCACTACAGGCTGTCAGTCAGACTGTACATTAACATGGTGACATGCAATGCTTTATCCAGCTGTGGCTGCTAAGGGAACTATTTCATAGACCGAGAAGAAATAAACAAAATATTTGCCCATATTACATCTGAAATGTCAGATATACAGTATTGAGTTTGAGTTTATAAAACTTTTGAAGAAAATTAGGATCACACTCACGGTCATGGTGTTGTACTGAATTTCTGCACATGATGTGATTACATACAGCCTTGTGTTTACGACTTCATCACAGCCCTTCTAAATTAATATATTAGTCTGCTGAATGCTTCACTCTGATCTGACAGAGGTTTCTCTGTTTCTGTTGTACACTGGATGGTTGAAGGGACTGCATCGTGAACGAGCCTCATAAATGGATAATAAAAAAAAGGTATAATTGTTGAGGTTTTTGTAACAGAAGTAAAGCTGTAACTTTAGGGTTGTTTTTCTATATGGGGGAGTCTTTACAGTGAATGCCAACATGCCTGTTTTTTATGTTAGCTTGTGTTATTAATTTCCATAAAGATAGACTGGTGAAGGAATAATAAATGGTTTAGGTGTTATAATATTAGTGACAAAAAACAAACAAACTACACTTACATGAACAGTCTACAACATTAATCATAACTGTTTTACAAATAAAAAGCATGATGTCATGCTTGAAATTGCAATTATTAGAAAATAATATAAATGTGTTAAATATTTGGGATGGTAATAAGACTGTTTTGCCATCACACTCCATCATGCTTTAATTAAAAAATAATAAAAATACTTTCAATTTGCTGCATTAATTTCATGGTAAAACATGAAACATGGGCGAAGCTCAATCAAGGCTTTCCATGGAATCAAGATTAGTGCACAGTGCAGCTGGTGTTCACTTGCAAATAGAATCCAATGGCAGGGAGTGGGATTTAGTTTAATGCCACTATTTAACTGGCAGACTCCCCAACAGAAGCTCTACATTTTATGGTTGTCCTCATATTCCTGTAATCCCTCTCTCTATCTCTCTTTTTCTCTCACATGGCTGAATAATTGATCCCTGCGGCGTGGCATGCCAGAGATCACGTACGCCACTCTCTGCTCTTTTCCTGCCAATCTCATTCCCCACCCCTTCCAGTTAGTTTTCGAATATTTTGCATGTCCCTGATGCTAAGCCAATACTATCATATTAGCGACAGAAAACTAAATGACTGTATTGTGGTAGAATTTGTGGTAATTATAATCTAGCCAAGGGGGGAACAAACTCGACAGTTAAAAGTAGTTCAACTACAGAAAACTGACAAGTCAGAACTCAAGCGCTTCAGGTAATGTAAAATTATATTTAATACACAGTTCTAGGTCTATCTTTATCTTGCACAGGCACTAAAATAAAGTGCATATTAACTCATTGTTTGACTTTTTACTTGTCGTGAAATGTGAGCAGTCCTGAGTGCTGTTCATCCTCAGCTGTGTGCGTATGCCAACAGTAGAATGCCAACACATCTACTCAGGGTCAGTGAGTAATGTTGGTTTTGGGGGTGGAGCATGCACTGGGTAGGTGAGAGAGTTTGCAGCTGGAAGGAAGGAGAAGAGAGGAAAGGAGGAGGGGAGAAGAGGAGGGGAGAAGAGACTCAGGTGGACGTGATTCCTCTCACATACTGAGCGTAGGCACTGTGGAAAGGATGGACATAGGCATGAGCTTCAAAATGCTGTAAAATATATACCGAATATTAATGGAAAAGTCTTGAGAACATATAACACAAATAGAAAACACACATCATAAATTAAGAGATTAGGATATTGCTTAACAGTGACGCCAAATAGTGCAAGAATGAAATTTCACTTCCTCAACATGTCTTAAAAAGGACATGCCAGAAAGCGAACGTGCAGAAAGTCAAGTAGTCTTATAAAGTATAATACCACCCATTTTCAACATTTTGTTTACTTTGTATGAAGTTTGATGCAATCTTGGTTCGGGTTTTAGAGGACTGAACAAATTAAGAAATGTTCCTGCATTATTCTCTTTAACTACTAACTAAAACACAAGTGCCAGCCTTAACCCAGAATGACCTGAGATGCACTGTAGTACCAAACTTTCCAGACTTTCCAGGCTTGTTCTCTCAAAAACTTTCAGGCACATCACGTGTTTCAACGGAATTTTTTTATATGTCACCACACTTGAGAGGCAGACAGGAACTCTCACTGTGTGTTTATGTGTGTGTTGTCAGGACTAAGATGTCCTGAAAATGTGGGGAAACCAGAAAAATGTGTGCAAATTACCCTGGTCCTGCTAAATATTCCTGACAGTGTAACATGCTTTTTTTTTTTTTTTATAAAAAACAAGTTACATCCTTCTTGCTATGAAAAAGGAAAGGGTAAGATAATTTTAGTGTGTTTATTGAGGTAAAGCTTAAATTCTTCTTATGTATGGTATATACAGTACATATACCATAACTATATCCTAAAAATCCCCAAAACATATAATGAAGAACTGTGTAGTTTCAGCCTCAGAGACACGAACAAGAAAACAAGCATGCATGTATTTAAGATAAAACAGTCTACATCCCATGGGGAAAAATACACATTGATATGTAAATGTGTATTCAAATGTCAGACCTCAGAAAACTTTCCAAGGCACATAATGACAAGGACCGTGGAGGAAGGACAAAAATACAAAGGAAAATTATCAGAACGAATCTCCTGGGACACAAATGTAACTTGCAAGTCTATATTAAAAACACTTAATGTGTTACATAGAGTACATTACAAATTTAACAACTTTGGCATCATCCCAGGATCAACAAAGGGAAGAAACAGAAAATTAGAGTAATATAGAATTTCTTAAATGAGAATTCAGTCCATTTGCATTGGTAAAGTATGTGTTGTCACCTGAACATCAGGTCTAAGCCCATTAATTTAAACACCGAATATATCAACAGATAAGATACAGAAGCACAGATGTTACACGATGGGTCAGTCTTCTGAATTATAGAGTTCTACAGAAGGTCTACCGAGTATGGATCTATCTGAGTATGACTTAATGTTAAAGTTCTAAGTTCTAGTAATAATTTATTTCTATGTTTAAAACACTTGTATAAGCATATAAATTTATAGAAAAGCAATAAAAAGCACGTGCTTCTAATAATAATTGTTTTATATGATTGTAACCTAAGCTAAAGCTTAGAGGGTACTGGTGGCTCAGTGGTAGGTGTTTCGTCTGCCATGCGGAAGACCCGGGTTCGATTCCCAGCCAGTGCCCAAACCCCAGCCACTGGATGCAGTGCTGGTCCCAAGCCCAGATAAAATGGGAGGGTTGTGTCAGGAAGGGTGTCCAGCGTAAAACCTATGCCAAGTTGTTGTGCAGACTGGGTATTCGGCTGTGGCGACCCCTTGCCGGAAGCAGCCGAAAGACCAACAACAACCTAAGTTAAAGCTCATATTTCTATGACAAACATTTTAGGTATAAAAAGTTTCAATTTCTCCCATAATAAAGTTACAGCCTTTGTATCGGTTTTATGTTAAATTTCAGGTTTATAGAAGTAGTTTCCATTTTCCCCTTTGGTTTTGGTTTCTCCTTGTAGGGGATCTCTTTAAATTTCTATGTAGACTTTGACAGTGGTAGTTTCAATTTCAGATAATGTCCCAAGTTTAACCCTCTCAAACAGCTAGAACAATAGTCATCCAAAACCTTTTTTTTTTCTTCTTAAAGTTCAATATTCTTATCTCTGATATCTTCTAAGCAGGCTAATCCAAATGTCTGAATTATTAGGAGCTTACTACTTTGACATGTTCAAAAGTTCTAAGATTCTAAAGAAAAGATTTGAGTTTCATCAGCAAAAGAAAAACTCCAGACTCCCAGTGGGCACAAGTAAGACTGCAGGATTTTCTTCAGGACTACAGTCCCACACAGTAAAATCCAGAGTGTGAATTTAACACTTTAAGTACAGGTGTTAATTCAACACATGGGAAACTATTGTGTAGAAGGAACAACTTTAGGATGCTTAAAGTGTTAACACCCTAAAAACCTTAAAACCCCAAACATCTTCTGGACTAACTTCCCGAAGTACTCATACTAAAATCCCCCCAACAATTTCAGTTATTAAGTCTAGTCGGCATGCCCACTGGGCTAAGTTTTAAGGTTCTAAATAATGTTTGATGTTTCTTTTAGCAAATGTGGCACAGTGGGTAGCCTTGCCACCTGACAGCTCCAGGGTCCTTGTTTTGATCTTGAGCTCAGGTTACTGTCTGTGTGGAGCTTCTCGGCATGTTCTCTCTATGTGTTCGTGTGCGATTAGTCAGTTTGTTTTGCCATCAAAAATGTGATAAATTTCCCTCTGGGTATGAATGTGTTTGTGTATGGTGCACTTCAGTGGAATAGCATACCATCCTGGATGCATTCCTGACTCATACCCAGTGACCCTGGGATATGGCTTCAGCTCTACCTTTACCTTGACCAGAATGAAGGGGTTCCTGAAAGTGAATAAGTAAGAGTGTTTCAGCAACATAAATTATATATATCAAGTTAAATATAAACGTTTAAGTTGCTTTGATTCCTTCGGCTCGTATCCTTATCTACCTTCTTTGTTTGAAATTTTCATTGTAAAGCAGAGGGTTTAAAGCCGAGGGTTTTACTGTCACAAAATGTTCCCAGTTGAAACCTTTTAGGAAGCCAGAGCCATTAACTATTCATTGAACTGGTAAGGAACCAAGTGTACTCATTACACTCTGTACTGTTCCCACAATACCTTATTTCATAATGTGTACATGTACTCAATACTGGAGTTTCCACCTTCAGTGCACATTCTGATGAATTACAAAATCTCCTGTGACTGAAATCTCCTTGAAATTACCTTAAGGCTTGTTCCTGCTACAGGTCAATCATTTTATTAACCTTAGTCATATACTGTATGTGTATTACATATACATGTATATTTTAGCACCCATCCATCTTTTAGTAGTCACACTGTCCTTTCTTATGTATTCACTGCCGTGTCAGCTAGACCTTAATTCTGTCACACACACTCACTAAGGATCATGCAGCATTTCCAATTACAATTCCTACGTCACACTTGTTTCTGTAACACAGTCGCTTACACATAAGAGGATTAGCTCACCGAGGGGAATGTAATTATTTATATACAAAACATAGGAGTTTTGTTTTAGGATGTTAACATGCTTAGGTATTCCGGATGCTAATTTAAAAGTATTGTACTATGCTAGCCATATTTGACAGTTTCTCAGCTTTGTCATGTCTATTCCAAAAGAAACAGCACAACATTGCACTGGTCATAAGGTAGATAAGGTGTTCTTGAGTTTGCTTGATGCTTCATTTATTTTTGTGGCTTCGTTTTATAAAACTCATCTTATTAATGTAATTCATTTGGAGAAGATGTAATTAATCTTATTATTGTAATTATTTGGAAAAAAAAATGCAGCACTATGAGTTCATATCCCAGCACAGCCAAGTTTCCACTCATGTGCAATATACACAACCATCTACGAGACATATTGCTCACTTGAATATCTTGAGTTCTTTAATACTTTTAATATATACAAGCATGCATTTTTTAAAAATAATGAATCAGTGCTACATGGTCAGTTTTGCCATTTACAGTTTTAGATAGTGTACCGCATTTTCAAACTACACAGCCCCACTTCTCAGTTTTTGAATATCCACCTGGCAACACTCAATTAAAAACAAACTCTGTCCAAGGTTTTACTAATGTGAGATTAGTTTCCTCCGGGTACTCCTTGGGCTTTTAAAGAGCATCACCTGATATTACAGAACTCCAAGTACAGTATGTATATCTGCAGATCAGAGTTAAGCAAATAGGAGCGATTTAAATAGGAGCAAATGGGCAGACACTATAGACATTTTTATAGAGTAGGTAGGACATACCCAACTTATTGCATTAGTGCTGGTGTTCATGCAATGCCGACATGTTAGATAGTGCTACATTCACTGTAAGTGGATCTGCAGCTAATGCATCGCTTTCAAAATCAAAAGCATTGCAATATCAGGTTATTCATTGCTACTATTATAACAACAGTTATTTATGTGAGAAAAACCTTACACTAGTGAAAAGGACACTAGTCAAAAGATGTCACTAGTCATTTTGTACAATACAAATTTTTGCATCCCATTTCAGATTTCTGGACAAGAACACATTTTCAGGAACACATGCAGATTGGGTGAGAACATGCATATGAGAAAAGGTTCCATTTCAGCACACAGTCCTTTGAAGCTGTCTGTTTGTTCTTTTCATTGCTTTGTCCTCTTTAAATATCCTTTTTAAATAATCTATTTTTATTACTCACCCTCTGTGTGATTTTTTGTAATATTCTACAGAAGCCTGGCTCAGAAAAAAAACATCAGCTTTAAGAAGGGCAGCTGAAAATCCCATTATTAGATGGAAAACTTTATGATATAGTGAGTAAGACCTGCATTTGTGCTCTAGGATTGGTTCACATTTAATGGAATAAAAAAAAAAACTCAGCCTCAATCTCAGCTCCTCTTTCAGTTTATTGGTATTGTTTTACTACAGCTTTAACATGCTTCACATCTGTCAAAATTGCAGCAACCATGTCCAATCCACTCTGTATAAGTTGCCATTTCAGAAGGGTCAAATCATTGGGCTGCATCAAGCAAAGAAAACAACCTTGCGGAAAAAATGTAGACAGAAAACATTATGAATGGAGATCACTTAAACACTTCAAGTAACAGTTAAAAAAATCTTAAAACCCATAGCTATGTTTAATGGGGAAGGTAACTTGTTATTTTTTCCCACTTGTTAGTAAGACTAATAAGAAAAAAGGCTTGAATTTGCTGCAGAGAAAAAATGTCATGTGTTTTGAAGATTTCACATTGACACTATACCAGAGCGATGGGTGTGTCAGGTTAAGAAGGGAAGTTCATGAAGTGATGCACCCATCATGCATAGTGGCCACTGTACAAGTCTCTGGAGGCAGTGTTATGACAACAAACTGTTTTTGGTGGGCTCCTTCCCACCAAAACAGGTGATTTAGGTAAATTGCTTCATGATGGCGTAGCAGTTAGCACTGTGGGCTCGCACCTCAAGGGTCGAGGGGTCGATTCCCACCTCGGGTCTGTTGGCCTGTTCTCCTCGTGCTTGGTGGGTTTCCTCCGGGTACTCCTGTTTCCTCCCTTTGTCCATGCGCGACAGGCTAATTGGAGTTTCCAAACTGCCCATAGTATGTAAGGGAGTGTGTGCATGCTTGTGTGTCCTGGGATGGATTGGCTCCCTGTTCAGGGTGTACCCCACCTAGTGTTCTCTAGGAAGGCTCCAGGCCCCCCTCGTCCCTGTACAGGATAAGCATCAAAGAGATTGAATGGATGAGTAAAGGAAAATTCTTGCTAGTTTTTGGTCACCATGTATATTTTACAATGTCAATTCTGTTACTGAAGCTATAACATTTCTTACATTTAAAAATCAAGCCGAACTTTAACTAAATCTTTAAATATAGATGAGCTAATTACTAAACAACATTCAATTTTGTACACAGACAAATCTAGTTCAGGACATTACAAGTCAACAAACTAAAATGTCAAACTATTACCAGTGTGTTTTTTAGTAAGCCTGCTCATCGTGATATTATAAAGTGTCCAAGGATAATGTATTTACTATATAGTAATAGATTACTTTGTTGTTCTCAGCAAACTTGTATTACTATTTAATTGTATTTCCATTATGACAACAGCACACTGACTCATTTGAATTTAAACTTCTGACCTTCAGCTTAAGACAATACAGTATGTTGCATAGACACTCATATCCTATACATATTACATCATCACCACCAAGTGAACACTGACACATTTTAGGTACATCCAACTGCTTTGTTCTAACAATGAAATAGAAATAGAAACTCCAATTCAGTTTCCTGATGACTTACTGCTTCACATTTTAGTCACTGCAGAAGGAAAGTTTTAAAGGATCTGCTGACACTAAGTGGACAATAAGGAACACTGCACATTATATGTCTCATCAAGTAGGTACCAGTAAATGATACATACTTGCGAATGGGAATATGTGTTGGTACCAAGTAAAATATATATCCTAAACCCTCAACACCCAGAACATGGCCCAAGACATTATGTTGTTAGTACAAATTTATTTCCTTATTAGAAGTTGACACAAGACATACAGATTCATGGTAACATTTCCTTTGTATATATAATACATATTGGTATAGGGAGTTAAGTGAGTTAAACCATGGCCAATAGAGCACAAACCAACAAATGTAAGGTCACAGAATCTGAAATCAATGTGGAAATGTTATTGATGTCTATGATCAATTTGTGGTCAGTTAACTGCACTGTAACAAAACTGTAAAAAAAAAAAATGGATAAAAACAAGCCGGAGACTATTAGCCCTATGGGTCACACTAAAACATAACTCTGAGCTGATATCTTTCAATTAAATCTCAAGCCATTGTTGAGTGTGCTTGGTGAAAGTCAAGAAAGAAGCCAGTCTTAGAAGGTACGACTACTACACTATCTGTAGTAGCAATTTATGTGCTTTGTTTTGCATTTTAGAATTTGGTGGATGGGGTGACCAGGATTCCAAGCAATGATTATTGCATAGTGGAGTGGAGAAGAAGGCCATCCACAGGAAAAAATTCTATACTTTATTGTAGCATACTGTTGTTTTCTATAATATGCCATAGGAAAGTGCAGTAATTAATATAAAAATTGAGCACACATTGAAGTAATCTGTAGTATTTCCTACAGTAATTGATTACAAACTATAGTAAACTTTTGTATTTACTATAGTAATTCACTACAAAATTTAGTAATCTGTAGTATTCTAATTAAGTCCAAACTGTAACACTTACTATTGTAATTGACTACATGCTTTAGTTAATTGTAGTTTTTATTATTATTATTATTATTATTATTATTATTATTATTATTATTATTATTATTATTATTATAGCCTACCATAGTTATTTTAATACAGCAAGGATAAAAATGTAATGTCAACATCTTTTCTGTTAAATTGAACTTTCAGCCTTATAGCACACAGATATAACACAGACTGATTTATGTTCATAATATCTAATATCACCCAAATGAGGATGGGTTACTTGTTGAGTCTGGTTCCTCTCAAGATTTCATCCTAAGAGTTTTTCCTTGACACCATCGCCTATGGCTTGCTCATCAGGGTCAAAATGTTTATTATAATTTATACTTTTTTCCTCATGTTTTTCTAATTTAATTCTGTAATTCCTTTAATTCTGTAATGCTGCTTTGATGCAATGACCATTGTTAAAATATTGTACATTGTAAAAATAATAATAATAATAATAATTATTATTATGGGTGGAGTTTGTGTTCTCTGTCCCTGTGTAAATGCTACTGCAATAACAAACTTATTTTCAATTTGAGAATCCTCGAGAGTTCTTCCAGCACGAGATAATGCAACTCTTAATTAACAAAGAAAGTCTTGTCACAAGCCTGGACAATATCCTAGTCTCCTCAGATAACCCTGATCAACACAAAGAGAAATTCTATATCATTCTTGGAATTCTAGAAAGAAAAATGAAGGCCAGGATAAATCCCAACAATACACTTTCTGTGTCTGCTATTGTATTCCATGTGAAATGACAGAGCTGAAGATTAAGTAATTTATGCTTCACTTGTCACTAGAGCACAGCACATTACTTTTAAGTTGTGACTCGCTCTCTGCTGCCTGCAAGTGGTGAAAAGAGTACAAAACACACCGACTTTAATTAAAGTGCTGCTGCTATACAAATCATTCATATAAGGATTATATGAATGATTTGTATATGGATTAATATATGGAAAAGTATTATATGGATTAATATATGGAAAAGTAGTGATCAAGACATTAATTCAAGTATGAGTATAAGTATACTTGCTTTACAAATTACTTAACTAACAAATATGTTAACTACGCAAGTAAGCTATGCTGAAGTGAACACTACCTACATTATCAAAAGTATACTGTATGCTGTTTGTTGGTCTTTAGGCTGTTCCCGTCGAGGTGTTGCCACAGCGGATACATCACAACCATCCAATTCACACACAACTTGCCAGGTGTTTGACTAACACAACCCTCCCATTTTATGGCTTGCTAACTTACCCAATTTCTGCTGGGGATTCAGTCACTTAGTAGTTTAAATGTACTTAGCTATAAAGCAAAAATATACTGTACATTACATCTTATCCTATTATTTACCTTTATGAGAAAGAAGACATATGTAAACAACAGACAGACAATCACTACCAAACATCAAAGTGACATTTTAACATTTACATTTAGGCATTTGGCAGACGCTCTTATCTAGAGCAACTAACAAAAACTATGTACTGTTGGCACGGGTTTTTATTTTATTATTATTTTTGGGGATTAACCAAAGTATTGAAGAAACAGATATGTCTTAGGTCATTGTTTAAAGATTTTAGCATTTGGCAGACACCCTTATTCAAAGTCACCCTAAACCTAACAATTTTTACCTCATTATACATCTGAGCAATTGAGGGTTAAGGGCCTTGCACAAGGGCCCAATAGGTGCAACTTGGTAGTGGTGGAGTTCTAGACCATAGTCCAATGTCTTAAACACTGAGCTACGCTTGCCCTGCAAATGGTTATGTTTAATACAAAACTTTCAAACTAAAACATCAAAATATCTGGCTACATTATCTCTTACTCACCTAGCTATTTAAGTAGTTCAAGCATTTATAAATGAAAACAGTGGTTTGCACTTTTTAGTGGTAACCCAGATAGCACACACACGTCGCGGAGACGTCTATGCGACGTCGTCTTTTTCATCTGGCAGATGTCTGGCAGAGGGCGTTTGCTCATCTGGCAGACGTCG
>JAOVVA010000016.1:4102119-4130536 GCA_028565275.1 Leiocassis micropogon
ATGCATTTTCAGCAGATAAAAGCAAGTATATAAAATTTATGAGGATTAATCATGAGAGCCCCCGCCCCTCCTCCCCCGCCACTCCCAACCCATTACATATTAGCTGCCTGTTTGCACCTTTCAATATCATTGTCATTGAAACATGAATAGCTTTTAGGTCACTTATTTCACAGGCATTTCATTGCATTTTACTGACGTATACTAGGTATGCAGTTATGTCAGTTTTGGTTTCAGGTTGACTTCTTGTACCTAAGGGTGTGTTATAGGGCAAAAATATTGCATCAAAATTCTTCAAGGCAGTTGACTAGTACAGGAAATGAATTATAATATTTACAAATAAAACTGAAAACTGATCCAATACTCAAAACTTATTTTCTACACCGCTTGCAGGGTCATGAGGGGCCCAGGTTGGGGTGCTAATCCATTGCAGGGCACACACACACACACACACATTTTTTATTTGTCACTTATATATACAACCATACATTTACATACAGTATAGGCATATGGCAGACTCTCTTAAATAGAGTGACTTACAAAAGTGCATCATTAGATAGATCCTTACGCTGGGTTACTAGGTTACTAACTAAGTACCATCAATCAAACACCATTGCAAAGGTAAAAAAAATGAATGAGGGGTGTAGTGGGGTTAACGAAAACATTGAAGGAACAAATAGGTATGAAGTTGTCGTTTGAAGATTGCCAGAGACTCAGCTAGAGGAACATCACTCCACTGCATAGGTACCAGAACAGAAAACAGTCTAGAGGAGCGTCTTCCTCGATCGCTGAGAGATGGTGGGACCAGCCGAGCAGTGCTGGAGGATCGGAGGGAACGTGATGCGATGAAAGGTGTGACTAGAGCTGAGAGGTAGGTGGGTGCTGGGCCGTTTTTAGCTTTTTAGGCGAGCGTCAGGGTTTTGTATTTGATGTGGGCAGCTACAGGAAGCCAGTGCAGGGAGCAGAGAAGTGGGGTGGTGTAGGTGTTTAGGGAGGTTGAAAACAAGACGTGCAGCTGTATTCCGGATCAGCTGCAGAGGACGGATGGTGGACAGAGGCAGACCTGCCAGGAGTGAGATGCAGTAGTTGAGTCTTGAAAGAACAAGGGACTGAACAAGCACCTGAGTAGCTGGTGTAGAAAGAAATGGGCGGATTCTTCTGAAGAAGAAACCGGCAAGAGCGAGTAAAGTTAGCAATGTGTGGGGAAAATGAAAGTTGATTGTCTAGAGTTAACCCAAGATTGCGGGTAGTGACTGAAGGAGTGATCTGATTGTTGTCTAGCGAGATCACAAGGTCTTGACAAGGCATTATGACATGCAGTGAAATGCTTATATGACCTAAAAAACAGTACAGTAAAAAATTACACTACAAATGGAAATATTGCACTAGAAAAATATGATGAAATAAAAAAATTAAGCTGGAAATTAAGTTAGATAAGCTAGAATTGAACAAAGGAACATATTTTTTTAAATGAAAGTGTTAACTGTGGAGTATAATACTGTCATATCAAAATATAAAAAAATATATAGAAATGTAAAACATAGTGTGGGTATAATAGCAGCAGTATGAGTTGAAATATTGAGTATGAAATGATATTAGCTGTGCATCAGCAGCAGTGTGATTGTCCATGGCCTAACGTACAAAATAGTTCTCATTTTATGTGCAAATGAGCAGTGTGCAAACAAGTAATGTGCAACGTGTGAGAAATGTGCTACATTATGATTTTTATGTGTTAGCTGGATGTGTGAGTGCAATAATACACACTGTATTTTACAATACAATATTGTAACATGGTGTACACACAATACACTGTATTTTACAATACATTTCGTCTGATCTGCATGTTTTTGGACTGTGAGAGGAAACTGGAATATCTGGAGGAAACCCACCAAGCACGGGAAGAACATGCAAACTCCATGCACACGGGTCGAGGCCACAATGCCACCGGGCTGCCTACTATTTTAATACTATTGGTATTTCTGCTATAATAGTATATTGTTTTTTAATATAATATTGTATAACATTATTATTGTAAGACCTTTAGCGCAACTAAGCTACTGTAAGCAATCTGATGTGAGCTGTTATTGTTGTGATATACAGTACAGTAGACTGTCTTTTAGTAATATTATTTCTGAGAATAATGCCATATGTTGAAGTTTTGTAATGTTTAAATGAACCAAATGCTATGCATATGTGACTATGTTAAATAATTTAATAGCAACACACTTGATGTAACTTGTCATATCTTGTATTGTTTTTATACTATAATCATTTCTATTTTATGGCTACAGTATTATCTTGTGATGCTGCTATGCATTTATAGTGTTACTCACTCACTCACTCACTCACTCCTCGTCTATATTGCTTTGTCCTGTATACAGAGTCACGGAGGACCTGAAGCCTATCCCAGGTGACTTAGGGCACAAGGCGGGGTACACCCTGGACTGGATGCCAATCCATCTCAGGGCACACACATACACACACACACACTCATTCATTGCTCACACTACGAGCAATTTGGGAACACCAATTAACCTAATCTGCATGAGGAAACTGGAGTACCCGGAGGAAACCCACCAAGCACGGGGAAAACATGCAAACTCCATAAAAAACCAGAGGAGGCAATCAAACCCAGACCCCGGAGGTGCAAGGCATCAGTGCTAACCATTAAGCCACTGTGCAGCAGCATTTACATCATATCCAGCTATAATGATGGATCACATACATATCTCTGAATTTGTACAAAATTTCATGGACAGCATTATAAATCAATGAGCATTCGCTTGCAATCGTCTATAGTAATACATCAGTGATTAAATATGCATATTAAAGTCACAGGCTTTTACAGTATAACTATTGCTCTACACAAATCCTTTTTGTTGGCATGATTGCTTTTTATTGTTAGCAACTGAACAGTGCTGAATAAGGTTCTTCAGTCCCATCCCTGAAAAATTGGGACTGAAAAATAATGAGCCCAGTTGAAACATGAATGCTTAAAAAGTCTCAGAAGAGGAAAAGGAAAATCACTATGCATTATTTATGCATTTTATTTGTATTATTTTTTTTTTTACATTAAGCACATTTTGCC
The DNA here is from genome assembly GCA_028565275.1 of Leiocassis micropogon. Taxonomy (NCBI): domain Eukaryota; kingdom Metazoa; phylum Chordata; class Actinopteri; order Siluriformes; family Bagridae; genus Leiocassis; species Leiocassis micropogon. The sequence goes on from JAOVVA010000016.1 coordinate 4,105,205, forward strand.
TTATAGTAAAAATACACTTCAGAAAAAAAGCACTAGTACTCTGCAAGTGCCTGTGTGTGAGTGTGGTTTAACCTTCATGTTCATTGTGGTGAAGTTCACACGCCGCATTTCGAGAGTAAACTGTTTGTTGATTTCCGATATGCATGCAAAAACTTCAAGCTAGCATTTTTCAAAAAGAAAAGAGCTTTCACCACAGATCTCCATGGCTGGTGTTTTATGAACCAAGTTTCAGGAGTCAGTGTTCATTCAATAAAGAAATAGCTTTAGCTTGTAGTTCAGCCTCGTGTGCACACCTTGCTTCAATACTCCATATACAGTAAAATCTGGGATATTGAGGAAAAGAAAATAATTAAAATCTGGCCTTTCGTAATCTTTAAATATGCCGTTTGGGTGACCACTGTAGCCTCTGATCCTTGTTCATGGCTGCCAGGAGCGAAACCTGATCTGACCTTGTCTTCTACCGTTATAGTACAGTAGCTTCTCCGTATTAAGGACTGACATTCTCAGATGTTTAAGTGCTCGACACAAGTTCATAATTGTCAGATTTTTGACTATTGGATGAACATCTGAAGCTCTCAATCTATATCTGTATGTACAGTATACTGTACTGCATGAATGAACATGAATGATACAGTATATATGTACAGTGTATATGTCTTGGGACAATCTCATCTGCAAGTCCGGTCCAGGTTTATTAATAGACCATAAATCTCAATCCCACTATGAGGTCTTTGCTGATGAAGGTTAGAGATGATCTACATTTTGCAACATAAGAGGTTAGTGTTTCATACAGTATATACTGATACTTAGTAATATACTAGATTACAGCCACATGTGGCCCAAATGTGCATGCAATTAGCATTTGTCTCATTCAGCGGTACAGTAACAGTGCTACCGTAACCCACAGTGTGTAACTTTTTTCTTTTTGTAGTAGCAGATTTAGGAATAACAACAATAGGAACAACATATCAGTAGATTAGAGCAAGGAAGCAAGCAAAAAGGAAACTCCATTAGTTCTGAAGGAAACAACTCTGACATGCCTGAACAAAAGAAAATATATCTCAGTAAATCTCCGTTTTTATGCAGTATTCCGTTTCATTTCATTTCACCCAGAAATCTCACTTGTCACAGTGTTACAGTATGATGTTCATACTGCGCTTGACCAAGCCACCATTCAATTAAACTGAGTGAGTGTTCAGAAAGGGTGCGTGTCCTCCAACCTGCTATGGTACAAAGCTGTTATGCATTTCTCGCCCATTCTCTACATTTAAGTGGGCAGCTTTACTATCAATGCCTCGCTCAATTATAGACAAAAAAAACATTCCAAAAAGTGTGTTGCCTGGCAACAGTATGATGTAGCAGCAGGACGAATTTCCCACAACTTGATGAAAAATAAAAAGAATTAATGGCCACACACACACACACACACACACACGCACACGCAAAAAGGGGGGAAAAAAATTCCCAGATGTAGTTCAATCACTGGAGGGAAATCAGTAAACAGCACTGATTCAGACACAGTATTTACTGGCTTTATCAGAATTAGACCCAATAATTCACAACGTTGTTGCCGTTGCCTTGATAAGTATTTAATTACATCTCCTTCAGTAGGAGTGTGTTTGATAAACAGTGGTTTTATTTCTAGATAATTGCTTACTTTATAATAAGAGACTGAAACTCCCTTATTATTGTGTTTTATGTCTCTGATTATTGAATCATGTCTTTGTATGTGCCTGTGTTTTTTGTTGTGTTTTTGCAATTAGACAGCGCTCTCTCTCTCTCTCTCTCTCTCTCTCTCTCTATCTCTATCTCTCTCTTCTCTTTCACATGATGGCAAATTCATGAGAATTGTACAGGTCAGCTGCTGAGTGCATGTATAAATAATGGATATGAATATGGAAGTGTGTGTGTGTGTGTGTGTGTGTGTGTGCACGCATCATGATAGCCTGACCAGGATGAAGCCTTACTAATGATGAATGAGTAAATAAATGATTTATGATAAAAATGTAACATTATAGGCAAAAAACTACCATGGCACTCTATTTTTTTTTTAATCTAAAGAGTTTTCACATTTCATACAAATTTGCATAATTTTCTTTTGATTGTGTAAAGCTGCTTTGCGACCATGACAGTTGTTGAAAGTGCTATACAAATAAATTTTAATTGAATAGAATTTGTAAGGTAAAAAAAATAAAAATAAATAATAATAATAATAATAATAATAATAATAACTGGCAAAAAACATTATACAGTACAGGTATAGAGCACAAACAAAGTGTCTTTGCATATTTTTAAATATGCTCGTGGAAAAAAAGAAATGTTAACCTACAGTATAAAAAAAGGCAAATCCTTACTCAGGGAGTTTTTCCTTGCCACTGTCGCCATCGTCCTCGGTTGGCTCATCAGGGACCATCTTATCATTTTGATTCATACACATTCACATTTCATACAAACTTAAATAATTCTTTTGATTGTGTAAAGCTGCTTTGCGACAATGTCAATTATTAAAATGCTATACAAATAAAATTGAATTGAAAATTAGTGTTATAAAAATTCAAAATCTAATAAGCATTTTTTCTCTGGGATTAATACTGCAATGTTCTTTGTATCTTGAATTTTGAATCTTTTTTTTGCCTTGTTACATAAAAACTCATAAGGTAAAATTACTTTATCATAAATAACCAAACTCATTTTCTTAATGACGTTGTATGAAATTCGACATCACATTATGTCATGGTGACATGTCTTGGTATCAATAAAAGAGAAAAAAAAATCAGATTTTTTACTTTAACCTCGTGCAATGTAAACAGACATCACCAGACAGTATGGAGTTTCCAGGAATACCATTCCCAGAGTACGGAACTGATTCCCACAACTGGTTCCACTGCTGGCTCCTTAGGTCAGGGAGGCCAGACTAATTGAATATGGTGTCGTTTGAGAAACTGTTACAGAAAATCATGCCTGCGTGGTCAAGCTGTGACCGATAACAACGGCTCGTTCGCTCGATACCGACTTTGTAAAAATGAATGTTGGACACAACTTTCAGAATCAGAATTATCAGAATTTCCATAATTTTTGGAGCTCAACACTTTGAATTTCTGGTGCTGATGGACACGATTTCTTTATAAAATTCTTCTTTCTTATTTATTTGACAGAAATACATTTTGTAATAAATTTATATGGCCAACATTTTTTTTCCATCAGTATATATTACCTTTCTAGAGTCCCTCAACTGTAGGACAAAAATATGATCACAGATTGGGTAAAATGATCTCATGAATTTTCTGTTTAAAGTTGTTTCTCACTCATAATGAATACATATAAAAATTAAACTTATGAATAAGCTTTTTTTCAGGGCTTCCATAATTATTACTTTACGAATACTAATAATTTTATGAAACATATTATGGTACTACTGTGACAAACAATACTCTTTTGCCATAATTCAAAACTTTAGACACCCCTATGCATGGCCTGATACTCTACAGTATGTAATGGATCATAAAATGGATTAATGCGAACATTTTTAGTGGAGCTACTGCATCTCCAGTTACACAGTGTAAAAATAATCTACATTCACTTTTCCATGTGAGCTAGATCCTAGCAATTGCTCTTTATACTTCTCTGTCAGTTCCGTCACTTCCAGTGAAGGGCAAGTAGCTTCTTCTTCCTCAAGAGGAGAAGAAATGTGTCATGATCCAGCCTGTATCGTGAGCAGGCACGTACTGTATTCAGGGAATGTTTAAATGGTACATTTGTTTATCTTTTTTGCCATATTGTGCTGGGCTTTTCTGCAAAAAGGTCTACAGGGTTGGGAAACCCACTTTCAATTCAAGGACCTTCTGACAATCAATTATCAGTCACAGGGGCTAGATCACTGCACTCGCCGCTGTCAGTAAATTCTGCTGAATTTCCACCATGACAGAATTTGTTTCTTTATGACTCAGTGTGACAGAAGTATCAGCTGTATTATCTTGAAATAACTCTTGAAAGTAATTCTTTGGAAGCTTGTTTTATGTCATTTCCTCTGCTGGTTACATTTTTTTCTTCAATCTATAATGCATGAATAAACTTACATGATGTCATGTACATAATTAAAAAACTTTTCTTATAAAATATATAAGGCCAGCTTTTACTCATTTGGTTATTCATCTCTGGACAGAATCAAGCTTTAGGTAAGTTAGTGTGTAAATAAAAGCTGACTGCATTTTTTTTTTATATCATGTTGCGTATTTTTATTACATGAAAACCTCATATCTCTCATAAAATTTGTTTTTCGCCTCATTTCCTCATCTTAACAGGAAGCATGTTCATCCTGTCTATTATTTGGGTAAAAAACATTTGCATGTGATCTTCCATGTAATGAACTTTCTCCCCCAGAACAATCTATAATCCAATTATCTTTTTGTTTGTTTGTTTGTTGTTTTTTGCAAACATTGTGCATTTTTATTAAAGCTGAATACTATCCTTAAAGGTACAGTATAGTTACATTAAACAAAACATATGCTAAATAAATTACAACAAATTCCATGATGAGATTATTAAAATGAATAAAAACACTCCAGGACATTCTGAAAAGTTCTTCACTCTTTTATGGGCAATGGGTGATTTACAGCATTGTTCGACAATTGTTTAATTTTAGTGCGCTGTATAAATAGTCACAGGATTTTGGTTAGATTTCTCTGCCTTTGCATTGTCCTCATCATATGGTTATACTTTCTATCACCTTTTTCACCTTGGTGAGAAGGATACATTTCTGGTGTAATAATAATAATAATAATAACAACACCAACAATAACATTACAAAAGGGAAACTCCCAGCTCATTTTTTTTCAGTGCATCACAATGTTGTATTAAAACTAGATTTTACTATTAGGTAATAAAATCAGTACACAACCTATGTACAAAATTCGCAAAGGAAGCATTAGGTCATAGAGCAAAGTAGAAAATTACCAAAAGAAAGGTCTTGTTCTTGCATAGCTGATGAAACATTTCCATACAGTATCCAGTGTTTTTTTGTTTTTTTTTGTTTTTTTGTGTTTTTACAAATTGGTGGAAATAAGGAACCAGGGAAGCTGTATTGTCCCTTTTTAAAAAAAATAAAAAATAAAGAAAAAAAAAGAAAAAAAAGAAAGAAAGGAAAAAAAAAAAAAACAGAGCACCTGTTTGTCAGGCCAAAATAAATATCTCAAATATATTATTCATTTTATACACTGATTGTTTAAATCTAATTACACTTGTATAAATATATCTTTTGGTCTCCGAAGGGAAATTCAGACCGATCTGGTGGTTACTCACAGTTCTTTAACACGAACATGGGTGTTTCTCCATATGTGTTCTTGTTTGTTCTTCTCTACTGCTTTAAGTCATGTTTCATTGCAAGGTCAGTTCCTCTACTGAAGGATGGAAGAATGGTTAAACAGCTGGGTGCTTCCCAAATACCAGTTATTCACTGATCATGACTAACATCTATGAATGTATCGAAAGTTTTGTAATTCGTCAGAATATGGTGATGGCAGACGCGCGATGAATCAGCTTAGGATGAGGTTCGGGTTAGTGAAACCGACTAACATTGAAATCCTGTGATGGCATTAGGCTGTTATATGTGCATGTACTTATGCTACACATATTTTGCATTCTTATTGTGCAAGTGTTAAAATAAATTTAACATACCAATGTGAAATGTTGCATCCTATTAGACTAGGTTTAACAGCTGGATATACAGTAGAGTACCACCTATCATGGTGCTGCCATTCAACTCTGTTCATCTTGTTGTTCAGAATAAGAAATAAGTAGCTGGTGAGGTATGCTTTGACTCTCACTTGCCCCCTAGTGGACAGAACTTTTAATCCTCCAGATGTATTGACGTTTCAGTAGCATGCATCATGAGCTTGCATGACTGGTCCATTTACACTAGAGGTGAAGATCTAAATCTCGGGTTTGCACACAAAACAATGTGTTAAAAAAAAGGCAACAATTCAATAATCTAAATCTGCTATTAAAACGTCATGAGCGGATTTTGTTCCTCAGATCGATACGAGGACATATTTCTTCACAATCTGCCTTAATTGGTGATGACGCAGAGAAAAATCATTTTTGAGTATCTGAGGCATCCTGCTAGTTTATTTAATTCTTTTCCACATCAGCTGTTTTGTAATTATGTACTTATAATTAATTCAGTTCAATACTAACTAATGTACAGTATGATTGCTTGAATTCAGTGTAGGTTTTTTTTTTTTTTTTGTTCAGTGCCTTTTTTTGTTTTTAAATATGTATCGATCCAAGAAACCAAATCCTAGTATAGGACATGCAGTCATGTCAAGGTTTGTTTAACTGCTTCGGGAAGCCAGAACCAAATGGAAGCAACACAGCACATGAGAACTGATCCTTGATGTTAAGATGAAGGTAACTCTGTAACAATGCAAGTCCGTCCGTCTCATTTTTTGGTATTGAGAATAATCCTTCCAAAAAATCTGCTTCAGTAACCTCAGACATACACACGAAGAACATCAGACGGCTTTCCGTAACTTCACTCTATACGTCTTCACGAGCTGTCCCCCCCCGTCTTCTATTTCATCCTGAGATTAAATCCATTCATCATAAACGGCAGAGGGGTTTAGAAGGCATACTTGAGCAGACGTTCTTCAGGAAAGCCTCGTGATTTCACCTTTGCAGCAGATGTCCAGTTCTGTAGATGTTGTTCTGATGGTGTGAGAGCCCCTGAGCAGTGTGTATCAAGCGCACTTATCCACTGAGAGAAACTGATGTAAGTCTGTCTTAGCTTTAATTCGCATACTGGGAGTAGAAGGCCACTTTAACGCGCTCGATCTGGTGACAGAGTTTGATAGCAGGGCCGAGTTTAAGATCCATACACTCCTGGACGGTCGGGAGGGTCAGCAACAACAAGGCCTGACCATCAATGTCCTGCAGAGAGAGCGTGAAAAAGAGAGAGAGAGAGAGAGACAGAGAGAATATGAGTATGCACTGGGTACTTATTAGGTGTCCAAGTTGTGCCGGATATGATATGAGGATAAATCCTGGCCTGTTTGTGTGTGTGTGTCTACCTGCTCTTGAAAAATCTTGGCCAACGAGGCACAATCTGTAGACAGGATAAAGTTGACCACGTCCGATACGCTCCACTCGAGAGGATTCTTCTCTAGAACCAGGCGACTCTCCTCCTCCTCTGTACGTGCCGTCTACACAAACGCATACACAAAAAGTCTCATCATCTCAACGTGAGCATGACGTACACTCGGTCCTGCTGGATGTCGGCTAGCATAGTCACTTTTATCGGGTGCCGTTAGTTTTGAATGCTGGCTCCTTCTTAATTTATGAATTTCTTTCTTTTATCAGATGATAAATCAATATTATATAAAATAGCATTTATTTTATAATACTTATTTATTACTTAGCATTTATTTTACAATATTTATTTATTATTTAGCATTTATTTATTATTACACAAATGCAATGTTCTCTAAACTAACAACAAGAAATGACAATGTAATTGATATCATCTGATAAATTACTCGGCACCCAGACTGATGAATGAGACCTTGTGTTTGCATATGGATTAAACGTGTTGCCTCACCTTCGGCTGTGTGTGCTTGGGTGCCGGGTTGTGTGTGTAAGAGAGCGAGCGTGTGGATCTGCGCAGTGATGGCTGCTCTGTCGATGCCCCGGTCCCAGGCAGAGTGAGAGACCTGCAGGGTCGGCCTCGCCGCGTAGAGAAGCGCAGAGGAGCCTCTTCGCGCAGCTCCAAGCTGGAGCTTTCCCCACTGTTCGACTCCTCCTCTTCCTCGTCATCGAAATAATCAAAATCATCACTGTCCTGCTGAGGAAGAGGGGGGCACATTCTGCGTTATATGCACTGATAATTCCTGTTACTGTTTAATAAATTTCAAGAAGAATTCTTTTTCTTTGAGAATCATGGTTCGTTTGGAATATACCTTCGTGTCATAACATAAATCTAGCTAAATTCCAGATTCTATTCTAGATTTTATGAAAAGCTTATGATGTTCACTTATATTCTGCTAATATTCACTGTCAGTGTATGCAGAAAATACTAAGCTCTTTTATATTATTTATATTTATTTATTATTTTTATTACTATTTTATATTTATATTTATACAATTACTGTAGGACGGCACAATATTAACAGCGCTAAGAGATTAGGATTGCACTGCTACAATAATATCATCGTTTGCAATCATTAGCAAAGACTAATAACAGATTACAGTTCACGGTCACATAATGCTTTACAACATATTCAAACAATTGGGTTTAAAGATCAACTAATAAATCAAACAATAATTAAAAAGAATAGAACTTGTATGCATCTTAATTCTGTCAATTGAATTGTGACAGGCAACAGGGCAACAGGGCTGCCTAAAAACTTAAATCCATTTATTTATATACTGTAACATGATTGTTCATTTAAATAGGTTAGGATAATGTGCACTAGATTTGATGATCTCTTAATGAACATAAAAAAGGAATTAAAATTATATTTTAATTAGATAAAGCTTAAAATGGAGTATGCTCAGGTTAATGTATTGAAAAGAAAAATCGGTGAACAGTACACCAAAAGAAATAAGTAATATTTCTTATCTAGTAGTAAAGTAATAAAAAGAGTTGGTCCTGAACTGCTTTCGGACATGCACAATCTTCCTATAAATCTCCCTGCAATTTAAGCGGTGAGCTTCATGCCTGAATGTGCTCATTCAAAAAACACAAAAAAACATTGATCAGGAAATCATACTACTGTAAGTCAGCCCTAGCAGTGTTTATGAATGACTTTCACAGTGGAACAAATCTAAACTGCATTAAGTAACATTTCTAATCAGTCACATCAAATCAGGTGATCTGAGCATATTTTCAGATTCCTGGTTCAAAAACTGCTGAAATCCTAGTTTAAGAAGATTTAAATGAGGACTTCATGACATTGTAAGAAAAAGGCTTCTTTACCAGCAGCTCGGTTTTATAGAGAAAAATCCATGGTTTCATATAACTGGAGTAGCCAGCTTGGACAAGGTCTTTTAAAGTTCTTTAAAACAATGTTTGGGATTAAAATCTCTCAATTGTGTTGAACATAAGGTAGTTATCAACTGATTTTTGTTGAATTTAAAAACCTGATACATTTCACCTACTGCGCTGTATTGCCAATAACGCAAAACTAACCTGTGTGACTTAATTCCTGACTTGACATGACATGACAGGTTACATTTACAGATAAATTAGGAAGTAGTACGTATAGAGATTGTGCGAGTGACTTAATTATTGACGCCGCTTTGTTGATCCGGTCCCATTGGTAGTCTAGGGCAAGCAAGATATGATCATCAAGGCCTTTAAAATTGACCATGCTTGAGACTTTATGTCGGGTGAACTGCGGGGTCATATTTATTTCCCTAAATATTAAATATAAAAACCTTCATGCAAATCTTTAAAGATTGGAAACAGATTTTTAAAGAAATGTATTCCCTGTATCTTTTTGTGAATGTATGAGCTTTTTCCACCTTTTTAAAACTGAAATGAACAGAAAAAGCCCCGACGGTACACTTCTGGATTTGCATGATGCACATAATGAGCAAGAGAGCATTGAGAAGGAGCATTAATGTTATATGCAACGGCTGAAGGGAAGTCCAGCAGCAAGCATTTAATCAGATGTAATTCAAATCTATATGTAAAAACAAACCTCAAGACATTTCATATTTTACATGTGGTTATTTTCGCAACATAGTGAACAGAAGAGCAGCAGAAAATCCCGAAATAAGCATAATAAAATTCTATCAGCCGTCGGCTATTTAGTGCGCGTAACAGCTTGGAAGCCAGAGGGTTATTCTTTTGAGTCAGAATTAATTAAATGTCTTGGAGTCAGTTAAATTGAAATATACACACACATTTAGCATACAGCTGTCGGTCACTGTTCCTCGGTGAGCATGGACTAAAAATTATATTTCACTTCATTATCTATTCCTACAGTTCGATACAGGACAGTGGAGTGACTCTGGCACGTTACGCGTGTATTTCATTAAAATTTAAATGTTTGACATGTCGTTTGAAGCCGCTGGATGATTTATAGCTTTTACATAGCGCCATTCCCTGGAACTTGGCACAAGTACTAGGCATGATTGACGACTGTAGAGGTGTGAGTACGATTGAAATAACAAAAATCACGTGGAAATATGACACAGCTGCACAAGGCCTATGGTCACAATCATCTGGGAAATGACACTGTAAAAGCTGAGTTGCCAGATTGAGCAGTTTACTTTTTATCATATTGGGATAAAACATCTTATGTGATTAATAAAAAAAACGAATCCCACAAACATGCAAATATTATGCATGTGGGAATGTCTAAATCAACCTATGATGAAAATTTACATAAAAGAAAGGTATGGGGACTTTAGACATGAGAAAACTTCAACTTAAAAACTGTTAAAGCCATCAATTAATAAGCAAACCATGCCAAAGTGGTGAACATAATACTATATGTGTGTATGGATGTGCGACCTGAGCTGACTCCATGGCGTGGTATCCTGTAACAGTAGTGCGACGTTTCTTTTGGACAAAGACGGCTTTGCGTTTCTTTCTGCGGCGAGCGGGTTTGGCCATGTCGCCCTCCTGAGTGCACACTCCCAGACTGGGACGGCCCACTTTTCTCTTCTTTCCATAGTAATGTGCTACAAAACACAGACAATGGTAATCAAAACATCTGGCACAATAGATGTCAGAATGTGTGTGTGCGCGCGTGGGAAGAAAATCATGGGACGGCTGTATAACCATGTCATTCTTAATTTGAATGTAAAATTATATAATGCAAGTTAACATCTCTCTCTCGCTCTCTCTCTCTCTCTCTGTAAGTGTTGATGTGGTGACATTTTTCTGTTAGGAGATAATTATTTAAAATTCATGGAAGGGGACATGATTGTCAGCACTTTGTAACATACATGGTGATTTGCAAAGTTTCCCAATGTGGAAAAGTACTTACTGTAGGACAGATGAGTTTATGCTTTCTGTTTACTTGGAAAATGACAAGCAGGATTTTTTGAGAGAGAGAGAGTGAGAGAGAGAGAGAGAGAGAGAGAGAGAGAGAGGAAATGACTCTTTATGATGGCGATAATGTAAGCAGTTACAGGAACTAACTTGTCTTTGAAAACATCAACAGCATTAAATCTAACTATAAACCAGTAAAATAAGCAATATGGCTTTTATTAATAAGTGAAACATTGGACTGATTGGGAAATCACTGTAATTTAAGCAGAATAACATGATCCACGTGAGGTTGGTAACAGAATCCCTGTTGTGTGGATTATTTTCCTAGAACCACATTGGCAGAAGTGCGCTATTCCTAACTTAAATGTTGTACGCCCATCGTCTTACGGCAGGCTGTGGGGGATTGGCCGGGAATCCATCCAGACCTTCCACATGATGAGGAGAAGCCTACCGATTCCCCTGTTATTCCTTGATTAAGTAATTCGCAGGTCCTGATATGGTTGCGTTTCCCATAATGAAACATTTATTTTGATGTTTTGTGAGGGATTTCGTACAGCATGTAGAAAATGTAAATTAAAGGGTAAAGCTATAGCTTTTTTATGACTAATGATTAAGTCTTCAGGACAGAGGACCTTTTAGTAAATTAAATGCCTTATTCACTTTTACACTTTAACACTTTAATTGACTGTTAAGAGGAACATGGTTGTTGAGTACAGTATTTTTCTTGTCCTGAATAATACTGCGTCTACAATATACTGTATATATATGGTATATATTTGTCTCTCTCTATATCCGTCTCCATCTTGTTCATCCCCCCCCCCCATCTGTCCTAGTGAACGCCTCTGCTTTCCTCTCCTCATATATCTTGTCTATATTTCGGTCTTTCCTAATATATCTGTCTCCTAAGATATCACCTTTCTGACTCTGAATACACATCTCCTTCCAGCCTTCTCTTAATACCGAAGATTCGCCTTGTCTTTTCCCTCCTCCCTCTTCCTGGTAACACTTAGACACTTACTGTACTTGGTCTTGGTGTGTATGGAGCAGTTTTCCGGACACGTCTCCGAGACGAGCGTGGGGCCGAACAGGTTCGGGCAGCACTGCAGTCTCACGCACACTCTGCGGCAGAAATCTGCCACCTGCTCGGCTAAACATACAATTCTTAGGCTTGCGCGATAAGTCTTTCCTTTATACCTGCAAAAACACACAAAGCCACTAATTCAATGTGTGTCCCCAGTATGCAAATGAAGCCAGATGTAAAAAAAAAAAAAAAAAAAAAGGCTGTTTGGAAAATTTTGTGTTGCTCAAGTCTATTAAATATGTGCATGCATGAGTATGCAAATTGGCTTTCTGGTTATGCAAATGACTCGGTTCATTAGGAATTCTGGGTTTATACTCTCAAATTTATCACACACAGGGACCAAGTGTCATGTTTAAATAAGTATATTGCTCTGTCTTGTTCTGTCTGTAGCATACTGCTATGTCATGCCAATGAACTGTGTGGTCCTTAACACTGAATAACTGAAAAGAAAAAAAAAAAAAAAACTGAAATTGATTTTTTTTTTCAACTTTTTAATTTAAGGGGTGATTTTCTCAACTATTGAACATTTACAAAAATAGGTGAAATGGCAAGATCTGTACAGATCAGATAAGACAAGCTGCAGAGTGCACAATGAGAAATTCAACATACATTCAAAATTCTGATTTTCAACATACACATGCGAATGTGACAGTGTAGTGGGTTTGTGCCATTTCAGCTAACTAGGGCATTTTTAACAGAGGTGGATCGCACTCTACTGGGTCTTGCCTCTTGTGGTATACCTCCTGTGTTTACTCTGGTGAAGTCTTCTCTTGAGTGGTGACTCTGACACAGATTCCACTATCTCCTGGAACGTGTTCATGATCTGGCCAGTTGTTGTGAATGTTTTTTTTCCTCATCATAAGATAAACAAGTCTTCTCTCATTTGCTCCATTTTTTGCATTTGCTTTCTCGTTTAATCCTAGACCTTTTCACCCAATTTGTGTAAAAACCCTAAAATTAAAGCTGCAAATCTGTGCTTTATTAATTATTTATTGTAAACCCCTATATACTGTACTATGGTAGACAGCTGTTCATAAAATAACTAGTGCTGTCAATCGACCACAGTCATACAGTAATCACAGTTAATCACAGTCAATAAAAAAAAACTACTCAGATTTGCCTGTATTATAAATGTGCAATGTTAGAATAAAGAAATGCAAGACAAATGAGAAAACAGATTATTGCATGAATTAAAATCTCTCGAATGGGACCGGCACAGCATACAGTGGCTGGGTGGTATAGTATGGGGTGTGGCAACCCACCGACGGCACGGAACCTCGGATCCAAAAATCAGCAACCTGGAGCCTTAGCTTAGAAAAATCTTAGATTTTATGTATTGATGTAAAAAATTGTTCCACTTGAAGGTAGCTCAAGCACGCAGCTTTGGTTTTAACCAAACTTTTATCTAGAAGCTTTTCATAAAAAAAATAATAATAATATTCAGTACACCTGGTGATGTTTCGCCAACCATCACCATAGCCGAGTAACTGCTCTGCGATTGTGGGAAGCCATTGGAGTCAAACTTGGTCTTTTGGTAAAATATATAGATTAATCATGTGCTAGTATAAAAAAAAAAAAAACATTATAAAAAAAATAACAAAAACTTGGTTAATGCTTAAATATTAAAGGAACTGACTGCATGCATTGCATGTGTGTGTATGTGCGCATCTATGTACGTACTTGGCTTTCAAGGTTTCCTCAAGACAGTTCCACTGTGGATCGACCACCAACTGTAGTTCTCTGAGAACACGGCTAGGCTTATAGGCGGAGTTTATCAACATTGTCAGTACCTAAAAAACACACACACACACACACACACACACACACACACACAGCAAGAAAATGGAATCAGCATTTCAGACTGCTCACATCATGACATACCGTATATCTTTATTTATCTCTCTTTCTTCCCTCTCTCTGCCAGTTTCACACTCTCTCAGTCTCCATCTCACTCTCACACAGCCATCAGCAACACAGACTCTCTCGCTTGCTCTGTCTCCCTACTGTAGACTCTTATCTCACACACAGTACTCCAGGGACTGCCACTCTACCTCCTTAAGGACGAGTGTGCACTTGCCAGGGCCCACAGCTTGTGGTAACTCAGCGATTCTTCCCTTGTTGAGGTATGGCCCAGAAAAACAGCGATGATTCACGAAGATCTGAGAGCAGCAGTACTTTCCATTTACAGAAACTGTGGTAAACAAATTACACACACACATTACATTTGCAGAAAAGGATCCGGATCTTATCTAGAAATTGAAAAATAAATGTTTTTGCATTTAAAAAACCCACAGATCAGTAATTAATGAGCAAGCACTCTTATAGAAGAAGTAATAAAATGAATTGTTTTGCAAAGTGAAAAAAATCAAGACAAGCATGGTTGTCTCAAAAGGTGAGCGGAAAGAGGTGCCCGATCAGGGTGACACATTGAGCATCGGCTAAAATTATAGCAAGAGACTGCATGTGAAACTGATCTAGCAGATAAAAAAATCTGCAGTTAGAAAAAAAAAAAAATAATTAAAAAAACATGCAAAAACATACTGAGAGCTCTTATAAAGCATTCATTTGCACAGATTAATTTAGTCAATGCAGATCATTAGTGTGCATGTTACTCACTGTGTGACTCACAAAAAAAAAAAAAGGAGGAATGTGTCACTTGTCAAATAAACTATGACAAACGACAAGAGAGGTGTGTACACTTTAAATAGAGAGGGATTTTTTTTGTTGTTGCTTCTGGTAGCAGGAAGTGGCATTTGTAACCTAAAAGATCTGTCAATGCATGTAGGAATGATTACAGAAAATAAAAAAAACACTGATTTCAGAAATCATTTGCCGGCTGCTGTATATGAAGTTTATTTTATTTGATCATTTGATTGTAATGGATTTTAAGGGTTTAAACTATAATATAGAATTATGATAAAAATCTAAGAAAGATACATTTGTTCATATTAACATATCTCTATACCCTTCATTTCTTTTATTAAATGCATGCAATTGCAATATAAAATTCTTCACTCAAACTTTAACGGAGCAATAGTGCTGTATACAGCTCACATCAATATCACAATTAATTGAATATTTCACCCCAAAGATGAGTAATGAATTATTATTTTGTTTTTGCCTTTTTGTTTGTTTTTTTGCCCTCATAGTTCACTGACAAGGCGGAATATTTAACATTTTTCAATTAATTTCCTACATAGCAATATGTATCACATAATACTGCATACATATCCACTTTGTGCTTAGGGGTTGCCAAATCATACCAAAAAAAATCCACCTCTGCAGTGATGAAACGCACTCTCTCTGATAAAATAACAGGCCAAATAATAATCTCTATATGAAAACTCATATTGAAACACAATAATAATAAAAAAAATATTTTCAATCAAAGATAAAAAAAATCTGCTATAATAATATTATTATTATTTTTATTACTACTACTACTACATTTCCATTTCATCCAAAAAGGTCAGTATATTTTTCCTCTAAACAGTACCTAAAAAAAAAAAAATCCCATGTCCATATCCTCAAAAAGGTAAAAACTTTAACAACTTAGTAATGAACATTTAATTTAAAGATTTCATATATACATTGAACAAGTTAAATGTTGTTTATATTCAACTAAAAAACAATGGGCAACGTATCCTTAATTGAAGTGTTCTTACATTTTACAAATAATTAAAAAAAAGCTAAATTTTCTCTACTGAAAAAAAAGGATCTGATTTCACCTCCAGTATTTAAATTTATCCCAGTGTTTTCTCTGTTTAATCAGTGTGAACGCAGCAGTCGGCTGAGACACCTCTGAATGGTGCGTGGTGCTTAATTTGCTATGCCGTCGTTCACACGCTGGTTATATTCAGTTCCAAACTTATTTGCATGCGCACACCCCACACAAGCCACATTCCCTAAGCCTGAAGCCCGCAAGACAAATATCGCCCTGGGCCACTCACGCGACTGAGACGGGCCTGTCGAGACACCATCATCAATGGTCTTTGTGCAAGGAATTGTTTTTATTTTAAGCTCCACCAACACATGTAGATAGGTTGGATGCCAAATGATTTCCTGTTCAGCATTCATCTGCTCAAGCCGGGATAAACCTATAGGCATTTTTTTTTTAATTCTACATAATGCAGTGAATGTTCTGCATGGAACTGATTCTGAAATAAGAAATAAGAAATAACCTGTGTCCATGGCGACAGACTGGCAATGGTTTAAAGAGATGTTTTCTTTGGGTGGAGGAGTCAATCTGCAAAACACACAATATGATCATTAGCCAACTTTTATTACAATTGGTGTTCAAGTCAAACTCCCTTTATTTCTCTATATAAGTAATCCCCTGCTACACTAGTGCACTAATCATAGTGTTTCCCTAGTGCTTGGATACCATCAAGGTAGAAAGTTTACACAGTACACCTGAGCCATGATCGGATTACCTGCTTCATCTCTACTGGAGTAAAGAAACTCCTTTACTGGCCCAGACACATGGAAATGGCTTGAATTGAGGTCAGGCCTGTACAGGGGATGGGACAATATCTCCTAGCTGGTATCCTGTAATGTGCAAGTGATATTTATGGTGTGGCTCCAAGTCGCCTCGGCTGAATGTGTACATGTACGTACAGCCTTTTTTAAAATGTTTGTATCATTTAAATGTTTTGCTGCAGCAAAGAGTCGCAATCGGTTCAGTTAAATGTCAATCGCCTGCATTCGCAAAATTCACTATACTGTACGTCCCAATCCGACTTGAACACCACTTGTGTTAAGTAATTTACAGCTTTATACTGTATATTCACAGGCATCCATAAAGCTGCCTGACATCAGCATACTGAAGATGTTAAATGTTGTATGAAACCAGTTAAACATTTCTGACTGCGTCTGTATTTTCGATTGAAAGCAGAGCGCTCATGTCTCCTGCTGTAAGCAAGTTTAGGGGCCGTAACACAGAGAGGAAATGAAACAGAACAGTGTTGAGACTGGGATGACTCTGTTATACGAGGGCAGACGCACGGAGGATTAAAACGCTAATGTCTCAGCGCCATTAATTTTGTAAGGGTAGGGAGAAGTGGAAGAGTGTGTATAAAATATTTGGATCCAAGTGTAAGCAGAGAGTCTGAACTTTCCAGTTAACTTACTGTTTCTCCGGCTGCACCACAGCGATCTTCTTTTGAGACTGACCTAAAGAATGTGACACAAAATCTATTATGTACACACTAAAATAGACTACTTAAAATGCATACTGTACATATTCACCCACTTGGAGTTTTCCATGTTATGTAGTGTTATAACCTGGTACTAAACTGGACTTCTCTGGGACAACATTTTTCCATGTAATATTTCATTATTTGTTTGTCTCTCATGTTGATTGGTTGTTTTTTCCTCTAGGATGAACCATATTCCTCCTACTGTGTTTTTAATAATGAAGTTAACGATGCTCTACATGAAGTGTACATAAGATATTTTCCCATAATATGTGTCTTGGACCTATGTTGATAGCGCACTTGTTTTTGGAGGGGTATTTATAATGAGATCATTTTACACTTTAATTGCACACAAGTAAATATTTTGCAACATCTTGTTGCAACACAACTAATTTAGAGCTTTCATAGAAACAATTAATACTTATGCAAACTGCTGGAAATATTTTTTTATTGTGAAAACGTGGAAAGAATTTATGGAATCAAGTTTCAACTTAATTAATTTTTTTTTTTTCAACAAATAACATGAGATACACATGTTCATTTTAAAATATAATTCCACAAACAACAAAAAAAATACTAGTCCCAGGTATACAAATACTTAACAGATTGTAGGAAGAAAAAACAAGCAATTAGTTATTATTATTATTATTATTAATAATAATAATAATAATAATTTCCTCTCACTAAATGTTCCCCAAACTCCCCTACCCTATTTCCCCATGAGTATCTTCTCATTTACATAGCTGATGTCATCTATCCTTTTAAGTTGAGAATCTAGAGGTTTCATTTTCTTCAAAATTAATGAAATTCATTCCAAATAAATTGTATTGGTCTATTCTGTCATCGAGAGCTTTAGTCATAAAAATTCTTTTGTCTCAAAGACTTGCTGTAATAAGATGATATGCTAAGAGACGCCGCTGTGGCACCTGAAATTTCCTCAGATTCTTTTAAAAGACAATCAAATAGTTCCATACTCCTGTATTTTATGACCTAAGGCATAATTATGAAGTAAAGTCACTCCTACTGAGTCAGACTTGGACACATAAGTAGAGACACCACTGGAAATATCTTACCGTTGAACAATGTAATCTATGTTGAACTCCAAATCCTCTTATGTAGTCTAGACTTTCACAAATATTCTGAGGTATCTGACGGTCAAGTTCTTTATTCCAAGCTGCCTTTATAATAACTGCACTTGGTTGATGCGCATCTTGCAATGCACCATATAGCTGACACTTTTAAACATCCATCTAGTTTATCTAGAAGTCCTGATTTCTAATCTGAAGGTATCTAAAAAAAGTGACTACTTGGCACACCACATCTCTCTTGGAGCTGAAGAAAAGATGCAAATGTTCCGTCTACAGTACATCCAAATCTCCAATATTATGTCTCCATTGACAAGGGAAGGGACAAAAGAAGGGTTAGTGGGTAGTAAAAGGATACTGCTCTAAGTTTCAAGCTTCCCTTTTAGATTCCAAACCGTACAGTGTTATAGATAACAGTATTGTGATCATAACTTGTTTTGCTGAGTGAAATGGGAAACAAAGAAACAGCACCAATAGCACAGGGCAGGCAGTTCTCCCATTCCATCCCAAGCCACCCAGAGAGTTCCAATATGTCATCCAGCTACAATGTAACAGAACAGATAAATGCTGCCTAGTAAAATGAGTCCTCTTATAATTTTCTCGTTGTAAAGGTGGTCCTTTTCATTCTATGGGATTTATAATTCCACATAAAGGTAATAATAATTAAATCCAGCTTTTTAAAAAGGTATTTGGTTAGATATATAGGTATATTTTGGAAAAGATAAAGCAACTGAAATAGCAAGCGTCTTCAATATTGGATATTCCCTTTGGAGTTTGTTAAATAAAGAGGTACGGTTAGCTTTAAATTCAGGGGAAAAAATACTTAAACCACTCATTATCTTTACTGGAACAGGCAGAGAAGTTGCCAAATAAGTTAATTATAATCAACATTAATGGGATTGAGATCAGTGGCTGTGTGTGTTGAATACAACAACATGTCATCTGCGCACAAAGAAACCTTGTTTTTAGTATATTCTGTGATCTAATAGTCTCCTAGTGGCACCATAACTAAAACGAATAATAAATGGCTAAGTGCACAACCCTGTCTCGTAACCCTATTGAGCTTGAACTGAGCAGAAAGATTTGTATGTACTCTAGCCCTTGGACTACTCTACATTAATTTAATGTAAGATATAAACTTATCACCATTCTTACTTTTTTCTAAAACCACAAACAGATATGTCTATTCGACCTGACCAAATGCCTTCTCAGCATCCAGCATAATAAAGGTATCTCTCATCAGTCAAGATGTCAAAAGTCATCTAACGTTGTGCCCAGAGGTCTCTTTGGGAAAGAAAACCTGTTTTATCAGGGTGCACTATCTTACTGATGAGTAAACTTCTAGCTAAAGTCTTGGCCAGTATCATTTGATCTATGTTTAATGATGATATAGGCCAATATTAACTAAAATGTGCTAAATAAAAAATAATGGGAAAAAAAACAGAATCTACAAAACATTTGTATGATTAGGAGCGAGAAGGAAAGAGAGGTTAGAAATACATACTGTACAGATGGGTTAGAAGTGAGGAGAGCAATCTCATTTCATACTTACACACTGCTTTGCGTAAAGGTGTTAGAGGATAAAAGTTAGCTTCACACCAGCCCACAGGAAAGATGTCCATGCTCTCAACATCCACTATACACTCAGTGAGGGGCTTGGTCAGGCCTGGTACAAGGAAAAGAAACAAAGGGTTAAAATTGGTTAAATGAAGATACAAAATCTAGATCATAAATATACAAGAGTCAAAAATTATCTGCAACTTTTAGAAAAGACAAGTACATAATTCTTAGACATAACCTCATTGCGTTTCTATACAACAAGCTTTCGTATTCCGTCATTGAAAATGTGTTAAGCTGAGCTACGAGCCACCGCTGTCTTCACTTCTTCATCAGAAGTGAATCTTCGTCTCACTGTAATGAGCACTGTTGATTGTTGAACCTTTCCTTCCTCATAATGTTCCAATCCTGGCCCTTGAGAATCCCAGAAAACTGTAAGCATCAATTTTCCAGCTGATGGGTGAGTTTTGTACTTTTTCTCGGTCGGCGATTGAGGATGTTTTTGTTCCATACTCTGACGTTTACTTTCAGGCTTGTAGTGATGAATCCATGTCTCACCACCAGTAATGATTTTCTTTTAGAAACTTTCACCTTCCTTAGAGTTTTGCTCCAAATTCTGTTTGCAGATATACAAACACTTTCTCCATACTTCGCACAAGGTCTTCAATATATAACGGCACCAAGTACACAAGATAAATAATTTAAAAAAAAAATCACTGCAGGCTGCTCTTCTTTTGTGCAAATCGCATCCATTTTTGTTTGCACTGATGCAACACGTTCACAGCTGCACAGCAGTGACTGGGGAGACAGTAGCCTTGATCGGAAAGCGCTGATAAGACGAATGGAAGTTTTAATATAACTGGTGTGCGGATAATTTATGACTCCTCTTACTTTTCAAGATACTAGTTTCAAGAGATTTTATTTGCACACATTGAGACAATATGGGTGCACTGGAGTTTGTTTTGTGCAGAAGCTCTCCAAGTCAGTGGCAAAAACATGAAAGATAAAAAGCAAAACAAACAGATAATACAGGAAATAAAGAGTAGGAAAAAAAACACTTTTTTTGCAATCTGATACACTCAGTGCTCCATCTATTTACTAATGCCATGTGACAAGTGACGGCAATACTTGACAATGACAATGGATATATATAATAAAAGCACTTTTTCCTTCAAATTTTTCAAATTTCTTTTGACTGTGCAGGACTAAATGATAAAACAAAAGTCCTTCCATAAATAAAGCTATGATCTTGAGCTTATTTTAGGGACTTGTATACATAATTGGTTACTATGTGGCACAGTGGCTCAGTAGTTAGGTCTGTGTTCTCACGCCTCCAGGGGGTGGATCTCACTTCCAGTCTGTCTGTGTGTGTGGAGTTTGTAGCTTATCTCATCATGCTTGCTGGACCTCTTCCGGGTTCTCTGGTTGCCTCCTACGATACAGAGGCTGACTGGCGTCTCCAAATAGCAAATAGTGGGTTTGTAAGTGGGTATGCGAGATACTGGATGGATGGATAGGTTGGTTACTCGGACACTTTCCATGGGAACTCAAACATATGCGCCTACAACCCAAATAATGTATTTTTAGAGCCAAAAATAGGCTTATTGCCTGCTTTGCGAAGAAATATACTTAAAATACTTACTATGCTGAGTGATAATGCTGAGAAAATGATCAAATGCACATGACTAGTATTTCAGATTTGCTAATGAATAAATACTCAAGAGTGGCATTTTTTCATCCTGAGCTCAGGTTGCTGTTTGTTTGGAGTGTTTCATGCTCTCTCCATGTCCATTTGGGTTTCCTCTGGGTTCCCTGGTTTCCTTCTGCTTTGCAAAAACATGCCAGTAGTAATAGTGTATCAACTGATGGAAAAAGGAGCCAGGAAAGCCTCGATCATAAGCTCCAGGTTTGCAGTGTCGTTAAAGGATGGAGGAAATGGGAGGATCACTGACATCAGCATTTGTGTTTCATATATACAAACCACAAGATATTTATTTTAGACACTTTCGTTTCACCTTGTTGCTATGAAAATGACCCAAACAGTTAATGCCAAGGGAATCTCGCTATCTCTCTCTCTCACACACACACACACACACACACACACACACACTTACATACACACACAGAGAGCAGCCTCTTACCTTCATAGCGGAGCCAGAGGAGCCGACCTTTAACCTGAGTGATGCGTGCAACATTGATTTCAGCTGGCTGAAGTGGATTTACGGCTTCCAACCACGTATCCTTACAGAAGCCCCGACTCAGAGACGCCTACACACGTACACACACACACACCAGACATACATGCAGATAGGAGGTGCACAACCCATGCACACACACACACACAGCATCCACATCCAAAAACACGCATACAAGAGAGGAGTAAGTATTGATTTTCCCCGTTTGTTCAAAGGCTGCTCGAACCTTTATGATTAACTACACAGAGACGTACACTGAAAATAAATTATAGGATTGAAAATTGTATAAAAAAAAAAACGTTTTCTGGCAAGACTTAATTTCTCGTACTGAGTCAGCTACAAGAGAAACACAGTTAATCCTTATTTAGAAGAATTACTGTATAATTGGCCAAATTCAAAACCAGTAAACCTACACACAATAGTCCCACGCACAACAACTGTTTCCCTGGGAAACCACTCGGAGAAAATCACCAGGCATGGAGAATGTGTTCAGAGCAAAGACACAAAGTGAGATGTGTGTGTATAAGATGGATTGTATTTTGAGAGGTGCCATATGATGATGATGATGATGATTATGATGATGATGAGTGTATAAACGGAGCTATACATAGATACACTGTGGGAAAATACCCTACTGAAAAAGGGAAAATCCTATAGTTTCAAAATAACTGCCCAAAGCACCTTTATAGAACTGAAGGAAAAAATCCCCAAAGTCTACACCCAAAAAAGTACCACACACACACACACACACACCATTATTTTACTACCATGTGCCTCTGCTGCTAGGGATGTTAATACGACGGCACTGGTGGGTTAGATGGTGCTATATACTGTAATAGATAACGGAACATAGATTCAAGTTTGATATTGTTCTAAACAACTCAATTAACTCAGAAACTTTAAAATAAAATTAAAAAATGAACAAAAAAGCTATATCGTGCTTTAAAATTAAAGTAACAATAACATATGAAATATACTATACATACTGTAGGTTTCTTAGTGTAAATGAGAGAGTATTGGTGTTGGTGGAAGGGTGTGTATGAGTGTGTAAGTGTCAAAGAGGGTTCTTACACTGGGGAAACAGGCATCCGGGGCAGCTTCAGTACCAGTGTGCTTCAGATAGTCTGCCCAGTCAAAGTCCTGAGACTGAAACCCTGAGCAAGAGAGGTTTTAATGCACACACACTCACACTTCCAAATGTAATTCTACATTAACCAGCAATTAAGCTGAGACGACATGGCCGTACGGACTCACCCCTAGGCCTTTGCAGACCAACGCCATTCTTCAAGCACCACTGGATTGGCAGGATGCCTGGAGAATCGGCGTGACACAGCACCGAGCAGGGCGAGGCTTCACCGCTCAGGTCGTCCACAGTGATCTGGAAGTAATTCTCATTATACACCTACATGAGAAACACAGACATAATGGTTAGCAGGGATGGTTTTAACTCATTGGGGCTGTCACAACAAGTCTGACGACTGATCATGTTTCATTCAAGAGGAAAGGATCGCCTGTTCCGCTTTTAAATAATGGCTTTAACAGAGGGTGTGTGTCAAGTCAATTTGGACTAGATGAAAGATTTATTGTCTTGAGTTGAGACTGAACGTTTGAGGTATAGGTAGGATTTTCTACCGAACCATAGAGATAAATATGATGTTTAGTCTCTGGTAGTGTGAAAGTATAGCATCTGATGTATCCATGTGTGTGTGTGTGTGTGTATGTGTGTGTGAGAGAGAGAGAGGTATATGTCTCACTTTAGTGACTGATACAGGGCAGATGTGGAAGGGTTCTTGTGGTGACACCATCTCTAGCTTCATCCCCATTTTGAATGAGTGTTTACGCAAATCAGCATGATCCTGTAACACACACACACACACACACTTTCAGATCTGATTTTTACATTTCTTTTCTCTCCATCTGACCCCTTAAAGCTGTCAGATATCTTTTTCAGTGTGTCTACCAAGCAGCAGGTTCGTCTTCGTTACGTTGACTTGTTGGTCATTACGTGTTGGATACATATAGTCACTATACAGTACCTTATTAGTTAGACTTTGCCATTGTTACCCTGTATTACTAACTCATTTCCATGACTTTTCTCTGGCAGCTATTTAGCTGTATGTCATTACAGACCTACTAACAAAACATGCAAGTGAGGCCACAACGGTTAGAGAGCTATAGGAATTTATTGCATATTTCAATCGTGATTAGTAGGGAGGAAACCCATTCTATTTTGCTTACATGCAAAGCTTTCACCAATCTAAATAAATCCATTCTGATTCACTCTGTGGAAAATTTTTATTCATATGCAAGTAGCTAACTAGTTTGAAATGAATTCCATCCAAGAAAAAAAGTCCCTCAATGGGCTCCCGAGAGGCGCAACAGAAACATGTTCGTTCTATAATCTGGAAACCATGAGTTCGATTCCCAAGCGATGCTACAGCCATCCGTATACGGGACTCAAGAAAGCAGATTGGCCAGGCTCTATCGGGGAGGGGTGTGGCAAACCCAAATCAGCCCTTAACTTCCTGACCCTGACCTTACTCTCCGACCCCAGAGATATTCAAAGAAAGAATTTCACTTCACCCTAACAAACATATAACAAAATAAAGGCGACTTCTTCAAGTGCTATAATTGAGACTTTTAAAGATTTTTTTTTTTTAACCCTGTACATGTCCTGCATCTTCACTGAATATCTGCTTGATGTTGAGACCAATTCCCATCCTGCATCCCTCTCAGAATGCCATTTCAGAATCCAATCTCAAAATGATTTTAAATAGTAACATGATCCGTAACATGAGCTGAAAGATTTCCTCACTGAAAGATTTTGACGCACTTGGAATGCATCGTGACTCAAACACGCATGTAGAACACATGTGCTGATTCCAAGAGTGAAAGTAATCAGGTTTACATTGAATATTATTACAGTATATGTAATCGAATATTAAAATAATTAACAAGCATTCTACATCAAATTCAGTTTACTGAATTAGTTCACTCTATTCTGAACTACTAGTCTGATTGTAGATAATGGGAAGCCAGGACAGGAAAGGAGTGAGATCCGGCATTACAGCAAATGTAGATCTTAAAGGTGGTTATGGCAAGTACTCCATTTATTCAGCAGGTGTTCGGTGTTAAACCAAAATGCAAAGATAATGCACTGCAAAATGATCCCGGTTGGCACTTTCAGTAGTAGATATTTCAGTAGTAGATATTTCAGTATATA
>JAOVVA010000016.1:4137965-4159617 GCA_028565275.1 Leiocassis micropogon
TTAAAAAAAAAATATATATATATATATATATATACACATATATATACACACATATACAGTATATACACATATATATAGATATATAGATATATATATAGATATAGATATATAGATATATACACATATATACAGTATATACACAATATATATACAGTATAATTCTTTGTTTTTTATCAGCAGAGTTTACTGGTTAATAAACAAAATATTCATACTGTATTCTTCATACAGTAGGTATATTTCAAAGTGAGCACAAAAAACCCCAGCATGTCCTGCTACAGTTTCACAAACACTTTGCTTGCACAGCTAATGAAACATCCTGTTTCTCTCGAATCTTTGTGTACCGTGCTCCACTCTTCCTGCATACTTGTATCCTATGTACAGTTCTAAAGTCTTGTAAAGTCTTAAGCCACTCCTCATCTCATGATTTTTTCCTTCTAAGGAGCCAGACTTTATTTTTTAATGTAGACTTGAGAAACACTTCTTCAGGCTTCCTCAGAGATTTTCTTGCGTCTCATTTTGAGTCCAGTCCCCGAGCAGTTTCAGAGGAATGTTTTTTTTTTTAATGTCTGTTAAGCCAAACAGTGACCTATGAATCATTCAAGCATAAAACACCATCTAACTTAAGGCAGAAACTGGTGCAGATGATGACAGATGATCGGGACAGTGATTAGTATACTGGTGATGCTGCATGTTGAGTGGTTGGAACAGACAAGGGGGGAAATGAGGCTGCTGCTACTGAGGTTGTTACATAAACTACCAATTTTTAAATTGTATCTTAAGGCACTTTGCAGCCTGTCACTGTGAAACGTTTATTCTCATTTAGCCTATATAATGTAATTTAATAGAAAGAGATGAGGGTGCCTCAAAACTTGCATCCAATAAGCCACACATGCCACAGTCGAACAATGCATACAGTCACACAGAAACAGCTCAATAGCTGTTTAGACTGGTTTGTCTTTCAGAAACTTGCTTATCTCCTGGGATTTTCACAGAAAACAGTCTCTAGAGTTTACACAAAATGGAGAGAGAAAAAAACAAACAATAAACACCCAGCCAGTGGGTGGAAACGCCTTGCTGGTGCGAGAGGCCAGAGAAGAATGGAAACTGACAGGGTTCAAACTGACAGGGAGGCTACGGTAACATAATTAACTCTTTACAACTCTGGTGCGATGAAAAGCATTTTAAAACGCACAACATCCTGAATTTTGATGCGAGCATGTTACAACAGCACCACAGTCTTTCGACAAAGTTTCACTTATACCAGCCAAAAACAGGAATCTGCGGCTACTGTGAGAGCAGGAAGATGCATGTAGAGAAATAATGACTGGCCTTGATATACTGTAGTTATTTAGCAATTACAGTAATAATTCTAGTTGAATGGTTTAAATAAAGAAAAAAGGTTATTATTTATTTATTATTGATTATGTCTAATTTAATTGAACTGAAAACGTGATATTTATATAATGCAAAGTCTTTCTGATTTGAAATATCTTCTTTTATATTTGTAATGTACAAGAGGTGTTAAGTTAAACCAGTTATGAGAGTAAAAAACTTTTACTTTGATTTCTCTATATAATCCCCCAATACACTAATGAACTTATCTCAGTGTTTCACCAGTGCTTGGATACCATCAAGATAAACAGTTTTCTCAGTACACCGGAGCCACGATCAGACTGCCTGCTTCATGTCTAAAATGCTGGCCTCCCAGGAACTCCTTTAACAGCCCAAACATGTGGAATTGGTTTGGAGAGAGGTCGGGACTGTTTGGAGAATGTGGCAATAACTTCCAGTCTAGTTAGTCAAATGTGCGAGTGGTGTTTGTGAATGATTGCGTGTACAGTTCCCACAGACAGATGTGTCTGTGGGATGTGTCTGGAGATGTGTCTCTGCTGCAAGTTGGTGAGAAATTATTTGTCGATTTTTAATGATCAGGCATTCCACATGCTGAATGTTCACTAGAACAACTCCAGTGGGATCCAAGCCATCTCGGCCCGGGATCGTCATTCACGGACGTATGGCCTTCTTTAAGGTGTTTTTCTGTGGCTAAGAGTCTCATCACCATACAAGTCAAGTCAAATCAAGTCAAATGGGCTTTTGCTGTCATTTTAACCAGTTCAGTACACAGTGAAACGAAACAACGTTCCTCCAGGACCAAGATGCTACGTACGACATTATTTAACAACATTTAACAAAGAATTTCATCGCAAATCCCGGTTTGACTTGAACATCCCTGGTGTTATCTGATTTTAATTGCCAACTGGTTCATACATTAATTGTTTAAAGCTGCAGCTAAGAAAAGCTCTTCACCCCAAACACACTTTGGTTGTAAGGCTGAGGTTAAGCTACATGTAATAAGCTGGGAAAAAAAACAAAAAAAAAAACAACTTATAACTGAGAAATATATCAGAGATTTCTTGCTGCGGATTACATCCCACATTATTTACTTTCCTCATTTTCATTAGGATTGACACACAGCATGTTTCATCATATGCAGAATTTCTCAATGAAAATTGCTTAATAATTTACTGCCGTTCTAAAGGGGAAAACAAGCACGAATAAACAACTTAAATGACTGCAGGCCTGGATTACTGGCCTCAAACCAAAACTACATCTCTGTGTGAAAGAACGGCTTTAAAATTCCACATGACACACAACAAATGCAGTATGTACTGTATGTGACTTCCTGTCCCGGAATGGCACTGTGTCGCTCAGCGTGTAATCACCCCAGCACATGTGTGTGCGAACTAATCACTTAAGCAGCAATGCGGTGGGAGTGTGTGGCTGTTACCATGCCAACAACCCCCTGCCTTCCCCAGCAAGTAGACATTCTGCTTAGGCTTTTGTGATTTGCACGGTTAAGTAGAACATGATCGCTTTATCACATTATCTTAGAATAATACACCACACGTGCGGGCACACACACACACACACACACACACATATACTTGACCACTGTAGTAAAGTACAAGCGTGTATGTTTTCTTCATCTATACTACATAAATTACCTGTGAAACCAAGTTTCCAGCACAGTGTCCGCTTAAAATTGCACTTATTAAAGACGATAACTGTAAACAAAACTTGATTCAGGTTTTGCCTTCAGTCTATATTTTCACAAAAAATGTAAAAATAATACTTTCTGTTTTTGCCCTTTGCACCACTATACAGTACCTAAATTATGTTTGTTCTTATTTTTGTTGAGTAGCAGCATGTATCTTTGCACATTCATCAAAATCTCAGCACAATCTCAGCTAATAAGGTTTGTAACACTGTAATTATACTCTGTAATTCTCAGTCTATAATCTCTGCTTGGCTCTGGAGCAAGCTTACAGTGCCAAAAGATTAAAAATGTTATTTTAATCGTCTCTATACAGTACGCAGCGGTCAGGACAGGCTTTAAACTTTTAGGGGCAGGTCCTCTAATTTTCCACTCAGCAATTTTTTTTTTAAAGGCTGAAATGGTGACAGAGCAAACAACCTCAGAGGGATCAGAACCTTTTAGAGCTCTCACAGTCATATTATGGAGAAGCTATGAATCTGGATGGGACAACGAGCACTACGCTGTTCAATCATCGCTGAAATGTCGCCTACACTCCCCATTCACCACCAGTGAAGCTGTGCGTCCAACCCAAAATCTTTGCTCCCATTAAAACTCACTCACTCTCTCATATTCTATACCACTTTATCTTGCATTCAGGGTCGCCGGGACCTGGAGCGTATCCCAGGAGGCTTAGGGCACGAGGCAGGGTACACCCTGGACAGGTTGCCAATCTATCGCAGGGCACACTCACATACACAGATTCACACACTCCTTCACACACTACGGGCAATTTGGGAACACCAATTAGCCTAACCTGCATATCTTTGGACTGTGGGAGGAAACCCACCAAGCAAGGGGAGAACATGTAAACTCCATGCACACAGAGACGGGAATCGACCCGGACCCTGGAGGTGCAAGGCGACAGTGCTAACCACTACACCAACGTGCCGCCCCATTAAAACTCAGTGTACAGAAATCCAGCCTAAGGTGCCCATATAACCTGAGTTTCTTTACTTTTTGGAAAATAATTTTTGGCTAGCTGTCTGTATGACGCCTTTAGTACAGCGCGGTCTACCAAAAATGATTCAAGTTGAATGAACAAACGGCACGAGACGTTGATCATTTGATTCTAAAACCTCAACAACAATGATAAATAATACAGCCACATTTCTTTCATTTAATATTGAAGCATTTCACTGCTACATTTTAATGAATGTTTTAGGAGAGACCAGGCTTCCCATTTACAGTGTTGAATAAAAGTGTTAAAAACAACATATGCCATGTAATATAGTTCTCCCTGTGCACAAAACAGATGATGTCACTAATTAGTTCGAGCCTTTCTGGCTGAAGAGGTAAAGTGCTAATTAACTGGAAAAACTAGTGAAGACCCGGCCATGTGACACTGATATTCAGCTTCTGGAGGCATGGCACGAGTCATTTCCAGACCTAAATACAAGGCAAAACTGTTGGACAATTATGAAAAAGGCAGCGGCAATAAAAAAAAAAAAAATCATCATCTGTACACGATCTTCAGGAAGAAATCAATCACGCACGGATTGAGCGAGTGACACCAGAGGACTGCAGACGTCTTTCTGACTCGATGCTCAGCCAGATCCAAGAGGTGCTTTAAAGAATAAAGGACTTCATTCTAAATATTGATCGTTTGAATTTCACTTTTCTCTCCATTATTTTGACCACTACTGTAGTCTTTAAGCGATCCCATGTATCCTAGGAATACAAGCTGATAGACAGGAGTACACTCTTTAATCACATACTTGCACATTTAATTCCATAATTATTGATTGCTACAGCTCACCATTTGCTGGAAGACCACTTCACTTCTGCCCTCATGAGATATTCTGACCTCTACGAATGAATATGCTTTGGAAAAAGCTTGTGCTGTTGAAAATGCTGTCAAAATACTGTTGAGTACGTGATGCAGTGCTCCAACTGGATTAAGATCGAGGATTACAAATTAAGGGACTGGAGAGATTTTTCAAATAGAGTGCATACTTTTAAACAGCATTTAAATACATTTTCATACTCTTTCACATTCTAATCTTACACAGGCTACTGTGGCCTTATATAACAATTGTAGAAACTTTGAGTCATGTTAATGGATTTCGAAAATAATAAAGAATTAGAATTATATGAAAATAATAAGAATTAATTAATAATAATAATAACAATAATGAGAAATTATTTTGCTTAACAAAAGGCTCAAATCCGGGGTATAATTTCACACCAGTGCAGGATTAGTTCCCTGGCTAACGATGGTGTTTTGCCAAACCAATTTGTCTTTGCACTCTGATGCTATTTTTGAGGTCATATATTAATACGCTGTGCTGGTATGGGAGGGGCAGCATAAAAGGGGGTGTGACATTTAAAATCTGCCAGCGTAGTGGGATTTTCAAACCTATTTTAGTCAAGAAACATGCATGCAGTATCACAGCCTGAGACCCTCTTACCACAGACACATGGTTGAAACAGTATTTTTCGGACTTAAGTCCTTCAAGTCCTGCACTGAGATGCAGGAGGCGAGTAAATAAACACAGCAAATTATTAATTTGGGCGAAACCGAGAATCATAGCCAAAGTCAGTAGTGGGGATCAAAACGGTTTAGGCAGTTAGAGTAATGACAGGCATAGACATAACTGTCGATGGAACTTGGATAAGGAAAAACAAGGCGTGGTCATGTAGTGACAAAAACACACTATGAAGTTAAGAATAGACAAATACAAATAACAGCACAGAACAGGTGAGCACAATGACAACTATTTAGTAAGACAGGACTATAAGACAAATCATAAACATGATCATGTGTTGTCCATCACCATGGAAACCTAAGCAGAAATAGTGTAAAAAAAATAAAAAATAAATAAAAATGTTGAAACTCACTTTAAAAAAAGCTCCTGACTCATTCTATATTGCACTGCCTATCCTGTACAGGCTCGTGGGAGGCCTGGAGCCTATTCCAGGGTACTATGGGCACGAAGAGCAATACGCCCTAGAAGAGCTGCCGGTCTACTGCAAAGGCACAAGCACACACACTCTACAGACAAATTGGAAACCCCAATTAACCTAGTCGGCATGTCTTTGGGAGCAAACCAGAGTACCCAGAGGAAGCCCACCAATCACGGAGAGAACATGCAAACTCCACCAAGGTGGGAATCGAACCCTTGACCCTGGAGGTTTGAGGCTACGGTGCTAACCACTACTCCATCGTGCCTCCTAATCTCCATTAAACCAGTGCTAATTAAGTGTCACTGACTTAACTTTGCTTTCATATAAAAATACCAATTTACACTGAAAGAGTTAATAAAGGATGCTTCAAAGAAGCTTTTATTGTAACTTGCGTTTAACACAAACACGAGAGACAAGAAACAAATTAGAATCTTGAATCTTACTTTTTCTTAAATTTGAATCAATTTAGGGCAGGACTGGTGGCTCGCCTTGGACTCATTTATCCAGAAGCTGAGACTTTTTCCCCCACCGATTCCAGGCAGTAAATGGAAAGTAGCCATATCTTGAATCAATGTATGTTTATTGCAAAGTTCCAGATTACATATCTTTAATCGAACGTCCCATTTAACTTCCAAAAGAGATGAAAGATCGTGTATTGCATGCATACATTTAAGGACGTGCTGTGGAATCTTCCAGACAAAGAAATCGCTTTTCATATGACCTGTGAGCTACTTTAATGATTCGAACCTTAACTATAAGCATGCATGCAAATTTGCACTCACACACGCCCATGCAGATACAAATTCACCCCCACCCTCTTGTTCTGAATGCAAGGAGCTATCAAGACTACTGATGAAAAATGTGGAAATGAATGAAAGAGAAAGCGCATGGACTGAGAAATGAACAGAGCGAGCGAGCGAGAGAAAGAGAGAGAGGGGGAAGGAAAATTAGCAGTGGTGAATTTTCTTACAGTCCAGGGTGAATGAACATCACACCTGGTATTTCTATATGTAGAAAAGTAATGAGTGGAAGAAAAGCAAAGCAACAGAGTGACGGAGAAAGAGAGTGTGTGTGAGAGAAAGAGAGAGGGAGAGAGAGGGAGAGAGAGAAGCTTAGCTTACCTGCTCTGAGGTAAATGTTATCTAAGAAATAAACAGAGAGGAACACAGAAGATGACTATCAGAGGCTAAAAACAGGCAGTTATACGGTATATATTTTATAGCTCTTAGACACACAGTAGAAACAATCAACTAACACCATCGTAATGAGATCACTCAGGTTTGGACACTGACAAAGTTACTACATAAACATAAAAGTCCACTATAGTGTTGTTGTAACTTTGTCAATGGATTTAAACTGTGTCTAATGATGGCTGAGAGATCAGCGAGAGAGATAGCAAGCGCTCATATTGGGTGTGGCCAATTCAAATAATTTGACACATTCTAAAAAAGAAAGAACGCACTGGTGAGCTAAAGAACTCCAAAAAGCCCACAAAGCCACATAATACCACTGTGGTGAATGGCCTGGTGAAGAAAAGCCTTTCACAACAACAGTACATGCACCAGGAGATGAGCGTTTCTGTGTCAAAGCCAACAATCAAGAGAAGACTTCATCTGAGTAAATATAGAACATATACCACAAGATGTAACCAGAAACAGGAAGACTGAAAAATGACATCAAAAAAAGAAAACATCTTAAAAAGCCTGTGCATACTGTATTTGTAACAACATCCTATTGACAGACGAGACAAAGATCAACTTGAACAACAATGCTGGGAAGAAAAGAGCACGGAGAAGGGAAGGAACTACTCGTGATCTGAAGCACATCACCTCAACGAGCATGTAGAAATTGCTTCCTATGTCTTTGATGTAAATGCCAAAATGACAAAAGCAGCAGAATGAATTCTGAAATCTAATCAGCTCAGATTCAGCCAAATACTTCAAAAATCATTGGACCTCGTTTTGTAGTCCAGATGGACGATAACCCAAAGCACACTTTGAAAGCAACCCAGGACATTTTTAAGGCGAAGAAGTGGAAAGTTGCGCGATGGCCAAGTGACCCAAATCACCGGACCAGAATCCAACTCGACTGCATTTCACTTTCTCAAGATGAAACTGAAGCAAAGCTGCCCAGAAACAATCAGGAACGGCAAACAGATGCTTACACGAAATGTATACAAGGACATTACAGGAGACAGACTGACTCTTAACTAGAGACATTCTGCTTATCTTGAGGACTGAATTACTTAAAAGGAAAATTAGCAACTGACAGGAACAGATGCGACACATTCATTCTGCACAAATTGGAGAATTTTCACACCTTTATTAATACTCATTGCTTCTTGTGCTGTAACCCTGTTATGTAATTCATACCGCACTGGTAAGTCCATTAGTTATTAACAGATTTATTTAAAATACATGCTAAAACAAGTACTGTTGTTTATTAATGAATGTGGTCGATAATTAGATCTGTAAATGCTATCTTGAAGAACAAAACGTACAAATGTCTCTTTTGATCCTGACGCATTAGTATCATAATGTGACTATACGATTTGAGCCCGAGTCCTCACTATTCTATTTTTTTCCCTAAAGCTGTTGTTGTTCTCTGGAAGACAAACAGGGCTTTCAACCCTGTGTACACAAATATACAGACATGCAAGAAACTGCTAGATAAGTCGGCCAATAGATGAGTTTCACCTGTAGCCCTAATTTATATATACCATGTGTATAATGTTATACTATATACTTTATATAGTCTGCAACTACTTTATATAAAGTACTTTTTACTTATATCAATCTAGTTCCTCCTGACCAAAATGTAAAAAGAAAGCTTCTAATGCTGAAACCTGTCAAGGCTGATGGACGCTACTGTATTTACAGCTTTTAATTTGAATTTAGTCACACCTTTCCCTAATGTTTCCAGGGAACACGCTAAAGTTTCTGTGACAAAATGGAAAAAACGATGCTGAGTCAAATAAAGAGCTTTTCATTGTTACAAGTGATAGTATGAAATAAAAACCTTCAAGACGATCTAAGCACTTTCTCAAAAACACCCACTGAGTGACACTGAATCTGGACTGGTCTCACCGTGTCGGTAAAGAGAGGTCGTATGAGTAACCGTAACCTTCCTATCATCTCGAATTCTCCGAGCCTTTCCATTCTCCTCTGGCTTCTCTTATTAACAGTGCATTCCTCCCCATAGACACTGAAGGTTTAAATTTTGGTTTGTTTTTTACAACAGCCTTAATTTGAAAGAAAAAAAGTCATAATTTAATCTTTTTTCTTTGTTTTACATAAAAAATGATATTGTATTATTTTAATACAGGATAGGACAGGACTAATAAAGGAGTCTCACTCATCGTCTACAGCGCTTTATCCTGTGTACATGGTCGCAGGGGGCTTTGAGCCTACCCCAAGAGACTTAGGGCATGAAGCGGGGTACACCCTGGATGGGGTGCCAATCCATCGCAGGCCACGCACATACACATATTCTCACACACTACGGGCAATTTAACAACGCAGTTAGTCAGACTCTAATCTGCATGTCTTTGAACTGAACCTCCGGTCATGCGCACTGAAACGTACTGTAACCAATCAGTTTCCACTGTCCCAGACCCTCCCATGCTGAATAACATCAGTTACTGAACTGACAGAAAATGGCAGTCAGATCTGAACCACAGTGAGAGTGTAGTAGGAGGAATTACAGCCAGTCATCATCTGTATGAATCATCTCCTCATTATCAACTCATAGTGGCACTTCATTATTCTCCCGAGTGGAAACTCATAAAAATTTGTATACAGTATATTGAACCTCCTTTGGTATAAGAGAAGCAATCCTGTGGAACCTCCAAAATCCACGTGTCATGGGAAAGTACCAAAGTTTTTTGCAAGAAAATTGGAAAAGTATGTGCTGCTCTGTCTGTGTTTTGGCTGATATTGCATATATTTATCTCCAGATGAAAAAAATAAAAATAAAAAAAAAAGGTCC
The DNA here is from genome assembly GCA_028565275.1 of Leiocassis micropogon. Lineage (NCBI taxonomy): Eukaryota > Metazoa > Chordata > Actinopteri > Siluriformes > Bagridae > Leiocassis > Leiocassis micropogon. The sequence goes on from JAOVVA010000016.1 coordinate 4,147,954, forward strand.
AACCTTTTTTGAAAATACTGAAAAGTACTATTGATTACCGAACTCAATAGAGACTGAGAATGTGGGTTTTCCTTTACATGTAGGCATTATAAAAGTGACTTAACATTAGTTAACCTCAACCACACTGTCTTTTTATTCTGTTGTGTTCATACGCTGTACAAAAATGTACTTTCTGTCTCTATGAATCCAATAAAAATATTCACCATGCCAAATATTTTCAACGATACACTGTATTACAATACTAATATGAGCATTTGTGTGATATCATGTGAAGTTTAAATATGAGATATATACAAAAAAAAAAAAAAAAGAGAGAGATTTGGGTAAAAAAATTATTAACTTGGGAATTGTCTGACAGTGTGCATAGACAAATCTAATACTGTATAAAGTATTAAATACTGTATGAGGTCAAATAATATAAAGGGGAAAAAAGTCTATCTTTTTTTACACCATACAGTGCAACAGTAAACAGACAGATCTTCTCTGTTCTTACCAAACTAGAAGGGTGTGTTTGTCTTCTCGTTTTGCATTAATCGTTTTTCCTAATTAAACAGGCAAATAACTACAAGCAGTCCTAACTAAGATGCTTTGTAGCTGATATAACGTCTGGGTAAGACTAATATTTAACCTCTTTATCTTATCTAAATGAAATTTACATGCAAACAAGTGTTATTTATAACTAGTCAGTAACTAATCAAATTAAATAATTATTCTTATGATTAGAAGAATGGCACTATTGAAATTATATTTAGTGGCCTAAGATTTAGTTTTATTTTCATTTCAATTGATATCTTATTACAGTATGATTATATATATACTGTATATATATATATATCAGTATATCAGTTTCTGATTCTCTTCACACTATCGATTCCCTTCTGTTTGCATCATATTACTACCTTAATACATCTCAATAACAGGGTTGAAATATAGATGGTTGATGATGATTTCAATGTTTTGCAAAAAAGCATTTCTAATTCAAATGTATTTACTAACGTCTACAATAATGCCCCCTATGCTGTAAATATAGCACTCTTTGACAAACTATTGAGTAATAAAAACTAATGTACCTGTCTAAGGTTATTTATCATTACACATGTGAGATAACTAGAACTATACAATTATAAGGGGTAGTCCATTCAGCAAATGTCATATATCATTTTTAATGTTTTTTCATTTATAGACTACACTAGTATTTTTGCCGGACAAGAACATCTAACTTTAGGAATGAACAAGTGAGAAACAGGTGCAGTTGATAACAGATGATCAAACAAGTGATAGATAGATAGATAGATAGATAGATAGATAGATAGATAGATAGATAGATAGATAGATAGATAGATAGATAGATATTATTGTGTGTAGAATGATAAGGGAAAAAAAGATTTAAATTCATTAAATATAAAACATTTTATTATGTCTCTTATCTCTTTACATTAACTTACTTAAATTGCTACAAATACATTTGAATTAGAAATGCTTTTTGCAAAACTGGTTTACTGTACCAGGCCTTGATTGTATAACTGATTGTAGAAATAGATTTTTAATTTTTTTTGTACACTCAAAGGGGCCCTACATCACAGTGAGTAAGTCTTTTTTGCATAAAATCATTATAAAGTGTTTAAGGAGTTTTAATTAATCACAACTGTTTATGCATTTATGGCAACAGCCCTATACAGTATATATACTGCCTGACAAAAAAAAAGTTGTAATTTTAAAGGGGACAAATTATTGTCATGCATCAAGCAAAAATAAATAAATAAATAAATAAACATTTATTAAATAAATAAATAATTAAAATGACTGGAATTGGGTTAAAAATGCATTTTTAAAACCTGAAAGGATAGTGCTGAATTGCCAACCTTGCTAAAGAAGTGTGGTCAGAAAAAAATCTTAATAAAAGACTGTTAGAGTCAGAGGTCAGAGATAGCAATTGCTGAAGCTGCATTGCAAAATCTGACAGTAGAAATCACAGCTATGTTTAATAGTGAAAGTGAAACCGTTTCCACCTGGACAATACAACAAGAACTGGACTGGGACTAAACAGCTGTGTGGAAATGAGTAAACCACTTGTTAGTGAGACTAATCAGAGAAAAAAAAAAAAATATTTGCTAGCGAGTATAAAGGTTAAACTTTGGAGCAAAAGTAAAAAGGTCATGTGGGCTGATGAGTCCAGATTGACTCTATTCCAGAGCGACGGGTGAGTCAGAGTAAAAGGGGAAGTGAATAAAGTGCACAGTTTATCCCACCTATGTAGTTTTTCTTGTCTAAAGGCATAGGTGTATTCTCGAACAGAAATTACTAAAGCATAGTTCTGGGACCACAAGGAATCATTTTCACTTATGAATTGGACATCAAGTTGCTGCATAATAAAAGCTAAAGGCCAATCAAACAAAAACTCTCAGTACGAGACTTTATTTGGCTAGGCAGTGTATATATATAAATTTACATGTGTTGAAAGGAGGGTTCATGGGAGTGTGTGCATGTAGGTGTGTGTGTGTGTGTGTGTGTGTGTGTGTGTGTGGTACCTTCAGGTGGCTGCAGCACTTTGTTGTTCTGCGCACACCAGCCCACAGGATGCAGCTCTGCAGTCATGACGTCACACCAGAAGTCAGCGCTGCGCTCGTCACCGTAGCCACAGTAGCGCAGCAACAGCAGCTGGCCGCACGTTGTGATGACGGTAGCAACCCAGTATGTATCAGCACGACTCCTGTCGGCCACCTCCAACTTCATCCCAGCCTGGAAGCTGCTCTGCAGACTCAGCTCCACCTGAACAACAAAAACTAAAATGTACAGTTTTGCATGCCACCCTGAGACTCAGCCTCACCTTATTTCCAAAAGTCTACAGTACTGTGTGTAATCTTTAATCTGTAAAATCATGTTATGTGTGTGGTGGCCTGGGAAAACCCATGAATAGGTGAAAGTTTTGACATTTGCTTCTCTAGGCTGGGCTTCCCTTTTGCATGCGTCTCAACCACAATAAAGTTGAAGCCAAATCTGGTTATTCCCACGAGTGAAAAGAGAGAAAATTATATTTAAATATTCCATTCTGCGTGCAGAGCAGGAGTTTCACAGGCATTTTGACTATAGTATCTGATTACAGAATGAAATAACGAATCTTGTGTCCATTTCTTCATCTCGCTTAACATCTTAGAAAGAACAGACAAGACATTGAACATTAGGCAGAACATTTTTTTTTACTACTGGTAAACTCTTTAATCATTTAAACCTTTGCAGGGCGATAACCAATGCAAGATTTTATAATTTAAATTAAAAAATGACCCAAAGTTTTGGTTAAATAATCATATATGGTTTCCTTAACTTAGTTTAGTGGTAACATTTTTTTCAGCTTCAGAAATGTCCGACAGGCTCTACCTTTTACCACACTCCACGTTCCACCAAAAAATCCAATCACGAATGCTCTGCTCTTGCCAAGTCCGTGCTCTTACTGTAACACTGTTTGTTTTTTCTTTCCCAGTCTTGTCTCCACACCTTGTCTTGTCATTTGCATGTTTCCTGATACTTTGGTTCTGCTTATACCCATCTATGCATGTGTGTTTATTTGTGTGTAGGTGCATTCCCCTGTGTAGTTCCAATTTCTGCACTAGATTTTTGCAGAAAAGCCCTCGCTCGCCCTGTCATCTGTTTAAAAAATAAAATAAAAAAAACCTGCAAGTTCAATACAACAGCCATGGAAGACCAAAAGTCTTAGGAAACAAAACTGACATGGTGTCAGCGAGGGAGGCCTGGCCTATTTGTACTCCCATCAATCTCAGAGTCTGTGAGCTCACACAGGTGAAAGCAATCGGACAATGCTCTCTTGAGTGTGAATGAGTGTGCTATATTGCTTGGAAGGATCGTGCCATAAAATAAGTAAATTAGGAAGAAACTCAAGAGGAAACCCCAAAAAAGATCTTTTTTGTTTATCATAACGCACCTGCATTATGCACATGTAATCTCTTTTAAACTGTATGTTACTATGTCGGAGTCCTGTTGAAGCACAACAAGTAGCTAACATTAGCCTGATCGTACAATTCACTCTATTATAATATTTGTGTTTTCAAAAAAACAGAACAGACTTTCGTCACCGTGGGGACCTCAGGCTTAATAAACTTTGAGAATTTCACTTTCTTTTGCTTTATTTTGGATTTGGAATTACTGTACACAAAGCAGGAAAACAGCTGGGATGAGACACCAATCCATCACTCAACATTTCTCTCTCTCTCTCTCTCTCTCTCTCTCTCTGTCTCTTTCCTTTCTGATGCAATTAACAGTAACCAAATCATATACCACCACTCCACAGGAACTGGGACATCCTGCTGCTCACCTAAACCTCATACTGTACCAACTCTGTCAGAATGGTATCTTAGGACACCAACAAACTGTAGCCACTGGAAGCATGAAGTCATATTCACAACTGCAGAAAGCATGCTGGTATGCTGTTGGCGCTGTTATTTTTCATGCTTTATGATTTGTGGTTTATAACAGTTGTCTAAATCCACTTCTTGGATATTTTATAGATTTTTTTTTCCTTTTTTCAGAAATGCAAATTTTCATATAGTTTTCATATAGAATTTTCATATTTTATTCCAGAACTTACGTGTTTGAACGAGGTGTGCGCAGCTGCCGAGGCTCCGGTTTCCTCCAGATACTCATCCCAGTTAAACTCCAGTTCATCTTCTCCGCACTCCATATCTGACAAAGACAGGAAGACAGTGAGACTTAAGACAGGAACAGAAAGAATAAATAGAGACAACTCCAAGAAAAGAAAGAACAATATTAGGATTTGAATTAGAGACAGAGTGAAAAGAAAGACACACAGAGACAGAGACACAGAAACAACACCAAGACTTACTGTTGTATCCGCATTAACTATGTGTCAGTCTAAGAAGCTTTCTGAACTTCCCCACTTTCTTTGCACTAAACACCAGTAGCGTTGTGGGCAGTGCAAAACCAGCACAGTGTGCGTGTTTTAACTTGAATGCTAACCCTCATGATGCACAAGCGTGACACTAAATTAGTCACACGTTACTCTGGAAAAAGAACTGCAGCGGACAGCGATGGTAATTCCCCTGGATTCCCCTGTCGTTGTTAGAAACTATTATTTACATCTCAATCCATATCAGGGTATTCCTGCTGTAATATATATATATATATAGGTTTCAAAGGAAATGAGTTCCACAGAAGCAGAACAGGCTTTAAGACATGAATGCCTCAAGATAATAACCTTCAGCACCAGTGGTGTCACCGGGGGGGTATGGGGGCGGGAGGGTGGATGGAATTAATATAAATTAATTGAATTTATACAAATTAATATTTGGAAATATCGCTCTAAAAACATGATGACCGGAATTTTCTGCTTACTTTTGTGCATAATATTTTTTTTAAAGCCACATTTACATTAACGGTGTATATGCCATTTAAATCTTGATAGGAGTGTAGAAATTTGCAATAAAATTCTCGTAACTCGGCTTAACAGGCTAGCTTCATGTCTCAAATCACAATTATTCAGCACTTAGACTAACATGTTTTCCTGTTACAGTAAGCATTTAAATGTTAAAAGCAACCTTCACCCATCAACAAGTACTTCTGCATGTCAATAATCTGGATTTTCTAGATTAGCAAACACCCTTTTGGATGTAAAATCAGAATCATCAGCTGAAGACGGAAAGCTCATCAAAAAAGCGATCAGGACGACAGAACGCGTAAAGCGGAACACGACTTCCTCTCTGCTGACGGGTGCACAGGGATGTTTTTTTGTCTCTGACGTATGACCTAGTGAATATCATAGAAGATACACAGGCAAGTATGTGAACAATGCCAGGCATGTTGCTGCTGCTACAGATACACACAAAGTCGCGCTTCACATAGAAACCAGGCACTTCTACTTTGCGGTTGGCCATATCTCATCACCACTGTCAAGTTGTTAGTTTTTTGGGTTTTTTTCTTCTTCCAGGTGGTACCCTGCCTCGTGCTCTAAGTTCTCCGGAATAGTTTGAAAAGAATTAATCCCCGTGACCCTGCACAGAATATGCAGTATAGATAACAGCTGGACGGATAGTGCGTATCCGTATATATTGCACATTGTAAAACTGCATTTCAAAAGGAAAACCCTCTAATAGCCACATTTCTATTTACTATTTTCTAGTAAATTCAATTCAAATGATTTCAGCACGAATTAAACTGAACTAGTTCTTTGTACTGCTAGGTTAATCAGATATCTGGTCCATCCCTTAACCACAGCCATCAACAGTGACCAGGTAGTAGGGCTATTTAAGCGTTGTCATCTGAAGCAGGAACTGTCACTTGGTGTAAGTTCTAGCTGTGCATATGACTTCCTGTTGGTCTACTATAGCAATGTTGGCACAAAGTGCTGTTTAACTGTTTTTTCCCCCTTTTTCTTTTGTGAAAGCGTTGTTGTAGTTGAACTGTAAGAGACAACATCCCAGGTCTTTTTTGTGCATAAAGTGTGTTAACTATCCTCAATCCCAGCATCATCTGACCACAGCACTGGAACAGGATAGATTGTTGTTGTTGTTGTTGTTGTTGTCGTCATTTTCTTTGGTATAAGTCAGGTAAATACAGTAATAATTCACCACCCAAACCGCACTTTCCTCTGCGGTTACTTTGTTTTCTCTCTATAGTACTAACAAAAATTATACAGTATTATATTAATATGGACATTAAGCTGAATTTAAGTTAATATTTATGTAAAAAAAAAATAGGCAGTTATATTGTTCTTAATAGTTTAACATTAAAATGCATGAAAAATTATATATTCCAATTTTAAAAAAAGCCATAAAACAATTGCGGAGAATATTTGTGGTTTTCCGCGAAATTGTGGGGGGGGTTTCCACGAACAATTATTAGTTAGGTTCTAAGGAAAAAACCTGCGAACAACAGTGACCGCAAACTTGGAACCGCGACTTAGATTTTAAGGGGTAGTCATACATTTTAAAATTTAGTAGTTTTTTAAATTACTAGGCATAAATCTTAAAATTTTAGATTTTGATTATGCTTTAGCCTTGACCGTAATCTATTTTTTTTGTTACATAATTAATGTTAACATAATATTATAAATTGTATATTATTATGTTATGTATTGTATAATATATTATAAATTGTCCATCGTCATGTTGGTCCATTGTCCAACAGCTTTGTGTTAGGACAAGATTAAGTGGTTAAGGCATTGGACTACTGATTGGAAGGTCCCCAGTTCAAACCTCACCACCACTACCAAGTTGCCACTGTTGGGCCCTTGAGCATGGCCCTTAACCCTCCACAGATCAGATGTATGATGAGATAGAACATACAGCAAGTAGCTCTGAAAAAGCATGCTGTAAATGTAAATTATTTCCAAACCTTTGTTACAGTTTGTACAGCTAAAGTGGACAAAATGTACCCACTTTTATTGTACCTTTAATCACCTGAAAGAAACAGGACGAATCTGGAATACTTAAGGCTATGGTTGGTTTTGTTTTCTCAGTTACAGACCACAGTATTGCTGTGTGCTTGCATCACACCCTTCGACACGTAAGCAAGTGACTGGGCAAATAACCACTTCTCCTTCTCGCTATCTCTCTCTTTTACAGTGGTAATCTCATTACATCATTACAGTGGTCATGACATCACCTCAGACGGGGCTATAACAAGCCTAGGCTAAGCATGCACACACAGTCTAACACAAACACACACACTCAAATCATTCTTTTGCACATACTGTACCTCTGATATAGTGGCAGCTGTGTTTCTTATTTTCTTTAAACACAGGAAAAAGGGGAAACAGCACAGGTGTCTGGTATTGAAGTAGGAATCTGTGCATGTTCTCTTTTATCTGTTTGTCTGTTGAGACTCCTGTCCAATTATAAGTCTTTCCTCATAAGTAAGAGGATCCGAAAGATATTTTTATCAAACCAACCTGATTTTTAGCATCTTTCACCAGCTATAAATATACAAGCAATCAAACACAACTCCCTCCGTACAATCTATTGGCAATGTTGACCAATTACAAAGATTAACTACCAAAGATATACTAGTTGTGTAAAACTGTTAAAGAGTACTCGACTAAGCAGTACAGCAGCTCCGAGAACACGGACTGAGACTGCGAGTCTGATTGACACCGATACATTTGAGATGTCAGTCATATTCATTACAGTTCCGATGACTGGCAGGTTGTTACGAGGTTCCAAGACTTTGAGAGGACAAGTCAAGTGTAAAGAAAAGTCGTCTATAAACGAAGAGCTCGCTGTTCAACATAGTGAGATATACAGTTTTTTTTTTTTCCCTAGTAAAACACACTAGAATTCACTTCTGTGGAAACCATAGGAGGCCATCAAAGCCATGTTTCTACACAACTCTATCAATAATGTGTCTGTGGCTTCTAAGGAAATTATCACATAAGCCGCGCTGTGTGCCAAAACCAGTTTGCATTTAGTGAAAGAACAGTGTGATGTTGCAGTGAGCCACTGTGTTTGATCAATAGATTCGCTAACAAACTCAATGTCTCTGTGTGGACATAATTCTACGTTTGCTATAGAAACTGACGAATTATATAGAGTAGCCTGTAAAACTCAGAGCATTTTAGGCATTTGCTGTTTTTAATAAACATACAATACAATACAAGGGCTCAAGATTGTACAATACAAAAAAAATATATATGCTTTTTTTCCAGCACAGCAATAGGCAATATGATGAACTAGGGCATTGGTGGCTCACTGGTTGGTTTCTCGCCCGCCATGCAGAAGGCCCGGGTTCGGTTCCTAACCAATGCCCAAACCACAAAACCCAGCCACTGGAAGCAATGCCGGTCCCAAGCCTGGATAAAATGGCAGGGTTGCGTCAGGAAGGGCATCTGACGTAAAAACCTGTGCCAAGTCGTTGTGTGGATCAAATATATTTACATTACGACATTTGGTAGACGTCCTTATCCAGAGTGACTTACATTTTTATCTCATTATACATCTGATCAGTTGAGGGTTAAGGTCTTTTCTCAAGGGTCCAACAGTAGCAACTTGGTGGTTGTGAACCTATGACCTTCTGAACCATAGTCCAATGCCTTAACCACTGAGCCACCTAATAGTCTGAATAGTTGGCTGTTGCGCCCCTAGACGGGAACAGCCGAAAGACTAACAGCAATGGGCAATATGATGCACTGAATTTTATTTCATTTCCACCAACTATACAAACATGACTGAGCAAAAATATCAAAATTAAGTCACATAGGCAAAGAAATAGAACACATGCTTTTCTATTTATTTTCAGTTGTTTCTATGACCAAAAAAAAATTAATAATAATATGCTAATTTTGAGAGTTCTACATTTTGGCGACGTCAATCCCATATTCTGGTAGTGCTAAAATTTACACATTATAAAAGTGTTGATAGCTTTCGTTCTACCTGACATATCAAATACACAGTTTGATGTCTGAAGCCTCCCCGTTTAGACACACCAGCAAGAGTTTCATATAAGCACATACATATACATATATATATATTTATTTTTTTATTTTATTTTTTTTTTTATCGTCATTGACCTATGCCGTACCTGTGCTGCTTGAGTTTTAAAGGTTTAAACAGGCATTACATTATTCTTAAACAAAGGTTTAACAAGACACAGATTTAGATAAATATACAGTACAATGAAGGCCGGAAGTATTGAGACATAAGTAAAATTCTGTGTTTAAATGACGTTTTCAAATGTTTTAAAAAATGACAATTTGTAACACCTCGTGCCATGAATTGCTATACAGCAATCAATATTTAGTATGAAGCTCTTCGTTCTTCAAAACCTGCTGGATCTGGCTAAATATAGAGTCAAAAAGACATCTGCAGTACTTCTGCATGCTTGATTGCTTGCTGAAAATCATGTACAAAAGACGGTTTCCTGACTGATACTGCCTTTTTCACCCTTGTCCAATAGTTTTCTATTACATTTAGGTCTGAAGATGACCCGGGCCATGGCTCCAGAAACTGAATGTCATTGTCACATAGCCAGATCTTCAATAGTTTTTCAGTTAATTAGCACAACTCTTCAGTTTGACAGACTCGAAACTAATTAATGACATCACCTGTTCTTTTTGCACAGGTAGAACTAATACATGGCATATGTTGTCTTAATATCTTAGTCCACCACTGATTTGTTCTTAATTTCCACTTTTACCATGCGATGGGTGAAAGAAGTTTATTAACCTGGAATCATAGTCAAAGCAAAGGCAGACAGGGTAATTATGAGCAAATTGTTGTTACCCTTCTGTTAAAGGAAGAAAAAGCCACTATGGTCACTAAAATAATGTTAAACTGACAAAACCAGACATTGCTTTTGAATTGTGGTCCAACAGAAGCATTTTTTTAAAAAAATCTACTGAAACAGGCCTGGACAAAAATAATGGCACTCTTAACTTAATATTTTGTTGCGCAACCTTTTGAGGCAATCACTGCAATCAAGTGACTACCGTACCTATCAGTGAGACTTCTGCACCTGCCGATAGGTATTGTGAAAATAGCACAGTTTATTGTGAGTAAACTGCTCCAGCTGTCTCAGGTTTAAAGCGTGCCTTCTCCAGGCTGCACGTTTCTGCGTTTTCCACAGATGTTTAACGGCGTTTAAAGAAGGCCACTTCAAAACAGTCCGCAGTTTTGTTCTTAGCCATTCTTCTGTGTTTTTAGCTTTGTGTTTTGGGTCATGATCCTGTTCAAGGACCCATGATGTGAGACTGAGACCAAGCTGTCCGACACTGGGAAAGCACATTTCGCTCCAGTATGAATTGATAGTCTTGAGATTTCATTGTACCCTGCACGATTTCAAGACACCACGTGCCAGACGCAGCAAAGCAGAACATAACCGAGTCTCCTCACTGTCTCACAATAGGTACAGAGTTCTTTTCTTTGTATGCTTCATTTTTGCATCTGTAAACATACAGCTGATGTATGTGTATACACATGTGACACACGTGTATAAATCAACTAACAAATCAAGGTTAGACGCAGAAGGGTTAGGGTTAGGGTATAAATCAACTAACAAATCAAGGTTAGACGCAGAAGGGTTAGGGTTAGGGTATAAATCAACTAACAAATCAAGGTTAGACACAGAAGACATGAACACAACAGGTAGCAGACTGATGGCATGACAGAAATGACAGAACCAAAACAGAGGTGCACGGTGAAGCAAACACAGCATAGTGAAGAGAAACTTGTGGCAACAGAGAAGGACGAACGATTTCAAAGATTAAAAATCTTAGTATTGTGCACTGGGTCAACCATAAACCGTTAAAGCGGTTGGCTGTTTTAGCTAGCTAAGTAAGAAAAGAAATCATGTCAATTGTAATGGACTTTTCTTTGTTACATAACACGTTTTAAAATCTGTCTATTATTCGGCATAGATTACAGACTGCAGCCTTACATCCATCATGTCATACAAATCCCCATGTACGAGTTGTATGAACCATAGTTTATTAAAACGAGTGCATTAATACACTGTAAAGCTTTTCTTTATGTTATAGTCAGAAGTCCAAAAACAAGAGTCCTATGGGTCAGGGGCAGTGTTGGGGGACGTTACTTTTTAAAGTAACTAATTACATTATAAAATTAAGGTCTTTAAAAAGTAATCAGTTACATTACAGCGTTACTTTCTGATAAAAGTAACTAGTTCGAGTACTTTTCCATTGCA
>JAOVVA010000016.1:4167600-4182223 GCA_028565275.1 Leiocassis micropogon
GCTCTGTGTGGGTGTTTGTGGGTGTGTGTGTGTGTGTGTGTTTGTGTGTGTGTGTGCAAAAAAATGGGGGGGGGGGAACATTCCCTGCTTTTTGTCTTTGTTCCATTTATGTATTGGCCAGGTCTTAAATTTTTCCCCTATTATGACCTCACACAGGAACGTCCCCTCCCCCAGCTTACTGCACAGTTCTGCTGCTCTGTGGAAGGGCGTGGCTCAGCAGTAGCTCATTTACATAGGGACTCAAATAGCACATTTAGAGCAGGAATGAAATAAAGGAAGTTTGAGGTGCGAAAAAATGCATTGTCTGAGGGGAATTTCAGCTGGAGCATTAACACACACATTTTGGCTGGAGCTCTGAGCCCTGTGTTAACTTGTTAAAGAAACAGTAAAATGTGTGACCTTTAAACAACAACTGTTCAGCTTGTGTTTGGATTCTAGCCTTTGCTAGTCACTTTGGATTAAAATTGTTGTATGACTCAAAGATAAATATTTGTCTCATCTGGAAAAGTAAAAGAATGGTTTAAAAAAAAAAACACAAAAAAAAAACATAGTCAATCAGCCAAAGTATGTTTGCTTTTTTCAGCAAGGTTTAGTTCTCAGCAACATAAGCCTTCCTGCTCTACTGCAAAGTAATGACACTTAAAGAAATTTGCATAAATCCTTTTGCCAAATTATTCCTTTTAAATGTTAACAACTATATTATGAGATTGCAAATGATGTTTTCATTTCATTCAATTTAGAAAAACATAACGATTAAACTAAACATTCAACCAAACATTCAGAGATTGCGCTCAACCTGCAGAGAGATCCTAATGAATAATCTAACCTAATCTCAGATACGGCCTGTTTCTGAGGCTTTATGCAACACTCGAGATCGATTAGCTCTGATTGCACCAGATGCTCTGAACGCAATGTGTGTGTGTGTGTGTGTGTGTGTGTGTGTGTGTGTGTGTGTTTGCTTAATCTAGAATTCAAGGTTTTTTTTAAGGATTATGCAAACACAACTTAGTGCTTCATTTTTTTGCATAGTAACAACAGTTTTTTTGTTTTGTTTAGTTTTTTTTGTTTTTACAGTAGTTATTTCATAATCTACTTTAACTACACCATACAGGGACATGAGTGAAATATCTGATCACACATTCTGCCGTCTCTCCCTTTAAATGGCAAACAATGTATTTGCATAATGCTGGTTTTCTGCAAAATCTCTCTCTCTCTCCCACACACAAATGCACGCGCACACACACTCCATTTTTCTTAGTAGCAAATAAAACATTATAGTGCTGTGTGTGTGTGTGTGTGTGTGTGTGTGTGTACACCTACACACACAAACACACACCATTTATTTGTTAATGCAAGAACCTCAGCATCAACCTTATTTCCCCTCTCGTCTGTTCCAACTCAGCAATCAGCAACACCAGTATACCAGTCAGGACCACTGGAAAACCATTTCTCAATACGCTATTACAGATACATGAAAATCTGGTTCTTTGGAAGCAAAATATGAAGATATGAAGGGAACGCAGAACATATTAGCCAGTTATGTACGTACATGAGAGGTTCAGGGAACAACCTCCATAAAAAATAAATAAATAAAAAAAACTACTTGACCAACTAACACAGTTTAACAATAAACCCTTCTGCTTTCTAGCAACAGAAAATGAAGCAGGCTTTTGCTTCCATTTTTCTGTACAGTAATTCATTCCCACAAAACAAAAATGTAACAAATTGTAGGTAGGAACTACAATTTAGGATGGTTGAAATTTAGAAGAATTTACTTGATCCTTTTAGGTTAATTGATTCCTTGCAACATAACCAAACTGCAGAAAACTGACAAATGCATTATTTTATCCATAATACCTTCTTGCCAGACTCAGTGTGGGGAATGACTGTCTGTCTGTTGTGTTGTTGTTCAGCAATGGTAATGGTGTGTAAGCTATATAATTAAACCACAAATTGCAGGAATTAGAACAACTTGTACACAAGTTCACATGCAGTTCAGCCAAAAGTGCTACTCCTGACCCAAAGCATAAGCATTATCAACTTTACATACATCTCACCTTGAGTGATTTTTTTCCCCTAAATAAACACAACAAAAAAATTACAACAACCATTTTTCCAAAGCTCAGCCAGATGAGTTAACAAACAGGCAGTCACCCAATCTCCATGACCCAAGGACAAACGATCTGATTACTGGATTACCGGAGCTCATCACATTACCACAGAGAGAGAGAGAGAGAGAGAGCCAGCGAGAGAGAGCCAGCGAGAGAGTGCAGCAATGTTGCAATGAGCTGCAATTTCAGACTTCAGATTTACTTTCCTAATTTATTACTCATTAATATCCATGGACTTTATAACCCAAGGTTTGAAAACACTAGATAAGTCATTTCCAGTTACATGTAAAAATAATTTGCAGAAGTGAGTGAAGGCCTCTAAACCAAAACCAGGCTGTTTGGATTGTTTTAAGCGGGCGCTTCTTTCAGTTCTCTCCCTTCTGTTCAGTTCTCTCACAACTCGTGTTTTTTTGGTTTAGGTTGTATCTTTGCTGAGAGAGGCGTTCTTTTCATGGGAAGCTAGTGAGCGATTGGTTGTGTTTAAATCCCATGACTGATAAGGCCATGACTGATAATCCTTAGATGCTCAGCTGTATGTTCGGATTGGATTGGAATGGATGCCCCCTCTCTTTGATACAACCTGTATCTGCCAAATGTAAAAATGCACAATTCAAACTAGATTCTAAACCAAGAGACATATTTTAAAAATCCATCACTTTGCAAGATCTTACCAGGCTGGTGGAATTGGTGCAGATTTATGAATTTAGAAAGTAAAGAAAATTTTAAAGGACTAAAGTGTTAATAAAGAGGTTTTGGGACATTTTAAAGCAGTTGAAACCATTCTATTCTAAATGCAAAGACAAAAGTTAAGTGTGTTTTGTGTGTGTGTGTGTATGTATATATAGTGGGCGTGTGGGTGTGAAGGGAAGGGTAAGCACAAGAGCGTGTGCGCACGTGCGTGTGTGTGTGTGTGTGTGTGTGTGTGCAGCCTGCAACAGTAGTACTGATCATGTGTGGGGGTGGAGTGGAGAGGGTGTCCTTTACAGGTGGCATTTACTTTAAACCTTCAAACACAGCTTGTTTTTGTGTTCTTCTTTTTGCTTCCTGTTTTTGTAATTGTATATAATTGTGAATGCAATTTATAAGATTTAAATAAAACCAGGTTGAATGCTTCCTGTTCTTTTTTTTTTAAACACTAGTCTTATGTTTTTTTTGGTTTTTTTGGCAAATTTCATGTCTTTTTGTGATGGTCAAAAAGCTAATAGTTAATAATGTCTCAATTATAGTTATTCAATGTAGGTTTATAAGTTATACAATTATAAGCTTATTTGCAATGTCAACTGCAACCACGTTAATGATTAAGGCAGATCTCAAATAAAATATTTACATTTATGATATAAGTCAACACTGCAGCTTTTACAACATAAGAGTTAGTTAAACACTCTGTTGTGTTTCTTAAATCCACACTGGAAGTCAGGATGAAACACTCAGATCATCATTAAGGAATACTTATTTTGAAAATTATATTATTTCTTCATAAATGTTTTAAGTAGCATGTTCTAAAACACTGTATATTTATATTTTTTATAAAGATTTATAAAAATTTCCATATTCTAGCAGCGTAAATTCTGTGTAAATTTTGGCCTGAAACAACCCCGACCACTTGTTCGGTTAGGACGTGAACACCATCGACGACACTGAGCTTGTCTGCTTTCATCAATGGTTATGATTGATCTCAATCAAATTAATAATTGTACAGAATTTAGTCTATCATCTTTTTGTTCCTGGATGGCGGAAAACAAATTCTTACAACAATTTGCCAGTGTTCAATGTTGTGGATTGTTGTGGAAATATTTTTATTATTATTATTATTATTATTATTATTATTAATAATAATAATAATAATTAATAATAATTAAAAACAATCCTCACATACAAGTTACACATATTGTGCATGAGTGTGTGCACAGTGTGTGTATATATTCTGAAGAGTTTTGCGAGTGTGTCCACATGATAAAGTCATGTGTGTGCTTAAAATGAAGTGCTATATATGTGTGTGTGTGTGTGTTTACACAGCATGATTAAGTATGTGCGTGAAGACAATGATGAGTGTTTGTGTGTAAAGTGTGTATGTATGATGAAGATTCTTGGTTGTGTTTGTGTGTAGAGAATGATTCATATGTGTGTGTGTGTGTGTGCAGTTTGCGTACATATGATGAATGGTCGTGTGTGTGTGGGGGGGAAAGCGTCACAGAGAGAGAGGGAGAGAGAGAGAGAGAGAGAGAGAGGGAGAGAGAGAGAGTTTCAAACTATTGCAGCAGAAAAAAACTCCCTCGGCGTGTCCTCGCCTTCATTTCGCGTTTCATTGATTAGAGTCGGTTCATGAGCAGCGAAAGAAACGGAAAGTGTCCGCTTCACCTGCGCCGATTCGTTTTTTCCCTCCTCAAACGTTCGGTGTGCACTTTAACCCACCTGAAGCCGCCATGTTTCCGCGGACTGACGGCTTTTTCCCCTCCCGAGTCATTCTCTCTCTCTCTCTCTCTCTCTCTACCTATCTATCTATTTATCTCTCGCTTTCTCTCGCTCCCTCACACACACACACACACACACACACATTCAGAGGGCAGGTTTCCACCCCGACACATTTTATACTGCTTATTAAACAACTTTTGCGCCATTTACACCATCATTTCGTCCTTCGAAACCGAAACGAGGTCAAACTCTGCAATAAACCCGGATTCAGCACTCATTCCCTAAAAACCATTAGATTGAAACAAACATCATGTCAATTCCATATATATATTTATACGTTTATTTCAGGCTGTAATTGCCTACACAGTCCATCATGTGTGCGCTGTCACATTTCAGCGTTTTTTTTCCCCCCCGAAGCGAAAGTGCTCGCGTTAAAAACCCCGTCAGTCCGCTCACAAACAAGCACAAACCGCACTGCTGCTCAGATGCTTAAACTGCCTTTTAGTTGGTTGATTTATTATTTTTTATTTTATTTACTATTTGCTACAGGGAAGCGGAAGAATTAGAAGAGGGAAAAAAGCTCCTCGTTGCCGACTAAATGTTGTTTAATCGCGGGGAAAAGCCCGTCCGTAGGCGGAAATCCAGCGAGTGGAAAGCGGACATTAAACAGTAGCCACGCCGCGGTTTATTACTGAGGATCAGCGCTTTCTTATTTACCTTAATGAAGTTTCTGGAGCCTGGGAAATTCAGCGAGTCCCTCTTTCTTTTTTCCTCCTCCAGCTGAATCTCTCTCTCTCTCTCTCTCTCTGTGTGTGCAATATGGCATCCCGCATCTGCGCATGTCCTACACAAAAATCTTCACATTATTTTCTCTGTGCCGCAACTCCAGCATTAGACCTCGCGAAAAAATAACGACCAAAAAAAAAAAGAAAAGAAACAGTCGATTATAAATAGACACGAGCAAAAACACCCTCCTCTTTCTCCTCCTCCACCTTCTCCTCTTTCTCCTCTACCTCCTATCCCTCCTCCTCTTTCTCCTCCTCTACCTTCTGTTCCTCCTCCTCTACTTTCTCATCCTCCTTTTCCACCTATTTCTCCTTCTCTTTCTCCACCTTCCCTCATCTCTTTTACCACATATTGTTCCTCCTCTTCCTCATCTACCACATTTCTCCTCCTTTCTCTTCATCTTCCTCCTTCAGCTTTATTCCTCCTCCTCTTCCTCCTTCCCCGGTATTTCTCCTCTTCCTTCTCTGCTTCCTCTTTCTCCCTTCCTCTACTTTAAATTTCTCTTCCTCATCCCCTACCACCTATTTATCATCCTCTTCCTCCCCACCTCCGTTCTCTACCTCCCATTCCTCCTCCTCTTTCCTATCTTTCTTTACCACCTATCTCCCCTTTTCTTTTTCTTCATCCTCCTTTACTTACATATTTTTCCTCCTCTTCCGCATCTCCCCAGTTATCCTCTTTCTCTTCATCTTTCTCCTTCAGCTTTTATTCCTTCTCCTTTTCCCCATATTTCCCCTCTTCTTTCTCTGCCTCCTCCACTTCACATTCCTCTTCTTCATCATCTACCACCTATTTCTTATACTCTCCATACACCTCTCCTTTCCTACCTTTTTTTTTCATGAAATGTTGCTCTAACACCTATTACCACCATCCCTTGCTCTACCTTTATTTCTCCTCATTTTCTTCTTCCTCTTCCTTTTCAACCTTCTATTACTCCTTAAATCTTTTTACCTCCTAATAACCTTAAATATTTTCCTCCTCCTTTTCCTTTCCTTCCTCCTTCTTCCTCCTTATTATATTGTCTATCCCCTGCCACCTCTACCACCTATTCTGCCTATTTCTCCTCCATCTCTTCATCCTCTTCTTCCCCTTGTCCTCATTGTTACCCTGTGTAGGGAAACCTGCGTTTCCCCTGAACAGTACAAAAATCCCCAGTGCTCTGACCCTCCCTGGAAAAAAAAAATGATTCATGTATCAGCATATTTAAATTAAGCCCAGAATTTCCACTCATATAATACATTTAAGAAGAACAAAAAATAAATAAAATGATACATTAATAAAAATTGCCATGTTTATAAGTTTGTGTAGATATATATTTATTTTAGTAAAATAGACATAATATAAATATGTAAAAGCAACACAAGGCCAAAAATGCGAACTCTATGTTTGCCAACAAAAAATTATTTATAAAAATGTTTTTTTTATTATTTACACTATCTTCTATTGACAAATTGTCTTAAACAACTAACATTGTGCCAGACCTTGAGTTAAACAAACAAACAAAAATACACAAAAAAAAACATGCTAAAGTGGTTTCATACAACAAACCAAATTTATGGCAAAGCGTTAGTCTATGTTTCAATTATTTTTAGACTTAAAAACTTAGGTTTGTGCTACTGACCTGAACACATGTGCATCCAAACACTGTAATTATAAAACACTGCGTTCTGAACCAATTCAGAACCTTTAACGTGACTTCATTTGTCCCTCTGAGGATCCCGTACATTTCTTTTATTTAACTCCACAACAGTAGATTTTTAACAGTGTAACGCTTTCCAGACTACAACCTACTCATGAAGCCAAGAACCCTTCACTTCATAGAGCCTATTAAAGAACTCAAGGTTCTATCAACAGCGGTAACAGTCCCAAAGTTAAACACGGGTGGTGTCAAATCAAGTAGTTAAAGTGTATAATATCATTGTAGGAAATATAAAGACAAAATATCTATTTATTTATTTATTTTAAATTTAATGATTTAAGTGTCTTATTTTTTTAAAGGTGCTGGCACCTGCTGTATTATGTAAAAACTGAGGTTCCCATAATCTGAATATGAACTTTTAACATTTTATGATGTGAGATCACATCTAGGATCTCCGTATCAAAAAGGGCTCCAAACTACAACAAATTCATTAAAGATTAATTTCCTAAAATTAATTCATTTTAACATTTTTAGATTGTAATTCAATCCAGTGTCTGTAACAGCTCACTAAGTGGTAACTCATATTAACACTTTCATTAAGGGGATCAATTAAACCCTAAAAGTTAAAAACAACAACTATTTAGGAAACATTACATTTAAAAAAGCAGTTTTAACCTCTAGAAGTCTCAGTTTATGCTTGAATTATTCCCCTCAGAGCATAATATTTAATTATAACTATAAGTTATACAGTAACTTCCGTGAAACCTATAGCTAAGGTATTGCATTGCTGCTGGGAGTGTAAGGGATTAAAAAGTCAGAGTCAAATTGCCTTTATTATAATTTTAACCATATACAATTATACAAGTTCTTTGTCACTTTTTCTTACAAACTTTCTCTTATACTCCTTCACAACCACGGTGCTACATAACAACACAAAACTTCATGAGAGTACACTTATCTACAAATTATACTAAAAGAACCTCAAACTACATAAAGACAATTTGCAAGACAATGGACGCAGCTGAAAAACAGTGCAGCGTCAACCAGTACAAAAGTTCTGATAAGAGTAAAAGTGTGAAAACAAAATATTGCGCTCTATTCATAATAAATGCAATGAATTTAAGCATGACATGCTGCTTGGCAACCATAATACATATCATTAGCTAAAAATGTTAGAAATGCACACATCGCTGTATGTCTTAATACAAATTTATTTAACTATGTATGAGTTCAATCTAAATACAAGTTAAATTAAGCATGAAGGTGTAAATTCAACAAATTCAAAAAGTTGCTGTTAATTAAATTCTGAGTTAATGCACTAGTGTAGATTTAAATGCTACAGTCAAAATGTTCATATGTTTTTTTTCACTAATTTAACATTTGATTCAATGCTATAGTACTTATGTCGGCGTTGCAACTATAGCACTGCAAGTTCATTAAATATTTAAACAAGCTGTGTTCTGTATGTCTTGAATCAAACCTGTATGACTTAAGCTTGACTTTTACATAATCTCGTCACCATGCACATTCTATCTGTATCCACTCTAGATATAAAAATGTTTCGCAAGTTTGTAAATAGGCCTCACACCGTGTCAACATGTGAAATGCCAGGAACTGTAAACGAGTTGCCACAAAACACACGCACACACACACACTCTCTCTCTTTCTCTGTCACACACACACACTCACACACGACACAGAGTCAAAGTCCTTGCCTGTAAATTGTGTCCTCCTAATCATAGAGAGGGTTGTTTAGTCATTCCAAAACACCTTTGATGAAAGTGAATTTCAAAAATAGAAATTGGAAATGACATGAACAATTAAAGTCTAAATAAGACAGACAATCACATACTTACACATATATTTAAATAATAATCTCTCCCCCCTTTTTTTATTTTATTTGCCAAATTAACTCCAGGTTTGCAGCTTAGGAAAGGTAGCTGCAATTTTTCCTCCTGTGTTTATCACACACTGCCCTCTAATGTTGAGTTACCTCCACAGAAATTAAAGTTGCTCTGCAGTGTTAAAACTGGAACTACATGTTTTACTACTTTAATCCAAGGTCATGACTTTGGAATTACTATGTTAAGGACTTTGCTATAAGAACTCCAGGAAACTAATAAATGGAAGGAAACACATACTGAATGCACATATTGAAATGTATCATGACTTTCCTTGTATTGCCAAAACAGTAGTCAAATTGCTAATGAAAACAAATTTTCTCTCAAATGATTTGCCATCATTTTCCGGTCACTGCTGATGTTCTATCCTTGCCCACTCTTGTTGGTGCCAGACAGGCTGATTTGAGTCTTTAACTGCTGAGCCTATAACTGCTGATCTCCTGGGAGTTTCACACACAGCAGTATTTAGCCTTTACTCAAAATGGTGCATTTAAGAAAAACCATCCAGTGAGCAGCAGTTATACAGACAAAAAAATGCCTTGCTCATGGATAGAAAAACGTTGTTGGTCTGCCGAACCTCGGATGGTTGATTTCAAATTTAGTGCTAACATCATGAATCCATGGACTGGGAACCTGACAAAGCTGTCATCAGTGTAAACAGTGGCTACTTACTGTACGTCTAATCTAAAATATAAAACAGATTTTCTTCATTTCCTTTCTGTTTACTCCAAAAATGTATCCCAATATTTTATACTTCTGATATATTTAGTATTTTTCGACAATGTAGAAGAACTTATAGTAAAAACAAAGGAAAACCCTTGAATGAATTGCTATGTCCAAACTTTTGATTGGTACTGTATATTTTTTATACTATTTTAAATAAATGAATAAATAAATATGAAATCAACACAGAAAACTATATAACCTCAAAACTATACATATCAGGTAAAAAAAAAAAAAGTAATATTTGATTGATTATTGCTTAGCTAGTTTCTCCCTCAGCAGATTTTTGTGTTAGACATGAATAGAATAGTTCAATTTGCTCAGCTAAATGTATTGGTTTCCTAGCTGGCCCTGACTTTTTAACATTGTCCACAATCTTTTTTTTTTTTTTTTGTTTCCTTTTTTTCAAAAAGCTCCACAAGCTTAAAGCTTTCTCCATTCCAAAACTAGTTACGATATATAATTGGTGTCATGGTTCTGATAGAACACTCGATTCTGTCCAAGCTTCAACTGTTTAGTAAATAATTTGAGGCTATTCTAAGAACTTTCTTCTTCATGATTCCATCAACCATGTTCAATGTAATAAAATAGACCCAAAGCATGATGCTACCACTACCATGGGGGGGTAACACCTATAGTCCTCCAAACATGTTTCTGTTTAAAACCTTCCCTGGAAAATGATGGCAAATTATTTGAGAGAAAATTTGTTTCCATTAGCAATTTGACTACTGTTTCAGCAACACCAGGAAAGTCATGATAGATTTCATTGTGTGTAATCCTTCCATTTGGTAGTCTCCTTGTTGACGTCTTAGAGCAAAGTCATCAACATAGTAGTTTCAAGGTCATGACCTTGGACTAAAGTAGTAAAATATGTAGTTCCAGCTTTAACACTGCAGAGCAACTTCAATACGTATTTGACTGTAGACAGTGACACTGGTGTTCCACCCTTTCTCTTGGTGGTTCCAGAATTGCTTTTCACCATCCCAACCAATATTCTCTCAGTTACACCTCCCAGAAACTTGTTTTTGTGTACAATTGTTTAACCTGATATTGGAATCTGAAGTTGTTGGCTTCAGAAAACATTCCTGACTTGTGTAATCATCTATCTCAGACCTGCTCTGAGATCCTTGTGCTTTCCCATTGTACTGTGTTTGGGTCAATCCAATGAGTGTTGACTAACAATCACTTTTTATGTTGCATAGAGAAGCTACCAGCTGCGGTACATCACCATTATTAACAGGAAATAGAGAGGCCTCGGCCTTGGTAAATGAAGACATTTTGAAAATTTCAGCGTTGCCAAATGAATCCCCTAAATGTTTCTATGTACATTTTTGCTTCTCTGTGGATATCTGAAAGCCCAAAATAAATTAAATATTGTGCTCAAGATTCTTGGGGTTTTCTTCTGTTAAAGATGTATGTGTACAATCATTCTACCTGTCTGTAAACATCAGACTGCAACTGTTTATGGAACTATACTGTACTGTATAATGCAAATTTAAAGTAGACTGTAGACTCTAATAACAAACATTTTAATATAAGAGAGACATCTTACCATTAATGATCTTACTGCATGCAACCTTAGCCAACTTTGGCACACTGTAAGACAAATAACACCAAAAATTAGGGTACTTACACTTTCTGAGGTTTTGTAGCTTTCAAAGAAATCTCTTAGCTACACTGTCAATGATATCACAATATCACAGTACATTGTAATCTCTTTCAATTTTTTAATCCTCTGAAATGAAAATTCGTACCAATCTTATACGTAAATTTGCATATACCTTCTATTGAAGGATTCATCAGTATTCTACAACAACTGTAGTTAGATCTCGAATATAAATCCGAACCCAGTAAACAGGTATTCTGTCTTATTCTCAGTCCAGAGGAAAAAATTTTCAGAGCAATTTTTGCCGTCGTAATCACATCTAGACTACAGATGATGTTAAAAAGCTAAAGCTGGAGCTTTCCATAAATCCAACTCTTGATTTCCTTTGCTCATCCAACAACTATCTGGCACTTATTTCTGGCTAGCTGGTACGTACTTAGTTCTCCAGCACCTTGAAGAGTGAGATTCTTGGATTGCCTACGTCCTCATTGGACTTTCATTCAAAGTGGCAGCCAAATGAAAAAAAAAAAATGTAAATCTGAATGGAAATTAGATCATGTGGCACTCACCTTCACCTGAGGTAAGCATGATGAACTCTGGCACATTGTACTGGTGTTACAGTAACAAATGGCTTCTGTCTTTCACTTAATCTATGACATACTGCATATTGTTTTACATCTTGATATGAAACAAGTATGATACACACTAGTTAAACCCAGTTCTGAAAAGCTCAGCTATTGCCTCCTCACATGCCTTTTCCTTACAAAACTTGAACAAATGCAGAAGACAAATTCCGCTTCTTTTTTTTTCATCACAAACCTGTACCGGCCATATATTGTACTTCATATTGAATTCTCAAATATGATTGCTCATTAGTTTGATTTGTAACTTTCAGTAGGTTTCTCATTTCTTTATGATGAGATATAAGACCAGAAGTCTAGGTCTCAAAAAAAAAGATTTTCCAAAAAAGCCTTAAAGAAGACTTTCTAGGATTGTTAGAAAACAATATATGTAATTCATTAGACTTTAATATAGTGTGTATAGGACTGTGAAGGACTAACTTATTTTGGTATGATTCAGTCAAACTGTATGAATGCATGGTAAAGAATTGATTAAATTTCTATGTGGTACTAGTACGGGGAGATCATGAATTCAAATCCTTGGTGATGTTATGGTCATATCTCAACAGGAGCCAAGGTAGCCAGAATTGCCCATGCTGTCTGGGTGGCCGGGATGATAGACTCACTCTTCCCTGTCAATCACAACAGCACTAGCCAATGTAGAAGAAGGCAGATAGCACTTTCCTCTGAAAGTGTTATTGCTTGTCTGTGCTGCAGGATCATAAGAATGTCTTAGCCGTTGCCCTCAGTTGTTGAGAGCTGGCTGTTAGGTGGGAATTGTCAGATGACCAGACTGGAAACGAAAATAGGTGGAGTAAGAAAACACTATGTAAATAAGATTTCTGAGTGTGCCCTTTGTTCGTGATAGCTGTGATGCATCCAGATGTCTAAGCCTGTGAGACGCAAAATGCATTTACATTCAAATTTACATTTATGGCATCTAGGAGATGCCCTTACAGAAGTGGTTTAGAGTCTCTATCAATAAATGAATGCATCCTGATACAAGTCAATCTGTAGAGGTGTTTTTTTTATGTGGTAATTCAAGTAATTCAGGAAGGTCTTTAGGCATCAAGTGAAAGCTGCCAGAGACGTAGCTGCTTGTATATTTACAGGAAGTTCATTCCACCACCAAGGTGCCAGAACAAGAAAAAGTCTTGCATGCCTTCCTTGTACCTTGAAAGATAGTGGAACCAGTCGAGCAGAGCTAAATGTTCAGAGGGAGTGCAGTGCATAACAAATACAAAAAAAATACTGTATGAACATTCAGAAAATGGTCAATGTTTTGTTTATACTGTATGTGTGAATGAAAATTTTCACTGTCTTGACCTACTGTAAATGCAGTTTGCACCAAAGGTGTGAACATGCTGTGAATATCTACTCGGAAACCAAGTTTGTTGCTTTTGAGTCGTCATTTTATGAAATCTTTTAAAGATGTTGAGACATAACCTTGGTTTTCTCAATATTAAAATCCAATGAATGCTGTAATTTTGTCTTTTATGTGTATTTAAATGATACTATGGCTACCAAAGTTATAATTGTTCATTAACTCTTGACTTTGTATATTTGTACATTTAAGTAGAAAAGCCTCAAACTTCATAGTCATTGAGGCAAACACACCAACCCATATGACACGTGTAATCTTGCTCATTTGAAAGACAGAAGTAAATCAGCTTGCAAGTTTTTTTTCCTGGGTGTTGTCAAGTTTGCACATGTTTTTACACATGCAAACCTCAGGAACTGACACACTGTTACCAGAAATGCTTGTAAGCAGCTGAGGAAAAAACTGTAATCAGATGTTTTGAGAAATGCATCAAATGCTAGGACATACACAGTCTGCTCTAATATAATAACAGATATTCATGTGTGAAGCGAGTGGGAAAATGTGTATATAGGCATGTGCATAAAACACTGGTAGAGACGTGTCAGATCGACAGGGAGTTGGTTTAACAAATTAACATGCACATGAATTTCTTATGAAATAGAATATAATAGATAGATAGATAAATAGATAGGTTGAAAATGAGATTACTCTTTAACTGAATGTTTTAATTAATGTGGAATGCTTCTTGCTAATAGAGATTATAGAGCTATGGAACTAGGAGTGTCTTTTTTTGGCAGTACTGTATGAACTCACCACTGTCCCAGCAACATGTTCTTAAAAAAATTGTCAATCAGGATTTGTAAGAATTAATTGTTATCCATTACTTTGGATATGTTAAGTGGAATCAAAGTTATCATTAATTTTAGTGCCCGTGTTATAAAAGGAGCATTAGTATGTGATATTTTTTTGCTTTATTAATTACAAGATGGTTGTTAAAAGTTTGCCATTTGGAACAGTAGCAGTACACAGTTTTAGGAGTTATACAGAAGAATGTCATGTTGTCAATAGATTATCAAAACTTGGAAGGATATTCCTGATTTTTTTTCCCTGGTTTTCATAGTTGAAAAAAAAAAAAAAAATAGGCAAAAAAAAAATTAAATAAAAAATAAATAAATAAATAAATAAAAATAATAATAATAAAAAAATATATATATATATAGTGTATAGCTGTAGTTTTTTTTTTACAGTATATGTATTTTTAATATATATATATAGTGTATAGCTGTAGTTTTTTTTACAGTATATGTATTTTTAACATATATATATATATATATAGATATAGATATAGATATATATAGTGTATAGCTGTAGTTTTTTTTACAGTATATGTATTTTTAACATATATATAGTGTATAGCTGTAGTTTTTTTTACAGTATATGTATTTTTAACATATATATATATATATATAGTGTATAGCTGTAGTTTTTTACAGTATATGTATTT
>JAOVVA010000016.1:4209671-4232734 GCA_028565275.1 Leiocassis micropogon
TCCCGTTCATTGCGCCCCACCTGTCATGTCTGTATTCCCCACTAGTGGGGCGCGCCCCACACTTTGAGAACCACGGCCTTAGACTAACATTATCAACAAAAAAAGTTGTAACTAGTTCATTCAAACCACAAAACAGTGAACTTACCCAAAGGCATTTTTTTGGACAAAAAGCATAAAAGAGTAAATTATCCATTTTATTAATGAAAATTACACCTGGGCATCTATAGCCTGATCTACAAAGAAATTGCCCCAAAGCTTCATTCCATCCTGTGTATTCTTCCTATGAACTATTGTGCTTGGTTCCAAAAAACCTCAATATAATCCAACCTAATCTGATGTGGCTGTTTTAAAATATTAAAGCATTTTATCTATGAAATATAAAAGCCCTTTAATGCAAACATATTCATTCTACTTGATGGTGTAACTTTCATTCACAAATAATTTTTTAATCCTTTAAATGCAGCCTTATAAATATCTCTTAAATAAAATAAAGGTTCTTAGTACTGGACTTACCAGCTACATTTAATCAATGAAACACCAGATATCATCTTTCATATCTGAACTGATCTAACCAAGACGGAAATCCGCTCTTTAGATGTTATTATATGGTTAAACAGTGTCGCTCAGCCAAGACTTTATGGCTGTGTTGAAAGAACTTCCTCTCATTCCTTTAATGCTTTTATCTCTGTGAAGGCATCTCTAATTGCCACTTAAATGCTGCCCTTCTTCAAAAGCCTACTGTCTGCTGTGACACACAAACACACACCACCGCATGTAGCCCGATTCTGAAAACGCTAAAATACATGCTGTAACACATGACACACACATGGCCCCATAATCTCTAGCTAGCTTTTTGTCAACCCAGACATCATTGTTACAATTAGAGCCTGCAGTGAGAACTTAGTGGTGTTTAACTAACTTCCATCTGTTGTGGTCACCCTTTACTCACACAAGCTAAATTACAAGCTGTTTTTTTTGGTGGGGGGGAGGGAGGGGGGGGGGGTTTGACACAGACTAATTATTTTCAACCTTGGCATTTTGACTCTTTGTTCTGCAGACAGGTACAACACAAACAATTAGACAACACATACTGTAGCTGGACAAAAGAAGAGAAATTACCTGATGTTTTGGATATGGTGACAGATTTTTTGGCAGGTATTTTAATTCCATCTGTAGACAAAACACAAGGCACAAGATTTAGATATATATTAGACATATCAAGGTACTATAGATCCAAATTTCACCAAAGCTTCTTTTGAACAACAATTAATTAAATTTGACTATGTACATAATTTCCACCTTAATCCAAATGACTTTTTGGCAAGACATACTCACTATATTAATTTTAAACTGGAGCTATGAGATCATCATTGCTAACAAAAAAAGCAAGCCTAGATTTATCTTCAAATCTGTCTCTTATGTATCCACTTCATACATACATATGCAATAGTCATACTCGTTTCAGGTGACGTACAGTACTTACTGTATATTTAACAATTTGTAAAATTCCTGCCATGGAGATTTAAAAAACGTGTTAGTGTGAATGTAAGTGTAAAAAATGTGAATGTGTATATAAACCATCCATAATTTATACAACGCCCATAATGTGTAACTGTGGAAGAAAGTCAGAGGTGCAAACTCCTAATACACACAAACTGGAGGTGAGACTCGACCCCAACCCTGGCAAATTGCTGAGGAAGAAAACACTCAAAGTTTAAAATAATCCACCTTGGAACAGCATCACACCACTATGTTTTTTGCCCCATATAACAGCACATCCAATTGGGTTTTACTCCTGTGCTAAAAAGCAGAAAGAAGGTACAGTGATTTTACAGTGTTAATCCTCACAGTTCCAGGATTGACGAGATATTGTATGTGTTATCTGTACTTGGTTACTAGGCAGCATGTTGGCTTAGTGGTTAGCACTGTCTCCTTACACCTCCAGGGTCAGGGTTTGATTCCCGCCTCAAGTCTGTGTGCATGGAGTTTGCTTGTTCGCCTCATTCTTTGTGGGCTTCCTCCGTGTATTCTGGTTTCCTCCCACAGTCCAAAGACATGCAGATTAGTACTGCATCGGTACTAATACTAATCGGTGCATAATACTAATAGTTAGCATAATACTAATCGGTGTTCCCAAACTGCCTGGTGTGTGTGTGCCCACCCTGTCCAGGGTGTACACTGCCTTGTGCCTTGTCTGCTGGGACAGGCTCCATGCCCCCGTGACTCTATACAGAATAAGCAATATAGACGATGAATAAATGAATGAAAAAATTTCAATTAATTATCAATTACTTTACCATTGTAGATTCAGTGCACAATTAAAGAACCAATACTCGTGCGCTGTAAATGGGAACTGTATTTTTATTTTATTTTATTTTATTTCCCATTTTCACGCCAGTTGTTGTTCATTTGCCAATTTCCACGTCTTATCCCCCTTTCCGCTATTCGACAGCTAGCACGCAACCATGGTACATCAACGATTAGCATAACACAATCAGAGAAAAGCATTACGTTTCCTCTTTAGTATGCATGAGCTCATATAAGCTCAAGATTAGCTAATGTTACTGTAACTGAAAGGAAAGCAGTAATGCTAACTATGTAGCCTCATAAGCATGGATCGTTGTAACATTTTTAAGATTCTTCTGATAATAGGGTGAATGTGCTTCTGTTGTGCCACTCAAGAGCTAAACCAAAGCTGAAATCTGAACATGTCTCACTTGTGGCCTTGCTAGCTATGGACACTCTTGCAGGCTGTTCCTTAATCCTGTGCAAGCTTTGAGGCGTCTCTCCAACAGTCTCCTCTTCTGCTACCTGATTATCCAGATCTGTTTGTATCGGTGGAGCTTCTGTAGCCTCAGCTTTTACTATACTTCCATCAGCGAGCACTTGAGGTGTCTCCACATTCATTTCTGTTAATGGCGTGAGGAAGTTGTAAGAGAGCGAAAGCTTGGTGGCGCGTTGAGTGAAGTTCTCTCTTTCCGAGCTGGTGTGGCTCTTTAATCGCCCGTTCAGTCCGTCCTTCACACTCAGGAAGCCCCAGAGGCGCTCGACGTAACCATCTGCATTCGGTCCGGCTTCCGCCTCCTCCACACGCCGCTTAGTTTCACGCTCAAGCTCAATCAGAGAGATGTCCTTCTCCATCACCAGACTGCGATCGCTGTTGCTGGCCGTCACCTGCACGTGGAGAGAATCCGAGCTGCGATTCGTCAGCTTTCCAGCTACGACGATCTCGGAGCCGTTAAAGTAATTAGAGAAGAGGTTCTGCGTGACATACTCCACAGCATCTTCTGAATATGCAACACGAACATCTGAGAGAAGAGGGGTGCCGATTTCCGCGTAGAATCTACAGATAGAGTGTAAGAAAAGAGTTTAAATGTTATTATTAATAGTTCAGCAACTATTGCTACGGTAAGAGTCCTACTGATTGGCCCTTGAGCATTGCTTTAATTTGTAAATAAAAAACTAACTAACTAATAAAACTATAGCTGGATGAACAGGGATATTGAGTTTTTATTCTGACCACATTTTTAAATTCACTGAGTTACTTTAACGTACAATTATAGATTATGATGATTACTATTTTATTTTTAATTACATTATTATTATTATGTCTTGATTCTTATTACATTTAGTTTATAAATATATGCTGCTTTACTAGAAAGTGCTAAAAAAGTCTTCATTCTGTTGAATTCTGTTGAAGTGGTATTTTGGGATTCTGGGAAAATTCCTTTCCCCTAATCCTAGTTTTAGTATCTTTCAGTTTAAGCCAGTCCTGTTATTTTTTTGGTGCTTGATCTCTGACCTTTGAGATACGCAGCTGTAAGGTTAGGGCTCGTAGGTGAACAGTACATGGGGCCACAAGCCATAAGCTTTAAATACATTTCATGAGAATCCACTATCTCTGTTCTGTTTCTGTTTCAATCCCAGCTTCATGTGTCAACTTCTCAGTCATAGTGCAAACGTTAGAGCTGGGAAATAACCAAAAGCTTAATTCATTCATTCATTTGTTTTTCTTTTATACCACTTATCCTGTACAGGGTCGCAAGAAGCCTGGAGCCTATCCCAGGAAACTTTGGGCACAAGGATGGATACACCCTGGACAGGCTGCCAATCCATTGCAGGGCACACAACAAACACTCACACACATTCACACACTACGGGGCAATTTGTGAACGCAATTTGGGAGGAAACCAGAGTGCCTGGAGGAAACCCACCAAGCACGGGGAGAAGATGCACACTCCAGGAATCAAACCCGAGGGCCGAGGCCACGGCGCTTAATACTCAGCCATCATGTCGGCCAAAAGCTTAATTTAACATATTTATTTAGAAAGATTTAGAAAGTCTTGACTTGTCATATATGCATGTCAGTAGGGTGAATTCCATTGCTACATATTCCAAATTAGAAGGAAGTTGGGGTTAGAGTATAGGGACAGTCTTATCACAGTGCCCTGGAACAGGGCCTTGCTCAGGGGCCAAAAACATGAAGCTTATTGCTGCTCCCAGGGCCTTAGTGTCAACTTACTGTCAATGGTTTAATTACAGTGAAACCTCGGATTGCGAGTGTTTCACAAGACGAGCAAAGATTTGTAATAAATTTTAACTTGGAAAATGAACAAGTCTTGGTTTACAAATACCGAGTATCACGCATGCGCTTCTTGTTTTGACACGGAGCATCACGTGATCACAACTGAGCCAACGGTTTTTCTCTCTCTTGCGCTGCGGAATTGTGGGTAATCGTCTCCCCTGCTGGGTCTTAGTGTCTGTCTCCTATTGGTATAATCAGCATCCGTGCACGCGTGTACAATAACTGTGCCCGTTTACAATAACATTGTGACCACGTGTGTATGCGCAAAAATTTTTATTTTGTGTCTGTATGTGTTTGTGTGCAGTACAGCGTGTGTGTAAAGCAAAAGCAAGTCTCAAAGGTCCATTTTCTCTCTCTGTATCAGCCTGCTCTGTCGCGATTCTTTTCAAAGGTAAATTGCAGGTTAATTTGTTTTATTTTTACTTTACAGCAGTGATTCCATTAGTGTGTCGCTCAATCGAGTGTCATTAGAGAGATTTCGTTTATTTTTCCGATAAAACAGTGTTTTCGTTGTGTGTACGCGCGTGTGTGAAAAATGTGGAGGAAGGGTAACTGTGTAAGACGAGAAGGGGGAGAGCGGAGCTTACTTTAGATTCACACACATACACACATACACAGCCCCTGTGCGCACAAACGGAAACACTTATCTTTTGGGTTTTTTTTTTTTACTTTTTTTTTAAAGGCAAAGTGCAGGTTAGTTTTTTTATTTTTACTTTATATTTTGTGTATTTATTTTTTGGGGCTGTGGAATGAATAATTTAAGTAAAATTATTTTTTATGGGAAAATTTGATTTGGTTTACGAGTGTTTTGGAATACGAGCCCGCTTCCGGAACGAAATTATGCTTGTAATCCAAGGTTCCACTGTACATTTAAAATCCAAAGTTGATGTTTAATCTATTCAAACAGCAGCTACCACATAATTGCATTAAAGTATTTTGTTAAAATATTAAAACTCCACAGCTCCACCATTCTCACCCTTTCAGCATGGTGCTAGCATTAGCATCTTCTGGAATTCTCCTCATGGTGCCACAGTTCTCCAGCGCCATGCGATCCAAGAGCTTATAGTCAACGTCGTTGCCCATGCCGATGGTAAAGATGCAGAACTTCTCCTGCACGGCTTCCTTTGCATTTCCTAGAATGACTGGTGTGTGGACCACGCCCACTGTGGGCCGTCCATCAGTGAGGAAGATGATGAGGGACACGCTGTTATGATTCGGCTGCTCCTTTTGTGACAGGTAGTCTCTGAGCAATGTTGAGCCAGCCTGGAGGGCGCTGTTAATGTCTGTGCCTGGGATTAAAGAGAGAGACAGAGACAAGCAGCAGATGGAACTGAAACAGACATATTTGGGACTATGTCATGAATCTGCACAAAACAGTATGAGGTTGAATAAGCTGCTATGAGACTTTTAAAGCCTGTGTTCAATTAAAGTGGTATAATGTATCACTAGAAATTAGTGCTATCAATTGATTAAAATTTTTTATCCAGTTATTCACCGTCATAGTCTGTAATTAATCAGGATTAATCAGTATTTTGAAATATTCAGATAAGTATTATAAATGTGCAATGTTGGAATAAAGAAATGCATGACAAACTGGTTAGAGGAAACAGAGAAACGGCAGTGGCTGGGTAGCATGGGATGTCAACAATGGCGAGGCTCGAACCTGGATCTTTAGATCCAAAAATCAAAAACCTACAGCCTTAGCTGCCTGAGTCATTGTTCCCATGGCGTATGTTTAATGTATCTTGACAAAAGAGTTCCCATTGAAGGTTGCTCGAGCACACAACTAGTTTTATCCAAACTTCCATCTAGAAGCTTTTTATAGTGAAACGTGCCATTCAGCACACCTGGTGATGTTTCCTCAGTCATGCTAAACATGCCATTATGATACATACCCAGGTAACTGCGCTTCAGTTATGGAAAACCATTAGGGTCACACTTGGTCATATGATAAATTTCAGTTGAAAAAATAGTAATGCGTTAAAATTTCTGTTAATATCAACAGCCCTACAATAAGTGCATCTGTTTGAGCATGGTATAAAACATATAAACATACAGTTCTTACTGTATGCATGTACAGTATATACTGTACATTTACTTTCCATTTTCCTGATACACAGTAAACAACAGTAATTAAATACATAATGTAGCACGGCGGAGCAAAAGGGTGTAAGGTGTGGTACCTCCAGTCGGTGAGATCATGTAGATAAACTTCTTGGCATCACGTACGTTGATCGGTGTAACGGGCACCAGCTTGCCCGGCTGCCACACACGCACACGGTTGGAGAAACTGACGAAATTAAAATGATCGTTTGGACGCAAGTCACCCAGGATAGTAAACAAAGCTTCTTTGGTCTTTTGGAGAAAAACAAGAAAGTGGTGGCTGTGATTAAGTATTGGTAAAAAATAAGGGGAAAATCAGCGACATGCTTCAAAAGAAATGCACACACACCCATACACAGATGCACACTGCGTCAACGGCTCATCTATCACTGCTGTGTCTATAGTTACTGTGACACATTTACTTACCAAGCTAATGTTTGAAAAGATTTAAAAAAGTGAATTTATTACCGACTAATGCTCGGAAAAAATAGCATGTTTCTAACAAATAGATGTACATCACCTGTTTTATTTTGGTCCCCAGCATGGAGGCGCTGGTGTCAATTACAAACACAACATTCTTGGGTACGACGGGCAAGTCTTTGGGGGCGAAGTAGTGCACAAAGTGTCCATCCAGTACCTGGGAAAGCAGAGGTGTTTATAAACTTTTGTCAGCAGGTTTGAATGTGGTGTGTGTGTGTGTGTGTGTGTGTGTGTGTGTGTGAGCTCTGCAGTCCAGCTGTGGGTGGAAGTGTGCCTGGGGAGAAGAAGGAACTGATTTGCTTCCTGGACTGTGTTCAAGAGCAAGTAGAAGAATAAGAAAATGCATATACTTTTGCACCATCATTAAAATCTACACATCAGGGTTATCCCGTAATGACACAATCTACATTGATAGTTATGTCTCTCTTTGTTTAGTATTTTAAATATTCGTATTTGGGTCTGTCCTTGGATTTAAACCAGAAGTGGGTGTGGTCTGGACCTTTTTTTACTTGAATAAAAAAAGCCATTTACAAAACTTTATAGTTCTTTGACCTCATCCGTTTCACTCAAATTAAAATCTGGTTTCAACCAGACACCTCTATCGATTTTTGTTTTCACTCATTTTTTAAAACTGTCATTTCCAAAGTAAGGAACCACTTAAGCCCCTAAATATTTGTTTTACTTTTACTTTTGTTATTGGGTTGTTTTATTCCAGAAAGATTTGAACATTTCAAAACTATGAAGCTTGGACATAGTGGGATCCCAAAAAGGAGTCCTTTAAAATCATTGCGTGTTAAAGCCTGTACACATTTCTGGGAAGATTCTATTTTACTTTTATTAATAATAGAAAATGTTCTTTTGAAAATAATACAAAACACATGCAGTGTATGTGTGTGTGTGCCCTGTGATGGATTGGCACCCTGTCCAGGGTGTACCCTGCCTCATGCCCTAAGATAGGCTGCAGGCCCCCACGACCCGGTATACAGGA
Organism: Leiocassis micropogon; assembly: GCA_028565275.1. Classification (NCBI taxonomy): domain Eukaryota; kingdom Metazoa; phylum Chordata; class Actinopteri; order Siluriformes; family Bagridae; genus Leiocassis; species Leiocassis micropogon. The sequence continues at coordinate 4,217,828 of JAOVVA010000016.1, forward strand.
GTAAGCAGTATAGACGATGATGAAACAAAACAAACGCAATGAACGTGAAAGTCAAAGTAAATATGTACTGGTTTCTAATTAGAACAATAATATATTAGTATATGGGTATGTCCTACTATATACTAATGACATCATCTGGCTTCTGGAGGACATCTGTGACGATTAATAAAATTTAGTGTCTGGCCAGAAAGAAATCGTCATTACAGAAGGGACAAATTTTGGAAAACCTGGAAGGACAGTGTTAAATTGTCAACTTTATGGGAGAATTATGACAGGGGAAGAACCAATGAACAGAGATCACTTAAACACTTGGTGAGGTGTTTAAGTGAATAATCAGCAGTAAAAAACACAGCTATGTTTAATAGTGAAAGTGAGAGCATTTCCATAAATGCAGAATGTGATGAGAACTCACAGAATTAGATCTAATAAGTTGTGTCCATAAGAAACCAACTTGTTAGTGAGACTAATAAAAAAGCTTAAATTTGTTAGGAAGCATAAAGATAGACTTTAGAGCAATGGAAAAAAGTCATGTGGCCATCGAGTTTAGATTGACCCTATTCCAGAGTCATGAGTGTGGCAGGGTAAGAAGGGAAGCGCTTGAAGCGATATACTGTATACCATCATGCATAGTGCCCACTGTACGAGCATCAGGTCTAGGCTTGAATGTACTGAATGATCAGGTTATCACAGCTATAGAATTTTGGCTCAGGTATATTCCACGACTCAAATTGTGAAAGAGTGGTTCTGGGAGCATCATTTTCACACATGAACTGACCACCACATTGTGTAATCACTGTAATCAAAGCTATAGATGACAGAATTAAATCTTAGATCTTTTTGGTCAGGCAGTGTATCATCATTGTCAAATCATGCTTCACCCGTTGAGTGTGTTTACCTGAATGTCACCGATTCCCAATTCTCTCTCCACATCATAGCGCACTATGAAATCTCCCAGCATGCCGTTGTTGGCGATCCTGACCTGTTGGACGATGTTAGGGGTAAAAGTGATCTTGCAGAACGTCTCATTCTGTCGGATAACTGTGGAAGGCGGCATACCCACATTACCTGAAAAACGACATGGAGTGTACTGTAAGTAGAATTAAACTCTGGTTATGTATTCAGTAGAACCATGTTGCCAGATATTACATACTTAAACGTTAGTGAAGCATGATTAAACTGTTTTTAAGAAGAATTTGATGCGCAGATGGAAAGCTGGAGTAAATCACTTGCAGTTAATTCAGACTTAGACGTAATGCTCAGTATTTGGGTGTGGACAGTCCCAGATGAGAAGGTGTCTGGATGATGGAACTTGCATTAAACCATGGTGTGAGATGATGTCGACACAACGTGAGGCAATGGATTGTTGTGCCAGGCATGTTGGAATTAGGTCAGTGTGTGTGTGTGGTAGCATGGCAGCATTTGTGTCACATATTTGATAAAATTTGTGTCACATTTTCATCAAATAATAACTACATAAAGTAAAATAGCAAAAAAAAAATTTCTGTTAACAACAAGCTTTGGTTTCTAAGCAACATAACAGGCAATGATTATGGTATTCTATGAACAGAACAATGTCTTAAGTATAATAGTTTTATTTCTTTACAACCTGATGCACTCATACAGAATTCACCTATTGTGATGTGGTCACAGGTGTGTGTGCACTCACAGAGATGCATACATCTTGGACTTGCCTTCAAACAATGCCTTCAAACACAGCTCAGCCAATCAAATTCTAGAAGCGAACTCCTCCATTTTATGTTACACAATACTGAGAATTTCAGTTATGAGAGAAATACCGTCTGTCTTGCTGCTGTTCCTGGAGCCAGATGTTCTGCTTCTGCGTAAAGGGAGAACCTCGAGGGACTTGATGCGGGAGTGCTCTACGATGGTAACGGCCACGCTGAGTTTGCTGACCAGCTGCATGGGTCTAACACTCGTCACGTGCTGGTAAGAACCCAGCCGTCTCTGCAACAGCTCCTCGTACGTCAGAAGAAAGATGGCGCGGTTTCGTCCAGGGATCTTAACGGACATTCGAAACAACTCCATCTCACCCTCACTAGGAAAAAAGGGATCGAGATGTGGGGGGGGGCGGGAATGGAAAGAAAGATGAAGCATTAGATCAACAGATGATTCAGTAGCTGGGTTGGTACCGGCGTGTTCGAACAGAGTTTCTATTGTAGGGTTGGAAAACGCTTCCTCCGATTTCTAAATATCTTTCTACTGTCTTTCTCCAGTCAGCACATTTCTTTCTCAATAGTTTCCACAGTGAGAACATAAAATCCATTCCCTGTAGATATACAAACTGACAAGCCTTGTGGGCATGGGTGAGTCTTGGGTGCCCATGATCCTGACACTGGTTTATGGGTATATAGTTGGTGATTAATGTTGTTCAGTTCACCTCTCAGTGGTCATAATGTTATAATGGCTAATCTGTGGTTCACTTACTGTACTTACTCTTTCTGCCTTCTCAGTACCATGACAATAGGCATACTGTACTGTATGGTTGTCTTATGAACTTTGCGAGAGAGAGAGAGAGAGAGAGAGAGAGAGAGTTGCTATAATAAGTGACTGCAGGATGTAACTTGTCTTGGAAACTTTCCATAACGTTATACACAAACTTTTACAACTTTAAATTATTAAAATTGACAAAAATCACTGTGGTATAAAAGCAATGCTAAATAATAATTATGGGATATAGGATATTACAGGCCATCATTTTAGGCTGGTTAAATTAACTTGAGCGGTAACACAGTATCCTATTGTGATTTATTTATCTATTTATTCCTTACATAATCTAGGCCTCATGACTAATCAGTACTTACTCTCACATCATCTATCAAGGGGGGGGGGGGCACGCCAATCCATCACAGAGCACACACTAAACATACAGACAGGCATACACTACAGGCAATTTGGGAATGCCAATTAGCTTAATCTACAGGTTTTTGGACTGTGGGAGGAAACCGAAGTACCTGGAGGAAACCCACGGGGAGAACATGCAAACTCTATGCACACAGACCTGAGGCAGGAATCAAACCCAGACCCTGGAGGTGCAAGTGCTAACCCCTAAGCCATCGTGCCGCCCCAGTTCGGACTGAGTATTACATTGTGCTGCAGTATAAATAATAATAATAATAGGCACAACTCCTGAATGATTAGAGCCAAAAAGGTCTAACTAGCTATCTAAAAACCAAATGCAAGCTTAGGGGTGGAGTGGAATGACCTACCCTTGACTATTCGTGAGCCAAATAGCTATAAAAATAGCCACATCACTGAGACTGTTCAAATCCCATCTAAAAACTCATGTTTTCTTTGCCATTTAAACCAACATGAGATGTGAGATGAGATGATTTTATATCTTGGATTAGAGATGTGTTTGATGTGATTTTATTTATGTCTTTTTATATTATTTTATTATTTATGTGAAGCACTTTGAGGCATTCATTGCTGTTAAAGTGCTTAACAAATAAAGTTGAGTTGAGTATCTAACGAAGTGCATATAGTGTATTATGGACAGTCCCCTGCAAAATATACTTAAATTACTTCTTGTAAGGAGTGTTAAAGTAAACTACAGTAATTACAGCAAATATAACACACACACACACACACATGTGCTCCTCATATAATTTCCTTACAGTACCTGTCCTCTGCAGAGTCTTTGTTCTTTGATGCGCCGTTGTTCTCCTTCCTGTCCTTTTTCAGTTTCTTTTCTTTTGCCTTGATCTGGCTGGGGAAGACTCTCCCTCCCACAATCCTGTGGTGACACAAATAAACTTAGTGTAACTATGACTACGACTATTTTTCCTTAAAAAAAGTACAGTTCCCTAAACAGTTTGGCTGTGTATGTGTTTTTGTTTGTGATATTAATGCTAATCTAAACTGTCACAGGCCCTGTGGTAACCTTTCTTATGAAATAACTCCGAAATAGCTCATTCATTCATGAGGGGGGAAAAGTTACTGTATGAAGGCTTTTAACTGAACTTGACAAAGGAAATTATTCAGAGAACTGTTTTAGAGATACTGACTGCATTGTGAGTAATCTCATCATTTGTTAGATTGGTATATGAGGGTCTACAGAGTTTCAAAGTAGGATAGAGTGTCTATGTTATACTCTCAAAAATCATAATCATAATATATGATAAGATAAATATGGTGCAAAATATGGTATGGTAAAATCATTTTACGCAGAATTTTATGTACAAAACAATGAATCACAAAAAAATAACTTAAGGATGGTTTTCACATCTATTTCTCCACTGAATGACATCCAGATTAACTCTAAAAAAAAAAAAAATCTAAAAAAAAAAAAAAAAAGATTTACTTTACTATAAGGAACGAGTTCTCACTTTGATAATCAGCTTCATCCGCATCCATCTCTGTCTCATCACCTGCGGTAAAGATCACTCATCGCATTTTAAACACGAGGCTCATCTTAGAATGATTTTTATTATTATTTTTATTATTCTTGTACAATTTCTAACTTTTTATGCTGTTATGTGTAGAGAATATGAATACACTGTTCTCTGTTTTGATGATGATGCATCAGGACCGGTATCTGATCAACCGAATTATTCACTGTTTCTCTGAATTTAAAAAAATGAATGAAAACACTTGGTTTGTAAGGTTTAATACACTTTTAGTATTAACTGAATGTATTTACTGCAATGTTTGCTCAGCTCATTCACTCAATACACAACTGAAAAACACAAAAGCAGGTTATCATTTTTTAAAACTTAGCCACAGTGACATCAGACTGTTTTCCATATACATATCCATATACTGTCATAAATAAAGAATAGCTATGAGTGAACGAATGATCGGAGCATATAGTGACATAATGCACAGTCCAAAAGAACAACGGGTGTGCTGGTGTTTCCATGGCCAGCTCTGTTTATGTCATCTTGGAGTGATTTAATATAGGAAGCATGAATATGCTTCATCCTCCCAGACTTAAATGCTACAGCTTAAATGAACTCTTTCAGTGCTGAATGAAATATTCCATTATAAAAACTGCACACTGTATGAGGATTAATGAATAATGAAACCTGCATGGCGTAATGCTCACATTGTAAAGTTGGAGATGTAGGCAGATGCCGGGACGGGAAACGTAAAAGTTGCCTCAGATGCTGCGCTGAGTCTGTTTAACATGGTGCAGGACACAGCGGTGAAAGCATAGCGGGAGATGATGGTGGTCGACACAGATAACTCCTGTATGTGCGGCTTAGTTTCCTAAAATAAACAAACAGTATATACAGTATATACAGTTACATAAGGTTAGATAATGTTCTGTAATGCAATAGCTAGAAAACCTGGTTGTGAAGATCTACTTGGTGTCTCACTCTCTTACAGAGGATCATTTTTTTCAACTGATTAGATCTGATTTGATCAGAACTGGTACTTTCCAAGTTAGAGTTTAAACTTTGTGACAGTAACAGTTATGACCTCTTGGTGTGTAAAAATGTGTTGACTACTTTTTTTTTGGCAGGCAGACACTGGATGATTCCCAGGTGACTCTATGTTGGAAAGCCCTTATGTAAGATTGTAGAAACAATTCGTTCACATTCTATCAAACCATGGACTTTAAAATAGGAATGTGTTTTCAATTTACTACTACTACTACTGCTACTGTTAGTATTATTGCTATTATTATTATTATTATTATTATTATTATCATTGCACAGTAATTGCTTTATCCTGGTGAGGGATAAAGTGGATTTGGAGCCTATGCTGTGAACAAAAAACAAGGCAGGAAAATAAAATGGATGCGATGTCCATTGGAAAACATATTATTAGTAGTAATAGTTATAGTAGTAATAGTAGGAGGAGGAGGAGTACTGTACTAACACCCCTATAGACCTGATATGAAGCAGGATGAAGAAATGTTATTGACTAAAAATAAAATGCACTATAGGTCATTCTTTAAGTATGATATGATACAAGTCATCATAATTATTATAAGCCTAATAGCTTGCTTAATTTCATTTCATTACACCTAAAGTCGAATCATATCAAAAGTTTATTTACGTAGCACATTTTATAATGAACTGTTAACAAAGTCCTTTACAATAAAAAAACTAATTAAAACCAAAGCAAGACAAAACCACACAACAAAAAGATACCAGTCACAAACAAGTTTGTGGCTAGAAACACAAAGGAAAACAACTGATACTTAACCTTCTCTAGGAATTCAAAAAAAAACTAAAATGTAAAAGTAGTCAGATTTGTGGTCGACCTTATATTAAAAGGCAAATTATTCCACAACTTTAGAGCGGCCACAGCAATTTACTCAATAAACAGCATTTTCATAACTAGGAGAACTGATCCTAATACAACTTGTAAAGTCCATTACTCAAGAAATTCTACCCGCCAAGTGCACTTAAATTCACAAAAGAGATTTCCAGATTGCCAGATGTTCCAGGTCACATTGTGTATATGGCCAGACTTTGGTGAACACCTGACCATGACACACATCTGTGGTTCTGTCCCAAACTGTTGCAGCAAATTCAGACCACAAAACTTGTGCAGTAAAATTTTCCTTTCTTCAGGCTTATAGCCTCAAACCTGTTCCAGCATGATCATGCCCCTGTACACAAAGCAAGCTCCATGATGAAGACATAGTTGGCCAGGTTTGGACTGGAAGTGGGATTCGAATGTCCTTCACAGAGGTTTGACTGAGGTTTGACTAACAGCTCCACTGGCTTGCTTTGGGATGAACCAGAGCAGTAGGAGCTCCTCACCCAACATCAGTACCTGATCTTATTAGTGGCCTGACTTTCCAAAATAGTGGAGCTGTGAATGAGAAGCCAATTCCATATTAATGCATGTTTTAAGTAATGTTCACCAAACACATCTGGATGTCATTATAGTCTTGGCCTTTAAGTGCACTGTAAACCCGAATAAGTTGGTAATCAGTTAGATCAAATTTTTTGAGTAATGATGTTTTCAATTTTAAGTAAACAGAACTATCAGTTTTTGAGCTTGTTGTACTCATTCATATTAATCATTCTTTATTTGCATTAATGAGTAGCCTAACTCATACTGTTTAATAGTAATTATCTTTTTTTTTTTTTAGTTGCTGCAAATCAAAGAAATTGTTGTTGGTCTTTCGCCTGCTTCCGGCAATTGGTTGTCAAAGTGGACCATCCAGTCCGTACACAAGCTTGGCACAGGTTTTACACTAGATGCCTTTCCTGACACAACCTTCCCATTTTATCTGGGCTTGGGACAGGCACTTCATCCAGTTGTTGGGAATGGAATCAGGGCCTTTCGCATGTCAGGCACAACACCTACCACCGAGCCACCAGTGCCCTACTGCTCTCATGATGTCAGACACAAAATCGCTAGTCTGAAAGATTTTAAGTTGGTGGAACTTTAAGGTGACAGTTACTGTTACTTAAGTACTTGCAGATACTTAAAATATCGAATATGTGTCATTTCTACAAACTCATAAATACCAAAAAGGTCTATTCATTTGAACTAATTATAAGTATTTATGTTAACAATACTCAATATGTTTCATTACTTGGAGCATTAGGGTTTACAATGTGTACATGTAGTGGCGATAAAGAAACATCGGATGGCATCAGCTATCTATTATAAATAAATAAACAAACAAACAAACAAAAAACAAATAATCCTATATAATCGCGCATGAACCATTTTCACACTGTGGTGCGCGTTAATAATGCCAGCTACACCAAATCTCACCTTTCTTAAAACATTTTTCACCTGCCGAGGGACTCTGCGCGGTGCCTGGGATAAAGAGCAGAAACATCATCATCATCATCATCATAGGTTTTCTCCAAAATGACAAACAAACAAATAAACAAACAAACAATAAACAAACAAACAAACAAACAATAAACAAACAACCAATAAACAAATAAAGGAACCGCAACTCACATCGCCCAAGTCCAGTTCTGAAATCAGCTCGTCCTCAAGCGCAACATCGTCGGAAAGATCCGCTTCGTACTGGTTTTGAGCGAAAGCCGCGCGGGTACAGCAGAGCGCGAGCAGAGGCACGAGGAGCAACATTTCAGCTGAAGGCGCGCGGAGATGCAGCAGAGCTCATGCTCAGGTCCCAAAGAGCGCAGAGAAACTGTGTGTAACCGCTTCCCACCCACACTGTCCTCAAGCATAGTGATTACACACACACACACACACACACACACACACACTGAGTGAGTGACGGCTCCCATCACTCACTCGCTCTGGGCGTGTCTTACACGATGTTTTAATAATGTGTGGTCTGGAGGACGAATTATTATGCCAAGGTATTTACTGTTTTATTGTTTATGCAATAGAACGAAAATTACATTTCAAGAGTATTTTATATATAAGGGAAGCACGACCACCCCTAATAAAACGAACTAGCATCTATAATAAAATAAAATAAAGGATTTGCCTGTACATTGGTCAGAACTCACTCTTTCAATCATATCTTCAGGTTTCATACACCGAAGAACCCGAAACCAGTCTCATCATTTTTTTGGTATGTCTGTCAGTCTGTCTAGCCAGATTTTGTCACAACATGACGCAAAACTTCCTGGACAGAATTTAATGGAACTTTGGAAGTACTTGCCTGAAGTTAAACCGTACATGAAATCAAAATAATTAGTAGAAATGAAGTTTTAAGCAGTTTTGTGAAGAAAAAAAAAATACCATGGATGTGATGTCCATTGGGAAAAATATTATTTGTAGTAAAAATTTGTGCCAGATTAGAAGCCCTACATTTAGATAGCTTACTGCGCATGCGTCAGACTGTGGGTCTTAAATCGACCTCTGGAACTTTTGCAGTACTTGGATATCTCCCTGAAGTTTAACCTGCACCATAAGTGCACCATAATCACAATGTTAGGTTATGTGCCGGATTTAATAATCTACTTCAAAATAAGTTACTGATATCATGCTACTTACATTCAGATGTAAACAAACACTGATAGATATTGAGATAGATAGATAATTAGAAAATCCAAACTTAATATTGTTGCTGGAATTAGTTCACCACTGAAATAACAGCGCTTAAATGGTATAAGTAAATTATGCGGTGAAGTCATTTAAGGACAAAACTTAATATTTATCTGATCTACGTTTTCGATTTCCCATCTGTGAGTCACTCTCCGATTACTGATCAGGGAGTGTATTTGGCTGGCAAAGTACAACGTAGTGTAAACAAGGCATAAGATACCCAACCTTATAAAATTTTATTTCTTTGTATTAATAATTTAGGCAGAGAGATCTGCCGGAACAGAAAGACAGGCAGACATGTGCCTCAACCCTAAAGTATCTTTTACTTCAACCTGAAATAATAATATCACTGATTACGTACATTAAAGCTGATCATTTAATTTTTTTTAGCCTTAACCTTTTAACTATTTCTACAAACTCTTTTCTTTACGCTACTTACTCTACTTGTTCTACTTACACTAGTAATGAATGAGATGCATCCTAATACTGTGTTAGTCAAATGTTATGAACTTTTCTATGGATGTGATTCGGTATGGTTAGCACTGTTGCCTCACACCTTAAGGGTCAAAGGTTTGAGTCCTTCGTTTGTGTGTGTGTGTGGTGATTGCATGTTCTAATCGTGCATGGTGGGTTTTTGTGTTTGTGCCCTGTGACAGATTGGCACCCCGTCTCCTGGGATAGGCTTCAGGCCTGTACAGGAAAAAGCAGGAATAAGGAATCTGTGACAGAAGTTGTTTCAGACAACTTGTTCAGCAGTTGTTCAGCCCATGATATAATGAGGTCAAGTGTGTTTCTGTGTCTTTCTATATTCTCCTTTCCTTTTTGTAAATAGACACTTTAAATAAGAAAATAGTTGTTTTGTTTCATGTTTGCTGAAAACAATAAAAGACTCTAAGTACGAAGGGCGTTTTCATGATGATATTGTTAAAGACATTTGATTTGAGACACTTTGCTGTGATTGTTATAATTACTGCCACCTGGTGGTAATGGTATCTTCTACAGCATGCTTAGTGTCATACGTTACCAGTCAAAAGTTTGGACACACCACCTAATTTATTGATCTTTTCTGTTTTTTTTTTCTACAGCAATGCTGAAGGTGTCCAAAATATGCAATAATGTCCTTTGAACAGTTGATATTGACATCTGACTGATACTTATGTTCTGTCCTCCAGCAAAGTGGAGCAGGTTTTTCTAGAACTGCCCATCTTTATATCATTATACATTTAGCCACTTCTCTGACCAGTGCAAAGCATACAGTGTTATCAAGGGGATGAGTAGTGTTGAGTTTTCACAGAAGAATAGTGCTTTATGCCATCAAACCATATCTCAAACCAGATGATCTCTTTGCACATTTTTGATCCAAATGGCTTTTTTGGGGGGAAAACAATCATTATAATGTATTTTAAATGGATTTTTCATTTCCAACAATAGCTTTCTTTTCTCCATACTATGTAGTATCTGGGCTATAGGCATTCTAAAAACAGTTTCTTGTATCTAAGCTGTGTTACCCTTGGCTACTTGATTGGTTCTCTCAGTATTTTCGATATTTCTATTTTATCTGGTGAGACTTTTTTTTATTAAAACAGAGTTATGCTGTATTCATTTCAATCTTTAATAGTATAAGGGTTCTCCCAGATAGATAACCAAATTACAGATACTGTACTTAAACCTTTGTATTATGAAATAATGTTAATCTCATCTGTTTGGAAGACATATGTCAGGCTAGGTGACTCCATTTAAATATAAATAAGTGTAGGGAGCAGAGGTGCCATACTGTATATAAGAGATGAATAGACTCAGAAAGTGTCACTAACTGAATAAAGTTAGATGTCATGTAAGAGAGAGCTTTAGTTGTTACAGTTCACATTTTAGCAATAATCAGCTGAAACAAGAGTATGTCTACATTATGGCTGGCTTTTGAATGGCCAAAACATGTAGAATAAACAACACTTATATTTTATATATTTTTTGTTAATACATGTCTTTCACAATACCACATACATGCTTTACATGTCACGAAACCCTAGTAAACCTTAATGCTTTACTGCTATCTGGAATTACTTCTCATTTGACATTACATAAAACTACAAATTACATCTTGAAAATTAATTTAGAAAAATGTATATATATATATATATATATATATAGATATATATAGATAGATATATTTTTTAAATAGCTGCTTTAATATTAGCTTTATTAAAGAATAGACCCGGCAGGAGGGTTTTTACAAAGTGCAGTCAAATTTTGTCATCACAGAAAATGGGTTTGTCACTGAAGTACACCTTAGCTTTCGTGGTATTGCTTATTTTTTAGTTTGTAAAGTGTTTGTTATCATACCCTGAGGAATGAATGTGTGAATAAAAGTCTGCATCTAGAACAGGGCAAATTCCATGCACTTTGTTTTCCCTATATAGACATTGTAAGTCTGACTAGTTACTGAAGTTACTGAATAAATTAATGAATATTGTAGGATGCTGGCCCTATAATTTCGGCAGTGTAAAACCTGTGCCAAGTTGTTGTGCGGACCGGATAGTCCGCTGTGGCGACCTCTTGCTGGGAGCAGCCGAAAGACCGACAACATAATATAAACATGGAAATGTTCAGAATATCTATATTTGGAGGGAAATTTAATACAATTGGTCCTAAAATTATTTGGATATCTGGATGCATAAAAAATGTTGTGCACAGCATCCAGATTGGCATCCAGCATCTACCTGTCAATAAAGTGACACAGCTTGGCTAGCTATGGATGTAGTAATGTCTGAATTCCTGCCATTAGTTACTTACGCAAGCATAGCGTCATCAGTTAAACCAAAGAGCTCATCAGGTAATTGTGTCTGGTTATTATAAAAAGGCTCAGCCTTGCTTTTAAAGACTCTTACACAAGATGGCCTCCATGAGCATCCTGCATTCAACATATTGATTGAAAATGTTTATAATCACACATTTTGTGTCAACTCAGAGTTATCTAACTTCTCGACCTTGATTAAATATTTCTATGTCTCTTTCAAGATGATGCCACCTACTTCCTACTTCTACTGGCTTTTCATTCATTCATTCATTTTCTATACTGGTTATTCTGTACAGGATAGTGGGAAGCTTGAAGACCGATCCCAGAAGAATTGGGGTATGAGTCAGGGTATAATCCAGTGTATAATCCTGGAAAGGGTGTTAATCCATCACAGGGAACACAAACATACACTTTCACACACACTAATAATTTGGAAATACCAAGTAGCCTAATCTGTATGTCTTTAGACTGTGGGAGGAAACCAGAGTACACTGAGTACTCTGAACTTCACACACACAGATTTTCGTCTCAACTCTTCGTACCCTCAACCCAGGTGGTGCGAGGCTACAGTGCTAATGTCACTGGCTGTTAGGTCTCAGTAAATGGTTTGATAGACATCAGATCAGATTCATCGGATCACAGCAGAATTGGAAAAAAAACAGCTATGGAAAAATTTGGAACTCATTGTTTTTTTTACATAGTGTTAATGCAGTGGTGTTCAAATAGAGACCTTTTACAATCTATGTCATAAATGCAGTGAAGCTGTTCTGATTTATGTGTAACCCCTTTACGTGTTTATTTTTCTTTACGCTTTAATATCTCACTTCCTCTGAATATTTATTGTCTGTAGTAATTATAATTCTGACCTGTTTTTTATTAAGATCACAGCACATATATGGACTGACATATGGATATTAGTGTACTTAAATCAAACTCATATTTCCAAATTACTGTAGCAAAATTGTTCTTGGTTGAAAATGGTAAAAAAAAGAATTTTAATGATTTTTAGAAAGAAGTCGTCACGTATAAGGTTATTAAAATAATTTTTACATGCATTAGAGTTATGAACAATAATTGAAGTATTCATCAGGAGAAGTCCTTCACTTTTAAACAGGCAAACTATTTACACTACACAGGTCAAGTTTCAAAGGTTTCCCCTTCACTTCGAGTGCCATTCTGTGTTAAACACAGCATGACAAATATTGATGAGGTTCAGAGGGCTGGAGTTTGCTGACTGTGTGTGTGTGTACGTGTGCGTGATTGTGTCTGAGTGTAAAGCACTGGCCATTTTGGAGATCTCCTCTGTTTGGCCACCATGAAGCTCCCAGCGCTGCTGCTGGCCGCCCTGCTGTTCTCCCAAAGCTCGGGGTTTGAGTTTGTTATTGATGGAGAATGGGAAGATGAGGTGGTAAGTGAGCCAGAGAGGTTTCAGAAATTGCTTATAGTTTAAATAATGGACTTTAACAGTTTTGTATTTTCCTTGTTTCTCTAGTCAGATCATGATGATCTCCTCAGAGAAAGTCCCAGATACAGAGTAAGAGTTCTTCTTCTTCTTCTTCTTCTTCTTTACAGTTTAATTACAGTCTGAGTAGAAAATATCTATAAGAAAAAGTCTATCCAGGGACAGGAGTGAAATATTGACTTAAAATGTAATACTTAAAACATATTCTCATCATACATGTTACTATAACATTTGTAAGAAGATAAATGTTGTTCTTAGAAGTGCTTGCATTTCATGTACAAGACACATTAACCTGGATTCTTTGAATTATGGAGATGCTACCCAGTCATGAATTGATATATTCTCATAAGCTCATAAAAAATTTGTAATTTCATTTGTTGTGCAAAATCTTATTTAATATATGGCCTACTGGGAATGTTGACTTTAAGAATTTGCAGCAGTGTCCTAATGGTATATCCACATCACAATGCCATGTCTTTGTATATTATTCCTGATAATGATGTGTCAAAATCTCCATGTTTAAGTTCCTGTGGTCAAAATGGTCTAATTAAAAAAGGCAAAAGTTGCCACAGGAAGCAGAAATTGACAGTTAAACTCATGGTCAATTAAATTAGAAAACTTTTCTTTTGACTCTTTGATGTAATAATCCATCATTAAAGCTCTAAACTCTACAGCACCTCTATGATGATGATGATGATGATGATGAAGATTTCAGTCTGTTTGCATCAAATCATGTTTAAAGGAGTGTGTGCACTGCAAACAACTATTTTTATTTCATTATAAAAGAATCAGTATAATTTGCGCAGGTTTCACTTGATTTCCTTAACATTAATTATCTTTAACATTAACAAAGCATCCTTGACTAATGTAAATCCAAAACATTGTGTTCTTCGATAACACATAAAACAGCACAGTCTTGTCTTTGCCTGTTTTTCAAATTCAAATTCAAATTTTATTTGTCCCATACACAGTACGATATGCAGTGAAATGCTTATAATCCTTTTCCTATTTGCAATGCATATTTTTATGAACTTTGGTGTCTTTTGCTTTGTTTGTAGAGAAACGTATTGATCAGTGGAGAGGAAGAGGACTTTGAGGTAGCCGCCGTTCTGTTGTTTGACCTCTTTTTTCGATGAATCTTGTTGTACTTATGCACCAATCGATAGCTGTGTTTGCAGAGCTCTGTGCATCACAGCGGTTATTGACTTGTGCTCTGTATCTTTGAAAGATAACACGCGAAACCGTATTCACTTCATAGCTTAAGTTTTATTTAATTATACATGTACCTGTAACGTTTTATTTTCTATTAAGAACTATGAATGCTAATATGGTGATCTATGAGATGTTTTAGTTGCACCGGTTGATGGGATATCCTGAGCAATGTTTTCATCCATTTAATTCAATATAATTACATTTTAAACAGTTTGATTCTTTGCTGTGTAAACAAAACTGAAGGCAGTGAGGAAAAAAAAAATTCCACTCACACTGCAATATGTTATCTTAGCAAAGTGAAGAAATCTTAAGCAAAGGAAAGGTTAGCAAAGGAAAGGTTAATTTGTCTCACATATAAATTTGTCTCACATTATGCCTATTTAGAAATCACAGATAATAATTTCTTAATTGCTTCTTAAAGCTCTTAATTGCCTTATATATGTTAATAAATTATTTACCTTATATCTAGAAA
>JAOVVA010000016.1:4233654-4247009 GCA_028565275.1 Leiocassis micropogon
AAAAAATGTAAACAGTTAAGATAAAATATTTTTTTATATATGTTATATATTGATATGTATCATAATATTATGATAATATTATTAATATTATATTAATATAATATACATATACTATATTATTATACTATTTTTCTTTTCCTGAAGAGTGTATACATTTTTACCATATATATAAATATTAGCAAGCCAAAAATGTATACATTATATATGCCTAATTTTTAGACAATTTTGCTTGCTAAAATATAATTTTTTGCAGTGTAAGTCTATATCTGATTCTTATACGGTTATCATCATTCACTTTTTTGTGCTCCTTTTTTGTGCGTCTTCTTGTGCTCTGTGTGTATGATACTCTTTCAGGCTATTCGAGGAGATAATATCAAGGTTAAGACCTATAAGGTTGAGAGCAGGATCACATCGCGGTTCGCTCACACCACTGTCAGTAGCTTGGTGGAGAACATAGGCCAAAATGCAGAGAGTATCGGCTTCAACGTTCAGATCCCTAAACAAGCCTTTATCAACAACTTCACTATGTAAAAAAAAAAAAACACAGACACACACTATTGTACACCCATTATACATATTTAAATAGACAATATACAATTCCAAGAAGACGAAACTGTTAAATCATTATGTTGTCTTGTCATTATGAATTTTGTGGTCAGGAATGTCAACGGGATCACATTCGTCGGCTCGGTGAAGGAGAAAACTGTAGCTCGTAACCTGTATGCTCAAGCCAGAGCCCGAGGCAAAGCTGCAGGCATTGTCAGGTATTACCCACAATGCATTAGATATGTAAATGTCTTAAGTATCAGACACGTATTCTTTTCCTTTGTAGCTCTAATTAGTCTTCATATAAATATCGTCATATAAAGATTAGTCTTTTCACCCTGCAGTCCATCAATCACTGTTACTCTGTCTACTTGTTCATCTGTCCATTTAGCTAGACTGTATATTAAATGCTTATAAATATCCATATGTCAGACTACATTCCATAGTTATATTCATCAATCCATTCAATCATTCGTGAACCTATAAATCTGTCCATTCTGGTCAACTCTGCTACTATATAATTTTTTTTTCTTCATTCATTCATCTATCAATCCAACCAACCAACCAACCAACCAATCAGACATTCATTTTTCCATAAATCCATTACCTAAATTTTTTATTTGTTTGCTTATTCATGTATTATTATTATTATTATTATTATTATTATTATTATTATTATTGATTTTGTTGTTGTTGCTGTTCTTGCCATTCATCCATCCATCCAACATCTATCCATCCATCCATCCAACATCCATCCATCCATCCCTATGTTCATTTCTGTTATCCATCATTCATTCATTCATTTATTCATTTCCATTCAATTTCCATTATTTACTGATTTCCATTCAAATCTTGGAATGATTTTTACCTCATCATCTCTCTTTCTCTCTTGCTCTCTCTCTCTCTCTCAGGACTAACTCCCAGTCCACTGAAACCTTTAAAACAGAGGTCCATGTACCTCCGGGCAGCAAAGTGGTGTTCGAGCTGCACTATCAGGAGATGATGCAGAGAAAACTGGGCTCCTACACACACACTCTACACATCCAGCCAGGTCGTCTGGTGCCACTCCTACAGGTCACTTATACACTCACACACACACACACACACACACACACACACACACACACAATCACATGCACAAACAGAAACCATGTATAGCCACTATATTGTTATTTAAGAGTTTTTGTTAATGGTGTTTCCTCAGGTTGATGTGTATATATTCGAGTCTAAAGGCATCAAGTTTGTTGAGGTCCCAGATACACTTGGCGAATATTTTAAAGAGCTGGTTAAGATTACACACACAAACCAGAAGGCCCATGTTGTGTTCAGACCCACCATACAGCAGCAGCGCAAGTGCAGCAATTGTAGTGATACCGCTGTGGATGGTGTATTAGCTGTCCGATACGACGTGGAGAGGGAAAACAGTGGACCAGAACTGGTGGTAAGGACGACTTGTTTCCGCATGGACTTTTTACCTGAAACAATCTATTACTATAATTGAGTATATTTTATATATACGTACAACCATTTACTGTAGACACGTGTATCTTAATTAATAACATGACATGTAGCAAGTAAAAACACCTTAGTGTTAAAAATGTAAATAATAATAATAATAATAATAATAATAATATATTATTTACTGGTTCTGTTCATCCCTTTCGCAGGTGTCTAATGGACATTTTGTTAACTTCTTCGCCCCATCCCTTTTCTCTCCCCTTTCCAAAAACATTGTTTTTGTGATCGACGTGAGTGGCAGCATGTGGGGCTTGAAGATGAAGCAGGTACAATCACTGGTTTCAAAACACAGGACTAGGTGAACTTTTAAACATTGATCAGGGGTTACGCAATGCAATGTTTGAGATCGGTAGTGGTTGGGGTGAAAAACTGAATTTGGTAGTAAAAAAAAAAAAACTTAGATAAAATATAGCAGCCAAAAAATATATATTATTTTAAAACTATAGTGCACATTTTTGTAATTTGGATTTTTTTTTTGTAATATAATATAATAATTTTTTGGTCTGTCCACATGCCATTCAGTTATGGTTACTCCCCACCCTGGAGAAATATCTGTTATTTAAGGGGTCACACATTATGGGAAATTTGGGAACGCCAATTATCTTAACATTCATGTTTTTGGAATGTGTGATGAAACCCTTGTTGGGAAGAACACTCTAACTCCATGTACACAGACCCGAGGCGGGAATTGGACCCACAACCCCGAAGGTGCAAGGCCAAAGTGTTAATCACTAAGACACCGTACCACCTAGGCAGCATATACTGTACATGATAGCAACAATTTTAAATGGGTCATACCTCACAGGCATAAGATAGGCTATAATTTTACCTAATACATAATTCCTTATTAATAATAATACACAATATCTAATCTAATATTTGAAAAAAATAAATAAATATCTGAAAACCGGATAGATAATACACACCCCTACTTTTTTTCTGAATCCCATAAGCTGTCTTAATAAAAGCTAAACTACTATATGAAAAACTTTAACAATAATTTGTTTCTCATAAACTAGATACAAAATTAAAATGACTGATATGGGTTATTTTTAATAAATAATATATATTTCCCACATGCTTACAGGTTTATGCAAAATCTCATAAACCTGCCTAAACGTTCACACATCACAGATAGCAAGAACCAAATCACATGACTCACATGGTGATCTTATCAAGAAAAAATGCTGGAAAATCTCCTGTTCATAGTAAATGATAACTTAATCATTTCACATTCAATTTAAACTTTAAATTATTACTAACATCAGGATACGCTGACACGATTCGATGACACTAGGTGACTTGAACTCGTGCTAAAAATTAATTGGTCTCTTTCTATGTTTAGTTGGACTTTGTTTGTTTGTTTGTATCCATTTTCTTTTCTTTCCCCCCTCTTGAAATTTCTCACAGACAGTGGAGGCCATGAAGACTATCCTGGATGACCTGACTGAGGACGACTATTTTAGCATCATTGACTTCAATCACAACGTACGGTGCTGGAGTGAGGACCTCCTCATGGGAAGCTCTCTAAATGTGAAAGAAGCCAAGAAGTACATCCAGGACATCAAACCAAATGGAGGTGAGAGAGTGAAAATGAAGGCCATGGTAACCTTCCGATTATCACTGAAACCTTTTAGGTTGCTTCTTAGCCTAGCTCTGAGAGAGAATGCAAAAGGATGTATGGTTGCTTATTGAAGTGAAGTGTATAACAGATGGGCATATGTACAACACAACACCTTAAAGACAACATTACTACATGTGGACATCACCTGCTTTATGTGATGTTTGAGCCTAAACGTTATTTCGCTCATCACCTGACTCGATCACATTCATGTGCAGATTTTATTTGTAACGATTTTTTCACATGTCTATCCTGCACTAGAAGCTTCTTATCACCTTCGTAATCCTAAAATATTGCAAATGTCTGTTGTTGATTGATGTTCTACAATGTTGCAGATAGTATGAGGAAGCACTAGCACAATGTTAATGGCAAAGCAAGTAAAAATTCCAACATTCAGTTCAATGACTTTTTCTCAAAACACAGCATAATTAAAACAATACATTTGTAACAGTATATTTTTCAGTAACAGAAATATGCTTAAATAGAATAGAAGATGTTTAAGTAGTTATTGACCAGTAAACAAGGTGCAAATAAATATTAGAAGTGCAAGTTAATCAGTGTGTTCTTCTGAACGTCCTAAATTTTGCACCACCCGCAGGCACCAACATCAATGAGGCTCTGCTGAAGGCGATTCAGATGCTTTTGAGAGCACAAAATCAAGGCTTGATCGATCCACGTTCTGTCTCTATGATCATCCTGGTCTCTGATGGAGACCCCACAGTGGGTGAGGATTCTTCACCAGACACAATTAGCAGCTTTATACTGTAGCAGCAGTATACACACTAAAATCTCCAGAGATTTAACACTTACTCAGAGTTCCTTTGAGGCCAATCAGTCCTATAAACACTGTATGGTGTTCATTTAACACTTTGCTTCATTTAGCAGTTTTGCTGTGTAGACTTGAGTATGATTATTATTTTTATTTTTTTTTATCTTTTATTATGTTTTACTTCTCTGACATTCTGCTTGTTCCACTCCATCCAACGTAGGCGAGATAAAGCTCAGCACCATTCAGAAGAACATAAAACGTGCCATGCATAAGGATTTCTCTCTCTTCTCTCTCGGCATCGGCTTTGATGTGGATTTCGACTTTCTGGAACGTATCGCCATGGAGAACAGAGGCATGGCACAGAGGATCTTCGCTAATCATGATGCTTCAGACCAGCTCAAGGTACCAAGAGCACATTATATCAGTTCAATCTTTTTTTTTTTTTTTTAATAACCTTGGAGCAGAATTTCAATGTACTCCATCTTGTGAATATGGTGAAAATACTTTAGATACAAATACATGATCAGTCCAAACACTGTGAAAAAAATAATAGCCACAACCCCCTAGTGGGCCTTACGGGTAACTGTTGAGTTGCGAGAAATTTATGATTAACAAATGTTTAAAAATTCCATTTTTAAAGTTGGATTGAAATTCACATAACATACTTCTGATTTATCAAATGTATTTACAAGTTAGTAAGTAACCAGAACTAATGAAACAAAGCCATTGGATTTAAAGGACATGATATTCTTTAATTATTTTAGTCTCATGTGTTGATCATGAGGTTTCAGGGTGCAAACACCATGATATGGTACCTCCAGGGATATCTTTTGTTCCTGGGAAAGTGAACATGCTGTATCTACTGTAGTAACTGAAATTATGTAGATTTTTTAAATTGTTTTTTTAAATACGGGTCACGTGGACGTGGATTATTTTATTACAGCACCAAGTGATGAACAGATATGTTCTTTTTAATTTAATAATGAATGTCACATCACACATTTAAAGTATATTTTTATCCCTTTCAACTCTTTGTTGCATCATGGTTTCTATAGTAACTAAAATATATATTGTTTTATAGTCTTTTGTTCTATTGTCTTTATAGTAAATAAAGGTGTTAGGCATTAAAGAGTTCAGGTTAAAAGATGAGCAAAATTAAAAATAAATAGTCATGTTAACAAGAAATTAGACCGTGCAAACTAAATTCTTTCTCTCATGTTTGTCACGAATTCAGATGCCTGTGAGTCTGAAGGACCCTCAGGGGCCCTCACAAGAGATTTTCTGCATAGCTCATACACACTTTCACATGGGCACAAGAAACTCGATACACATTTAGAGCTCATCGAGCCGAACAACTTTCGCGCTGCATGTCCTGGGTTAAACCTAACAGGAGGCTGGTTATTTTGGGTCGTTCGCAAAAACGCTCCCGATGGATTTTGATATACTCCTCCTAGGGAATTTATACGATCGCCACCAAACCGGGCCGATGTGATCTAAGGACATTGAGGACGCAAAATTGCGGAGGGATTTTTGATATCTCAAATGGATCAGCCGTGATAATGTCGTAAACTTACACTGAAAAATTATTCATAACTTTCTGTGTGGCATTATATTCAGTGACATCACCTTCAGTGACATCACATTGAGTAACGTTATAGTGTGATGCTATTTTCCAGCATCTGCGGCCTGTTCTACACACATACACATCACAAATGTTAACACTCACACACAGACACACACACACCTCTCTCACGGCGCGCACGCACACACACACACAAACGCACACAAACACACTTATATCACACACACATTACAAATGTTAACGCTCTCACACACTTAAACAGACGCACACATGCACGCATACATAAACACATTCATACATCAAACATCACAAATTTTAACACTCACACACTCACATCTCTGTCTCACACGCCCGCACGCAGAAACACACAGCCACACACACTAAGAAGTCACATGTCTCACACACACATCACACACATACCAACACACACATCACTAATGTTAACACACAGACTCACACACCACACACACAAACATGCACAAACACATTTACTCGTCACACACACACCTTTCTCTCTGGCACAGGGTGCTTGGGCCCGTCATCGTTGCTTGCAACTATATTTATTATTATTATTATTATTATTATTATAAAAAGTTAACAAGAAAAATAGGCTAAATACTAAAGCTAACTCTAATGCTAAAACTGAAACATAATAACAGATATAATAATTGAAACAATTTAAATAGAGATAACAGTTACACACAGAAAAACAGATCAAATGCAAACACTGACTCACATTCATGTAATATAATGTAATGATTACTGCAGTTTTCTTTGTTATTCAACAGCACATCTGTTCATTATTAGACATGAATTATGATGGAGCATCTGTAAGACCAGTCGCTGTATATAGTAGCATTAGGATTATCACATTACATTTGAGCGACTTACATTTTTCATCGCATTTTACGTCTGAGCAGTTGAGGGTTAAGGGCCTCGCTCAAGGGCCCAACAGTGGCAACTCAGTGGTTGTGGGGTTTGAGCCTGGGTTCTTCCAAACCGTAGTCTTCGTAGGCCTTAACCACACTGTGATATAACCACATGTTTTTTTTTTTCTGTCTCCCTGTAGACATTCTACAGCCAGGTGTCATCCCCCCTCCTGAAGCAGATTACTATCAGTTTTGAAGAGGGCTCTGTAACGGACGTCACTCAGAATCAGTTCGATAAGTTCTTCAAAGGCTCCGAGCTGGTCGTTGCTGGCAAAATTAATCCCAGTGACTCCAACAAGTTGCAGGGGACCATCACTGCCTCTGCTGTGAGCCCCATTTTCTCATAACTACTTTATAATTTAGCTCCAAAGGAGATGTCTTAACATGAAATTATACATAACACTCCAGTGATAGTGGAATATATTGTGTATGCGATCAGATAACCAGATAATATTTTTCAATAACAGACATGTTAGACAATACTACAGGACTAATCTCAGTCTTGTAGTCAGCTATTATACCAATATACCTGGGAGTAAGATGTCGCTTTATTTCTATAATGTCTTTATTAATAATATTAATGTTTCGATTATTATTTGTGTTCCTAAGTCAAGACACCCAAACCTGAACCAGAATCTCCAAGTCTATTTTTTCTTTTGAAATTACAATGGTTGACCTTATATGCATAATGCATAGTGTGGTGTTTGCAGAATTATTGGTTCACATCTTTAGATTTTTTCCCCATCAAGGCCGCCCTTGATGTCACCATTGAGGCCGAGGCAGACGTCCAGGCACTTGACGCGCTGCTCAATCAACAACAGCATTCGTTTGCAGACTTTGCCCGCCAGATGTGGGCCTACATTACCGTCAATCAACTGTTGGCCGAGCGGTGAGACGACGACAGCGTTAAACATATAATAAGATCATAAGATAATAAGCTTTGTTAATCATTTCTGTTTGCTATGTGAAAGCTTATCATAGTTTAGGCTTGCATTAAACCCAATATTGTGTGAGTTCCTCTTGAGCTGCCAAGGTATGACTCCACAAGATTTCTGAGGGTGTACTGTGGTGTCTGGCAGCAGGATGTTGGCAGTGGATCCTTTGGGTGCTATGGATTGTGGTCTGGGCTCACGTGGTTCAGACTATTTGGTCTGGTGCATTGGTCCATGACTGCTTAGTTGTATTAGGATTTGGGGAGTTTGGAAGTCTGGTCGGTAGCCTTGGGTTCATTTCCTGATGGGTCCCAAGTGTGAAGGGGTGTGGTGCCTTGGGTGATTCGGTGCCTGACTATCATGGCCAGCACAATCATTTTGTTTTTTCGCTGGGTTTTGCTGCTTTGGCTTTTCTGTGGGATTAAACCAGACATGCTAGACTGTCCTCTCCATGGACATGAGCCTTGGGTGCCCATGTTCCACTCACCAGTTTGCTGGTATATAATAGACAATGAATGTTAATGTGATAACATTATGGCTGATCAGTGTATGTGATCTGTGCTATATTCTTCAAAATATTATCCAGTGGCTTTTCTATCTCATTGTCTGCCTTCTTTATGCTTAATGTGAATGTTTCTGTGTGTAGCTCTGTAGCACCTACAGCAGCAAAGAAGAGGAAGATTACACAGCGGCTTCTCACCCTGTCCCTAGAGCATCAGTTTGTCACTCCTGTCACTTCTTTATTGGTGGAGAGCGAGGCTGGGCCTGAGAGACTGCTGGCCGACTCGCCAAGGGACCCCAGACACGGCTGCTGCTCTGGTTGTCATCAACATCATCATCATCATTATCATCATATCCATATTAATTTTTCTTATTAGAATTATACCACATAGTATGATATATGAATATTTTATAAATGGCATATGTTTTTTCAGTACATAAACATATATTTTTTTATTTTAGTTTTGTATGAACAGTGTTCTTCAGGATTCCGCTTGATGTAACTCTTATACTCTTTCTTCCTCTGTAGTTGCCCCTAGTCAAACAGTGCGTTTGGAAAGTCTCCCTCCTCAAATCCCAACATGGGCAAAAGCAACTCCAACACCAGGCCCGTACCAAGCGGAGGTTTTAAGGGACAAGCAAGTAACAATACTCAACCATGGTATGTATACTTCATGGTAGTAACTTGGAAAGCTTGTGAAGGATTTTAGAACAGACATAGGAAGAATGCCATGTTTATAACATGGTAGACGGTTTTAGCTGTAGAGACACTGAGAGAAAATATGAAGAGCCACATACTGTAACTGTACAGTTTAGATTCAACAAGTAATTAATGATAAGTTGAGTTGAATTTAAAAACTATACCTGTGATACACCCTATGCTGTCTATTTAAGATCATAGGGAAAGTAGTTAAGAAAAGGGACACAACTCTCATCTTGCAGCATCATTTGTTATTTGATACTTTATAAGTACATAATCAAAAGTATATAGCCTAGTCTATTTTGTTTAGCATTTTATTTTAACATATGATTATGCCATAAATGTGGTTCATTTATTAATCTTTAACTAAAGTATAAATGTGTTTGGCGGCCATTGTTGAGATACTTGGATTACGTTTTTGATGTAAGGAGTAATCTAACGCGTTATGTCCGCCTTTTAAGTACTCAGTTATTTAGTTATTTTTTCAAAAATGTAATCCGTGAGCCAGACAGCAGTCATTCCCAATCCATTAGTGTGTGTGTGTGTGTGTGTGTGTCCTTCAAGCCCCGCCCGATAACACGCCTTCCTCTGTTATTCCTTAGTAGTTAACAGAATATGGGCCAAACTTTGCTGAGTGATGATGGTAGAATAATTATAAAGGTCTTGACTAAAACAACATGCAGGAGGAATCACAAAGGAGTTTTCATTTTCTGCAATGGAAAAGTACTCGAACTAGTAACTTTTATCAAAAGGTAATGCTGTAATATAACTGATTACTTTTTAATGTACAGTAATTTTGTAATGTAATTAGTTACTTTAAAAAGTAACGTCCCCCAACACTGTTGGCGGCAATGTGGTTAGCACCGTGTCCTTACACCTTCAGGGTCGAGGGGTTGATTCCCATCCCGTCTGTGTCCGTGTTTGGTAGACTTCCTCCGGGTATTTGGGTTTCCTCCCACAGTTCAAAGACATGCAGATTAGGTTAATTGGCGTTCCCTACTTGTCTGTAGTGAGTAGCTGTATGGAGTGGATGTGTGTGTGGATAGATTGGCATCCTGTCCAGGGATAGGCTCCAGGCACCACCACCCCATCACCACCCTGTACATTAAAAGTATGTATGTGTAACTGAATTGTACGCACCACTTAAACCTGACAGAATAATCACTATAAATAATGGCAGTGACTAAGGATATTTATACAATATAACATCTATTCAAATGAGCTTCACATTAGTGAAATATAAGCATTTATAATAAGCATTTCGGATTACCTTACAAACAAAAATAGTACCAATGTTACCAATTTCCAACACTACAATCATATTTTTGAATATAAAAACAATCAAAACATTTAGAAAAGACATGTAAATGAACTAAAATATGTAATAAATAGACATGAATCTTCATCACTTAACCTTAATTTATGATTCCTCTTGGCACCAGCTGTTTTAAAAAGAAAGTGACTCCCTTTTCTTTTTGTTACCGTCCTTGCTAACATTCTTGGGACCCATGGTGCTATAAGTCCTGCACAGAGTGCAAAAAAAAAAAAAAAGTAAACTCACTTCACTTGGCTTTCCGCAAACAAGTTATGATCGTCTACCAGAAGTAAGATGTAACCAAGCAAAAGTACAAAATTGACAGCTTGGTCGCTAATATGCCAAAAATGCTTCATATTCATATGCTGAGGCAAAATTTTAGTTCTTAAGGCAAAAATGCTGAGGTACCAGTGTAAATGCCCCATTAGGATGTGAGAGCTGCGAGTTTATAAATGTTTACGTACAAAGATTTAGGATTTGAATAGTTATTTAAATGCTGCTTATATATTTGTCTTACATGTGTACATTGCTGTTATTTAGCAGTGCATCTGAATCTACAGATCTATACTATACTGTAGCTCCAGTGATCTCTGGTGTTCGTAACCTTTCTCATGTT
The DNA here is from genome assembly GCA_028565275.1 of Leiocassis micropogon. NCBI lineage: Eukaryota > Metazoa > Chordata > Actinopteri > Siluriformes > Bagridae > Leiocassis > Leiocassis micropogon. Next base: position 4,244,684 of record JAOVVA010000016.1, read on the forward strand.
TACAGTACCTACTTCAGTGGATAACGACCCTCATTTCATTGTCCACCTGCCCAAGAACAATATGGACGTCTGTTTCAACATTGACTCCAAGCCGGGACACATCCTCAACCTGGTGTCCGACCCTGTAACAGGTAACACTCTCCACTCAGATTAATATGCACCAGGTTAATTCATTGACTATAATAATTATTATAATGTACAAAATAATAAAATTGCTTCTTTAGGGGTATATCAGACATGCTTGGCTAAATAAATGATTTTCCCAAACAAATATAAATATATAGTCATGTTCAAAAGTTAGTACCCCCACCCTTAATTCTATTCTTTATTCTTTATTTAGTCTGTTCATAGCTGGTCTCAGTATTAGGCAAATAACACCTCAGACAAACAAAATATAACTTTTTTCCACAATACAATTATATAACAAAAATGAAAAAAAAAAAAAAACATGTGGGCAATACGAAGCACTCCTTACTGCTTGTAAGATGGTAAGTTTTTCCTGCAAGTGTAAGTTGCAGCCAGGTGCTACTAATCATCAGCAGGTTTGCAGATCTCTATAAAAGCAAACATTATGGGAGTCCATTACAGCACAATTAGAAGAAGTTTGACTAAACAATTTGACTAAACAAGTATGGATTGTTGAAGGGCTGCCAGGAGAAAGCCTCTTCTGTCTAAAAAGAACACAACAGCATGACTGAGGTTCTAAAAACTACATCTGAACAAATCACAATTTATCTGGACAAATGTCCTATGGACTAATAAGACAAAAGTGAAGATATTTGGCCTTGATGGCCATCACCATTTTTGGTGAAAACCCAACACCATTTCAGCAGAAACACGTCATACACACTGTCAAGCATGGCAGGGGTGATGATTTGGGCTAGTTAGCCACAAGACCTGGGCACCTTGCAGTCATTGAGTCGACCGTGAACTCCTCTGTATACTAGAGTATTCTAGATGCAAAAGCGGTACCGTGACCTGTGGAAGAGCTTAAACAAGAGCATTTGGATATTTGCAAACAAAATTTGGACTGATACTCTAAGTAAGGTCCATTACTGGTGATGAGTGTATAGATTCATCACTATGAGCCTGAGAGTAAGGAACTGAAACATCCTCAATCGCCAACCAAGTAAAAAGTCCACCATCAGATGTCTGGTATTGGAACACTCACTCACTCATCGTCATTACGGCTTTATCTTGGGGGGCCTGGAGACTATCCCCACTAGGTGGGGTACACCCTGAACAGGCTGCCAATCCAGATACACTCATTCTCACACTATGGGCAATTTGAGAACACCAGTTAACCTAACCTACATGTCTTTGGACTGTGGGAGGAAACCGGAGTACCAGGAGGAAACCCTGGTACTCCAGATACACTCATTCTCACACTATGGGCAATTTGAGAACACCAGTTAACCTAACCTACATGTCTTTGGACTGTGGGAGGAAACCGGAGTACCAGGAGGAAACCCGCCAAGCACAGGGAGAACATGCAAACTCCATGCACACAGAGATGGGAATCGAACCCGGACCCTGGAGGTGCAAGGCGAAGGTGCTAACCACTACACTACCATGCCGCTTCAGTATTGGAACATTATCAGGAAAAAGGTTCAACAATCAACAGTGCTCATTACTGTGAGACACTTATTGAAGAGCTGAAGCCTAAACTTTGGATTAAACGCAGAGGACTGCTAATTAAGGGCACACTTCTGGCCACACGTCTGCAAAAACTTTGTTTTTAGGTGTGAAAGCATCTTCCCTATAGTTCTGATCCCTCAGACTTTCACCTGTTTGGTCCCCTGAAAGCGAGACAAAGAATCACTTTTGATGAAGAAGTGAAGACAGCAACATTTGTGGCTCGCAGCTCAGCCTAAAACATTTTTAATGACAGAATATGAAAGCTTATTGACAGATGGATAAAGTTTATTGAAAAGCAAATAGGTTATGTTGAAAAATTATGTACAGTATAATTAATTTAAATACTACAATAGTGCAGATCTTTTTTCAATCCCACCTCATATATAAAAGTTCTGATAATGGTTTGAAATAAGTAAATATCATTAACCAACGCATATTTTTGTTAACATTTTTATACTTCATACAGGGATTGCAGTCAATGGGCAGTTGATAAGTGGAAAGAAAATTAAAAACAACAAACTGAACACATACTTTGGCACCATCTCCATCTACGCCAAAGAACTGGGGCTGAACGTTGTGGTGCACACCAACAGGATCGACTTGATTGAAGGCAAAAACAATCACTCTTTTTCCTGGGGAGCCACAACTAATCTCAACTTGAAGAGGTACAAGAATCAAAGTTTCTTCT
>JAOVVA010000016.1:4248408-4267553 GCA_028565275.1 Leiocassis micropogon
CCTTGAAGGACAGTAAGTAACACTCATACAGATTATAAGACTTAAACCACCACACTCACACTGGGGGTGTTGTTTTAATTCACTGAATATTTCACATAATTAAAGTTATCTTTTAATAATTAAGAATGGGAATGACCAGTGACCATCTGATACAATATCACGATAGATTTAATTTATATTGCGATAAAATAAAAAAAAAATTCAATATATAAATTTTTCTTATTATATTTCTTTAACATCTTGAATCTTTAGAAAAAATTAGTCATAACTCAAGCCTTAGCTTTATTTAACAGCTTTGCAACTGAATTCAATACGAGTAATTAAACGTAGCCCGTTCCTTATAGCATTATTATAATGTTGGTTAAATAATACTGCATTAATTAACATTACTTTTCTCACTTAAAAAACAATCTCAGTATTTAAGCAATACAAATTAACTTAAAATGGTTTGATTCTTGCTTGGAGTGTGTGTTGAGATTACTTGTTCTCCCCGTGCTTGGTGGGTTTCCTCCGGGTACTTTGGTTTCCTCCCACAGTCCAAAAACATGCAGATTAGGCTACCAAATTGCCCATAGTCTGTGAATGAGCGTGTGTGTGGTTGTGTGCCCTGTGATGGATTGGCACCCCATCCAGGGTGTACCCCTCGTATCTTAAGTCTCCTGTGATAGACTCCCAGCCCCCTGTGACTCTGTATACAGGATAAAGTGATGTATACGATGAGTGAGTGAGTAAATTAAACCCCAAAGCTACATTGTTACTGAGCAGCACATATTTCTCTTATATCATGTGACATTATTATTATTTCTAAACAAACTTGGCCGAATAATTCAGTCCTACCACATAGAATGAGAATGTGTAAATAGTTTAAAGTGTACTACCTGTAGGATTATAAAGAAATGGTGACTTTATATCACCTCAAACACCAAGTTCACAAAACCCAACTTGACATTGAGTGTGTTGTTCAGTTGAGGAAGCACCCAGCTTCTAATGCCGTTTCGTGCAAGGTTGTGAGACTAATTAGTGCTCACACTGTGTGGAGACTGGTATAAGAGTGTGTAATGAGTGGGTTTCAAGACTAATTTGGCTGCAATGTTTGGAGAAAAATGCTTTTTATTGTGCACAACTTTTGATAATGTAACGCCATTAAAAACATGTTTCTGTTGCTCCGTGCGGAAGCTCGTGCACAGAGAATGTGTTATATCCGAGGCTGATCGAACTGAAAACCAGCTAATCTCTGTCACTTCCTGACGACCGGTGGATCTCTTTTAGAAATGTAAAAACTAATCATTTAAAATTTTGGTGTCAGGCTGGCACTGCAAATTACCTTTTTGATGTTTTGCTCCTCAGTCACCATTCGGTTGAAGTCCATCAAGAACATCCAGAAGATCACCAAGTCCATGAAGATGGTGGCCGCCGCCAAGTACTCCAGAGCTGAGAGGTCCTTGAAGCCGGCTCGTGTTTACGGCACCGGGGCTCTTTGTAAGTTTCAGCCTCACAATGAGAAAAGGGATTTTTTATAATACAGCCAAAAATTCTGACATGATGTTTTCAGAATTTTTTGGATGGCAAGCGAGGGGTTTAATAATAGATCATTTAGCCTGATCTTAAATACTGTTAGAATCCTGACAAACATTTGCATCATTTCGAAATGTACAGTTAACACACTTGGATAAAGTGTACAGTGTGTAGTATAATGTTGGATTGTTTGAATAATATGCTCATATTCTTTAGCGCTGTATGAAAAGGCTGAGATCAAGGCTCCAGAGGACAAGAACAAGCACCTGCTAATTGGTGTGTCGTCTGACCGTGGATTGTGTGGAGCCATCCACTCCAGCGTGGCCAAAGCCATTAAGAGTGAAATCGCCAAGCTCACTGGTGCCGGCAAGGAGGTCATGGTGGTTAATATCGGAGACAAGCTTCGAGGTTTGCTCTACAGGTATGTTTATTTTTTGCTGGGCATAAATATCACATCAAATAAGAGTTTAAAAGCCTTGGCTATAAGCTGTTTTAAAAGTTTCGTTATGTTTAACCAATAAGCAATATTGTTCCTACATTGTACAATAACAAAAAGATTGACAACGGGGACTCCTGTGTCTCAAATTGAGTATGTGATTGCCCTTTTCCTCCTAATTGGTAACTTGTGTACCAGGGGAGTGTTTGTTTACAAGCAAATTAGAGGAATAATAAGAGTAAATTCAAGGGAATTAATACCCCGGATCATTAAAGCTTTATAGAATTTTTACTAAATCAAGACATTTATGTCTTTCTTGGTTATTCCTCTGAATTGTCTAATTGTCAGGACCCATGGACAACACATCCTTATTAACTGTAAGGAAGTGGGACGCAAACCCCCGTCGTTCAGCGACGCCTCCATCATCGCTACAGAGCTGCTAGACTCCGGCTATGAATTCGATCAGGGCTCCATCATCTACAACCGATTTAGGTGAGTGGTCTGCGCAGCACCAAATACCTGGAATCAGACCACACACCTCATCTCAGATCTCATACATCACAGTTACTCCTGCAACGATGCATCAGGACCCATGGTAAACATTCTCACAAAGCAGTTTCCAACCAAATCATGAGGCTTTAACTTGTTTTCAAATTTTGCAGGTCTGTAATTTCCTACAAGACTTCTGAGAAGCCCCTGTTTTCTGTGGACACGGTTGCAGGCTCAGGTAGGCAGGCTGTAAAGTTGGAGCTTTTTCGTTGCTTAATAACACTCCAAGCTGCACTGTGAGGATTTTCACTGCACAGTGTGAACTGGAAATTTTTTGTTTCTATATAGTTCATATATAGTACCCGTCAAAAGTTAAATAAAATATATGCAGTTAAACCTTGGATTGCGAGCATAATTTGTTCCAGAAGGATGCTTGTAATCCAAAGCATTCGCATTATCAAAGCAAATTTCCCCTTAAGAAATAATAGAAATTCTGATTCGTTCCGCAACCCGAAAATATTCATATACAGTGGAACCTCAGATTGCAAGTAACGTGGTTTGCGAGTGTTCCACAAGACGAGCAAAGATTTTTAAGAAATTTTGACTCCGTACTCGTAAACCCAGACTTGTTTGTTTTCTGAGTATCATGTATCACGCATGTGCTTCTTGTTTTGACGCCAAGCGTCACGTGATCACAACTGAGCCAACAGTTTTTTTTTCTCTCTTGCGCTGAGGAATCGTGGCTAATCGTCTCCCCTGGACACTGTGCGCGCGCGCGCACACACACACACACACACACACCCCTCCTACTTTCGCCTTCACAGACACACTTTTTTTCTGCTCTACACAGAAACACTGCTGGTGCAGGTTAATTTGTTTTATTTTTCCTTTACAGCAGTGATTCCGTTAGTGTGTCGCTCAATCGAGTGTCAGAGAGATTTCTTGTTTATTTTTCCAAAAATGTGCGTGTGTGTGTGAAGAGTGGAAGAAGGGTAACTGTGTAAGACGAGAGAGACGTCTGTGAGCGACGAGAAGAGACCAGCTTACTTTAGATTCTCACGCGCGCACACACACAGTGCCTACATGCTCAAACGGAAACACTTATCTGTCGGGATTTTTTATTTATTTTTTTTAAGGTGCATGTTAATTTGTTTTATTTTTACTTTATATTTTCTGGTAATTATTTTAAGTAATTCTGGTAAGTAAAACAAATTAACCTGCACTTTACCTTTGAAAAAAATCATGACTGGTGTGAGAGAAGAGGGGGAAGGTTTATTGTGCAGGACAACTTTCTCACACACACACACACACTCGGAATCACTGCTCTCTATCTGGTCGCTGGAATCTTCTTTCTTTCGAGGCTTTTGCGGAAATGTGACATTGCATTGTCGTTAAACAGATGGATCTCCTGCAAAAACCCATCAATGCTACAGCCATTTTAACCTTTTTTTTCACAAGGGCTGTTGTTGCAGTACAGTTACTAAAGAACGGTCACTACACAAAAAAAAAATGCTTTATGCCCGCACAGATGCGCACAGTACAAACCATACAAGTGACGACACGAGCTGAGACTGAGCATGGGAGATTACCCACAATCCCACAGTGTGAAAGAGAGAAGAACCATTGACTTGAGTTGAGATCACGTGACGTTCGGCAGACAAAACGCATGCATACTACTCGTATTTCAAGACCTTGATAAACGTTAAGTTAATCGCAATCCAGGGTTTTACTGTATATATCTTCTACATTTATAGAACAATACTGGATTTTTGTTTTCCAAACCTATGAAACAACACGCGTGGCATTAAGTAATTAAGTACCAGTAGCAACAACAGTCAGCTGTTCTGGAATAGTTCTTAAACAGTATTGCCAAGTGTATTTGCAAAAAACCCATCAAGCACTGTGATAAAACTGGTTCTCAGGGAGACCATGTCAGGAAAGCAAGACCAAAACTTACCTCTGCTGCAGAAGAGTTCTTCTTTTAGAGTTACCAGTCTCAAAAATCACTAACAGGATCTAAGATTAGGGCTGTTATGAAGGCTTTACAGAGCATAAGTATCAGACACATCTCAATAATAACTGTTTAAAGGAAATTATTGCAAATTTAATATTGTTTTACACTGTCGCAAATTTAAAATTGTGTCCAAACCTTTTGACTGGTTGTTCATATGACCAGAGATATCCACATTAAACTCCTTGCTATTCTTTATTGTACAGAGAACATCGGCGTCTATGATGACATCGATGCTGATGTCCTGAGGAACTACCAGGAGTTTGCCTTGGTTAACATTATTTACTTCGGGCTGAAGGAGTCCACCACCAGTGAACAGAGTGCTAGAATGACCGCTATGGACAGCGCCAGCAAGAACGCCTGTGAGTGAAACACTCCCCTTTGTCTGTTTACTACAAACCTTTCCTCAAGTTAATTTTCCTCAAACTAACTAGTTAGCACAACATTTGTTTTTAGTATGAAATGGCAGTCTTCTGAATATAATATATTATTTTTGCTCTTTTTTTTTTTTTTTTTTTCCCCCCCTCTATAGCTGAGATGATCGACAAGCTGACCCTGACCTTTAACCGCACTCGCCAGGCTGTGATCACCAAGGAGCTGATTGAAATCATCTCTGGAGCTGCTGCTCTGTAAGATCTCTTTACCCTTTATGTAGTCATTTACTTAGTCCTCTCTTTCTGCATGTTCATACTTAATCAATCCTTAATTAATAGGTTTAACAGGGGTGCAACGATTAATCAGTGTTTTTGAATAAAATCTGATTAGCCGGCAATGAATTTAATTGTCGATTAGTTGATGACATTATTGCACTTGATCCTTAAGCGATCTGTGAATGCTCTGACATCATGTGTGTAAGGCTTACTGAAATTAAGTGAGTAATAACCCGATGACAAACACCTTCACAAGCAAACCTCTCACAAGCAAAGTGTGGGAACATTTTCACTTTTAACTAAAGCGAAATAACCGCTAGAAACCGAGGGAATGACTTTGTGCTGGTGTGAGCGTGACGCAAGAGTCAGTTTAGTGGGAAAGAATTCGCACCTAAAGAGAATGTGGATGGTTAGCGACTGCGTGTCGGTTTAAGTCAGAATTTTATTTGCAGTTCTTCTAAAATAACCTTTTTAAGTGAAACATGCACTCACGTTACTGCTGGCTTTTAAGCTCTGCACATGTTTTCTCATAACACACTTGCCTTGCTTAACCACGCCCCTTCTCTACATATCTTATTTAAGTGTTCTTCACTTTACTCCCATCTAATAATTGCCATCTGCCATCTTTAAGCTTTAATAGTTAGTTATAACTAATAATTAGTTTTGATAGTTATATTTTATTGCTTCTTTGCTTTTTCTTGGATTTAGATTTTGTTTTATCAGGAAAGGTTGTTTTTTTTTTTTTTTTTTAAATGAAGCCATTTTTTTTTACTGATTTCTTTATCACCTTGATTTTTAGTTACCACATGCACAAAACAACCCCAAGCTAAATTTAAGCACTGATTGCTAAATAAGAGCTATTGTGTAATTGTACAATTTTTAATCTGATTAATTGATTTAATAATCATCATAGAATCATTGAATCTTAGATGTGCACCTCAGTGAAATAACTTGTCATAAAGGTCCTGTTACAGAGACTGTGATGTATAACAAAACACTAACACTTGCCTCTTTTTGATACACTCACCACATTCCTAAGGGTGATCAGCTGATCTTAAAGTGTTGCGCATCTCAGACATTACTATCCAGCAGCTCCTTCATCAGATCGATTAGAAATCCTGATTAGCCTTGGCAAATATTATCTTGTTTATACAAAAGTCGTATGGCTGTGACCTGTGGATTCATAATCCTTTTTCCTGTGAGCCAGAAGAAAATGATGATTCCTAATTGGTTAGGAATGTTCTGGTTGCTTGTTATCCCTGCATTCCTACACTTAATGAAAAAGTTAATGCTGGTTCTGATTGAACACAGTGTATCACAGTTTGTTGCATGTGGGGCTGCATAGACCAGTCAGGGCCCATGCTGCCCAGTGACCACTGCCAAAAGTACGGGCATGTGAACATCAGAACTGGACCATGGAGAAATGGAAGAAGGTGCCCTGGTCTGATAAATTTACACTTTCTTTCAGGTTATGTGGCTGGCCAAGTGATTGCGCAGAGCTTATCTCAGGGGGGAAAAGATGGGAGTAGGGTGCACTGTGGTAAAACAACAAGCTGGCAGAGGCTTTGGGCAATATGCTGCCCGGAAAGCTTGGGACCTGCTATTCATGTGGATGTGATTTTGACACATTTTAACACCTGCCAAAACATTGTTGCTGACTTGAGAATACCTGAGAAGGTATTCCCAGGTGGCAGTGAGCTCTTTCAGCAGGATAATGCTCCCTGACACATTGCAAATATTCAATCAAGAATGGTTTGAGTAACACAACTATAAGTTCAACCTGGCCTCCAAATTCTCCAGATCTCAGTCCAGTTCTGTGGGTTGTGCTCAAAAAAAAATGGAGGCCTCACCTCGCAACTTTTAGTACTGTAAGGATCTGCTACTGAGTGCTCGGTGCCAGATACCACAACACCACAGTCTGGTGGAGTCCATGCTTTAAAGGCTCACGGCTGTTTTGGTGGCATCGTTAGTGCAGCCAAGTCTGCCTTTCACACATAATGCTGTCCCCTCCAACCATTACAACCTAGAGTCATGCGATAGTTATCATTTTTATTCTATGCTAGTTGAAGTCCTTTCTGATTAATTACTACTAAATTTAATCTGGAAATCATGGTTGCAAACTTAAAATAGCCACACAATGATGCACAGGTCTTCTGCAAAAGACATTTTTTTCCCGTACATGTAACTTGAAATCCACATAGAATCCTTAACTCCAAAGCAAATTTGTTTGTTCTTGTACAACAGTGAGGCCAGTAATTGCAGCTGTCCTGGATTTGCACTCCCCTCATTATTTTTGTAGTTATTTAATTAGTATTGTTTTTTTCTTTTTCTTTTTTCATGTTAATCATTTGCATTTTATTATTTTATCATTTGCATTTCCTTCTACTAACTATCTTACACCTTGTATAAATTCCACTCCCTCAGGAACTAAGGCATAACAGAGGTAAAGAGGAGTAAAGCAGAAATAAATTGTAGCACTGTGGGTGTGTATAAGTAGCATGCTTTTTTGCGCTCTGAGTTAAAGTTAGGATTGGAGTGGTGTGTCTTACTGCGTTATCCTTCAGTTGAGATTTCAGGACTGTTTGAGAGCCATTATTCAGCCCTTCTTACAGGCCAGACCTTTTTTTTTTTTTTTCCCTTTTACTTTTTTAGTAAGTGACTGCTTTAAAAAAAAAAAAAAAAGAATAAGACATGGCAGAGCACAAACTAAATAGCCACCATCACTTAAGTCGCTTTGTATAAAACATCTTGCATATGAAAAAAAAAATTTAATACATAAAAAAATCCTTTACTGCTTATTGTATTATTAAGCCTATGAAAGCCATGTGCTATTTAAACACACCCAGGTATTTGTAGACCCCATCCCCCCCCCAAATAAAGTTTTCTGGGCGTTCCAAAAGTTTATTTATTTTTTTCTTTTTCCAAAGCAGGCTCAAGGTTTTTTTTTTTAAACAAACCACATTTAGTTTCTCTTGAACATTTCTAATGTTGTGATACAGTACATTTCCTTAATTAGTGCTGGGTCCTGAATCAAAACAGACTATTAATGTTATTTAAAGAGATTATTTACTATATTTTAGTATATGAACTTCTTGGTTAATGGGAGAGTGACAATATACCCCATGCCCCTTATGATTCTATACATATTTAAGTTTTTGAATATTACTTCATTTTGAACATTTTATGACCTTGAGCCTGCTTCTTCTGGGATAACCCTGAGTGCTGTGCAGTACTGTACTTGGATGATCCTGTTTGTTAAATCTATTTTCTTTCTTTTCTTTTTTTTCAGATAAAGACGGACCCTGCAGGCCATTGTGCTTCTGGCAAGAAATACTTGTTCAGTCATCTGGTATCACATTAAAGAATAATTGTCGTCCTGTTTGTAAAATATCATTAAATAAACCTCTTACAATGACGTGTCCAACCATTTTGTATCTGTTTCTTATTTGATGAATGCTTTAGCAATTTTATCAGAAATAAAGCTCAGACATGAACTAATACAAACTACTACTTAATGCTGCTTGTGATTTTAGATGTGACTAATTAATTACAAATTCTGTATGTTTCACTTCAGGCACAGATTATTATATTCTACTTTATTTTGTTTTTGAAACAAAACACATTCTTAGCTTTTAAGCCCATAAGGCTTATACACTGAGGTGTCCAAAGGTCCACAGTACAGAGAACCACTTGAAATGGGGACTAGATTTAAAATAGCACCCTGGATTAATCCTATCAGTGAACTCCCACGGGTGCACTCAGTGTTATTGAAGTGGTGTAAAGTTACTCTGAACCGATTACCGCTGAACCCAATTGACTTCACGAGGCTTGCATTGTTACTTTTAATAATTGGAGATCAAAACAAGTTTAGTCTTCTCTTTTTAACCCTTTGTAACATGAACCTTTCTCCCATTTAATAAAGATTTAGAGTCAAGTGTCACAGGATCACATTCGGTGGTGTTACATGACTGCAGTTTAATAGGTCTGGGCTCGCCGATTAGCCTGTCCGATATCACTGCACAAGGGGAAAGTTTATTTTGGCCCAGATAACATATTCATTATTTAAATATTTGCTAATGGATCCTTGCATGGCGAGGTTCTTGATCGGGGTTCATTTTATCTATCTCTTCATGTGTAAAGGTGAGACTGTTTTCCAGTCGGTTTTAAATGACCGTAGATGCTTAAGTAGTTTAGTGCCAGTTTAAACCGTGAATACAAAGTCAACTCCGATACTGCTTAATGCATAAGTTAGAGAAAGTGACAGATGATACTTGCTTAGATCCCAATCCAGGGCCTTGTCCTTAAGTTGAATGTTTTTTTTATTATTATTATTATTGTTGTTTTATTCCGGCACATGTCATTTAACTAAAGACCTCAATCAGAAGGTCTTTCTGAATTGAAGTAACTGTCAAGGGGACAGTCACACAAGAAGGACAGGGGTCATCCTGGATCAGAGCTGGTAACCTGTCTTAGCTAAAAATAAAATCTAACACGCACTGGTCAGCACTATGGCCTTGCACCTCCAGTGTCTGGGATCGATTCCCGCCTCATGTCCGTGTACATGGATTTTGCATGTTCTCCCTGTGATTGTTGGGTTTCCTCTGGGTATTCCGGTTTCCTTCCAGAGTCCAAAGACATGCAGTTGTGACTAATGTGAATGAGAGTGTGAGTATTTGCACTTGTTTGTGCCTTGCGATGGATTGTCAGCCCGCCTCGGGTGTACCCTGCATAAAGCGGTATACACAATGAGTGAGAAATGAAGTGAGTGAGTGAAGCTCTCCTCAAGTCTCCTCTTGGTTTAGGGCTAAGTGAATGCGCATGCGCAGTTATGTCGACGGGACTAAAAATGGCGGCCACCATGGAATAAAAAATGAACGCAAACCTTACGCTTCTTTTAAACTATAACTAAAACATTGCACGCCTTTTTTCCCGGACATGACTCTTTACCAGCGGAACTGAGAAGACTACCACCAACTCTTTCTCCCAAAAAGCGATATTCAAAACGTAAACAAAACTGCCTCGCTTTGCCTCCATTATCCATCGATTTATCTGCGCTCTGCTTTTAGGATGCTAAAAATGGCGCCTGCGGTGAAACGAGTGCGGTTATTATGATTTACACACCCGATGAGATACATTGAGCGGCTTTCTGGATGAAATTTATCAGGGAAAGGTCGTTATATGCGAAGTAGAGATGTTTAAACGAAAAACAAGAAACCTCTTCAATCACATCGATTGCTCTGTGATCGTCATTTTGGGACCTGGATCCTATCGATTGCTGAAATCGATGAACCTATGCGCAAATACGAATATATAACACGTAAGGGTGTGTGGACAAATGGAAATGTCTTGATGCGTTTTGTGTGTGAAATTTTGCATTAAGGATGCCTGAGCGATGTAAACATCGTCGATCAGAGGCGGCTCGAGTGCGCATGTCCGATCGATTGCTCGGCACTCGGCAGTCCTGGAACTAAAGATGGCGCCCGCTATGGAAGAAGCGCCGCCGTTGTTATTCGCGTAAATGTGACCCAAAGTCAGGCGAACAGCGCGCTTCCGTGGATTTGAAGGTTCGTGGCCGGCGGGGAGATGTGTGAGAGCTACGCGCGCTCGCTGATGCGGGTGGCGGTGGCGCAGCTGTGCCAGGCTCTGGGCTGGGACGCGGTGCAGCTCTCCGCCTGCGAGCTGCTCTCCGATGTGCTGGAGCGCTACCTGCAGCAGCTAGCCCGCGGCTGCCACCGCTACTCCGAGCTCTGTGAGTCCCAAACCACTGCTTCACCGCGCTCTACGGGTGCACACACACACACACACACACACTCCTGTACACACCCGTGTCTGTGTTGCATGTTTATTTACAGGGTTAGCTTATCCTGGAGAGCAGAGTGCCTTAGCAAGCTAATGCTAGCTAGCGTAACTTAGCGAGTTAGCAAGAAGCTAATCGTCAAAATAGACAGAAAGTTCTGCATCACGGGTTCCTGTGCGGAGTTTGGAGTCTGCAAGTGAGAAATTGCGGTCTTATAAACTATTATTATCATTCTGCTTCAATCAGAATCTGTCACGTTGTTCAGTGTTGGACTTGGACATAAACAGGACTTCCCTAACTCTCCACACACATATCTGTCACACATCACCATGGTGATTTCTGATTTCAGCAGGATCATTGTTCATTTCTGCAAAAATTGTGACAAACACTGTGTTTAGGCACTAATTAAAAGACCTGACCATTTCTTCTGCGCTAAACCCAGAGCTCAGTGTTAGTTCACAGCAGCTCAGTTCATCACTGAAGGAGTAGACCCTTAGAAATCAGCTGTGTGTACATCAGACAGCTCACACACACTCGGTTTAGTAAACACTTTCTCTCGCAGTATTAACAGTTTTATCAGGATCATAACTTAAACAGGATCTGGCAGGTGGACAGTGTTAGGGGGGGGGGGATAAACTGAATGGTCTTTGCTGTTGGTTCTCCTGTTATTGCTTTTAGTTCTCCCTTTCATTAGAGTAGGTTCACATCTTTATTACATTAAACACTTCAGACATTGCTGTAGGTTCTCCATGTCATCACTGGAGGTTCTCCTGTCATTGCTGTACGGTCCTCAGGCATTGCCGTAGGCTCTCCCGCCATTGCCATTAAGTCATCGGTCGTTGTTGTGGGTCGTCCCCCGTACACCGTTGCTGAGGGTTCTCCTGTCATTGCTCAGGCATTGCTTTGGGTTCTCCCAGCCCGGCGCGGTGGGTTCTCCCAGCGCCTGTCGGTTTTGTAGGATCTCCCACCTATACAAGATGCAGGACAGGACACACAAAAGCAACACACACATTTTTACTGTCAAGAGAAAATCCACCACCATGTTCATCATGCAGAACCCAGTTGTCCATCAAACATTTTATTTGACTGTAACTTTTTTACTCCTTTAAGGAACTTGTTTTAGTCTGTTGATACTTTAAAAAAAAGTTTTCGAACAAGTAAATCCAAATATGGTTTTAAAATTCTTAGAAAAAATAAATCTTAAACATCTTATCTAGTTTTTAAATAACAAAAATGCTTCTCGCCATGAATATAGCCATAGAAGCTGGCATGGCGTTAAAAAAGAAAGAAAGGAAGAAAGTAGGGTCTCTCTGTCTGGTTCTATTGAAAATGCTGTAGGTTCTCCCTGTCCTGTCACTGCCATAGAGTTCTCAAGCATTGCCGTAGGTCCTTCCCGTACGTCGCCGTGTGTTTTTCTGTTATTGCTGTAGAATCTTTAGGCATTTCTGTAATTCCTCTAGCTGTTGTAGTAGGTCCTCAGGCGGTGCTGTAGTTTCCGTGTAGGGATCCAGTAGGTATTCCCTTTCATTGGCGTAGGTCCTCCTAATTGTGATATATAGTATATAAAAACAAAACAGGAGTATAAGCCAGGAAAATTGGTGCAATTGGTGCAACTCTAGTCTTTAGACATTGCTGTAGGTTCTTCATGCATGGGTGTGTTTTCCTTCTGTACAAATTTTCCTTGTTTTGTCTCTGTTTCTCACACCTTCTTTTTTCCCCTCTCCTCAGATGGACGAACAGACCCTGGGCTGAGTGACATTGAGCAGGCTTTTGGACTGATGGGGGTGAGCGTGGCGGAGCTGGAAGACTACATCAACAACCTGGAGCCGGTGGGGTTCTTCCACTCCATCCCCCAGTTCCCCATCAGCAAGAGCAGCGTGCTGCAGTTCCCCACCTCAACCTTTGATGCAGACGCCCGCAACGCTCTACGCGGAGACAAGAGGGACTACATCCCAGAATACCTCCCTCCCCTCGCCCCGCTCCACCAAGGTACGTATTACAGAAGGGGGTGCGCTCCAAACGTGTCTCGGGAACTTATCTCAGCAGGCCAGACAGATAGGATTTCCTCAACGTCACGCAAAATGAAGAAATGATTAAAAAAATAATTATAATAATAAAAAGTGGATAAATATTTATTCATTCTGTTTATTTAACATACATATTTGTTCTTGTCCTTAAACACTTGCATGTCTTTATTCCAGTTTAAAAATCTAGTAAATGTCACATTGTGTCAGTACGTCTCGAATGATTTTAAAATTTTTTATTATTATTATGTTATTGTAATTGCTTATACTTCTCAGGATGTCCCCCGGGCTAGTGTATTAATCGTTTACATTTTAATACTATAAATAATGCACACACAATGCTCAACAACGTCTTTTAAAAAATTATCTCAACAATATCAGAGTTAAAATGTAAACATTACTTGAGACGTAACTGTTAGAATAAATGTCTCCCTCTAGAGGTTATACTTTCACCTGGAATGGATTGGTCAGATTTTTTAAAAAATTTTTTACATTTGTGTTATTTATTATCATTATATATTACATTTGTCACCCAGTAATGATACTGATATCGATTCCTCCCTGTGTGGTTTAAGCACTTTACAGTTAAACTCGCATTTAATCACTGTAACTGTAAATATGATAAAGTATAAACGTAATACTGCTAGATTAAAAAAATAATCATGTGAACATTGCCAAGTGTTAAAAATATACATTTCTTTTCTCAGTTTAATTATTTTATTTTTTGTTACAGGATTTAATCAGATTTTTTTATTATTATTATTATTATTATTATTATTTTGAAATCTGATCCTTCATGCTATTCTGGTATCAGGTTGGTTCTTTTGTACATCCGTGTTTAAACAGTTTATCAGTAAATCATGACCCGTATTTAACAATCAGTACCAACTCTTATTACGTAATGTATTTTTAGACGAGTCTGGAATCTTGCGACTAATTATTGACTCATAATCATATTTTAAATAATGCCCCGGATCTCTCGGCTTTCCTTTACTATGTTGCGTGTGTGTGTGTGAAAGAGAGAGAGACTCGTAGTCGAGCCAGAATAAGCTTTTGTGAGAGTTGTGTGTGCGTTTCCTCAGGTCGAGGAACACGGAAGCAGTCTGCCTGGACCGGTTGTCCTCTGTTCGAATTTTAGTCCCTTTTCCTTCGTCTCACCTGCAGACATCCTCCTACACTTCCTGTCTGGCTCCTGTCCTAGCGTCTGGCACCACACATTCGCACACACACACACTCCTTCTCAGGACACACACGGGGCACTACTGTCAGCGGGTGGTGAAGAGGCAGACATGATCGGGGTTGTTTTAGGTCAGCCAGGAAGTGGACTCTGTGTGTGTGTGTGTGTGTGTGTGTGTGTGTGTGTGTGTGTTTGTGTTTAGGGGGTTTTTTGGGGGTCTGGTCCGGATGGCAGAAAGCCTAGGTAGTAGAAAGGTGTGTGTGTGTGAGAGAGAGAGAGAGACTTCAGCCAGGGCAGGAGGCCTAACTGGGCTTGGAGCCAGCGCTCAGCTGGGTGCCTCTCTTTCATTTCTCACACACACACACACACACACTCACACTCACAATGCAAATGCACTCCAGAGTTACTCTGTTACCGCTGAAACTGCTGCAGTTGTAAACACAGCCATATGTGGGAGCTGTTTATCCACAAACGTCCTTCAGTTCTTCATGACTTTTATCTAATTGTATACAGTTACTGCTATTTTGACTCAAATATGCCTAATACTTCTATACAGAGTAGTGAAATTAAACAGTAAATACGATTGCAGATCTCCTAATGATTTGAATTAGTTTGTCAAATTTTCTGAGCTGAAATAGAAAATTTATTTCTTTCCCTCTTTCCATGCAATTATTCATAATTTACTTGTACCTAACCTGCATATCTTTGGACTGTGGGAGGAAACTGGAGTACCCGGAGGAAACCCACCAAACACGGGGAGAACATGCAAACTCCATGCACACAGAGACGGGAATCGAACCCGGACTCTAGAGGTGCAAGGTGACAGTGCTAACCACTACACCACCGTGCCGCCAAATGGAGAAGAGTGATGATGAAAAACCTGTGTATGAGAGAGAGAGAGAAAATTTGTGACGCGACTCACTGAGGACTTGCACGTGAAGCCACGAGCAGGGGGTGCGTCCTCGCTCCATGCGGTCCTAGAATGTGGAAAAACCT
Source organism: Leiocassis micropogon (assembly GCA_028565275.1). NCBI lineage: Eukaryota > Metazoa > Chordata > Actinopteri > Siluriformes > Bagridae > Leiocassis > Leiocassis micropogon. Next base: position 4,263,504 of record JAOVVA010000016.1, read on the forward strand.
GATCGGAGATCAGATCATGTGACCTCAGAATGTGCTCCTGTTTTGTTTTTTTTCCCCCTTTTAATTGAGTTCCTCTTCCTGATTGACTGCTTCACCACTTTATCTGTAATTATGCACCATTAAAACGCGCAACGTCAGCTTTGTTAGTTACGCAATAACGCAGTCGCACTGTTTGAACACCAGAGGTCCCTATCCGCACATGCTATGAATTTTAAATACACAGACGCAGTCGCGTTCTTTCACGGAGAGCCCGATCGAGCCCTGTCTCGTTACCCCTGAGAGACTCATGCGCAACTTGTGACGTGGACGATAGATGGATGGAAATATAAAGGAAAAAAATTTATTAAAAAAAAAATAATAATAATAATTTTATATATATAGTGGCGTTATAATGATGAGGTCCCAGAAGTGACCTTGTGGGGTGTGTGTCTGTGTCTGTGTGCGTGTGTGTGGATCAGGAGTATCAGAAGCAGGGGTTAAGCTTTGAGTAAAACAGATGGTCTGATTGTAAAGCTAACACAATAATAAAAAAAAAAAGCCACACACACATACAGAACTGAGATCTTCATCCCCACACGTCCTCAGTCCTCAGGTCACCGCTCGGGACTCGCCGTAACTTTGCTCTCATTGTCAGCATTCCTGAGTAAGTCCCTCAGCAGTAGCTGCGATCTGCAGTACGTCATTCACAAAGATCCTCCGCGGCAGTGATGCGTGTACAGAATTACACACGCTCTCGGCTCCGCTTCGGCCGGGGGTTGGCAGGAAGCCATGCTGCCGCTTACGTTGCGCAAGATTCCGTTTCAAACACGGAATAGTGAGCACTTTGTGGGCCTCATTTATCAATCTTTCAGCAAAGTTGTGTGTAAGTAATTCGATCGAGTCGAGGTTTACATTAGTTAGTCTTCGTGTGTGTGTGAGAGTGTGTGAGTGAGTTTTGGCTCCTCGATTCCTGAAATCATCCCGTTTTTAGAAATACACTTTTCATAGTGAATACAGCTTCCTAAGCGGGCAATTTGTTTCATTCTTCTTCTTTTTTTTTAATATGCCAACGTGGGCCATGTTTAAATAAAAAAAATGCACATACACACACACACACACACGGCAGGTTAGTTAGAAGGTGGTGCCGAATTTTAAAACAATACTTCCAGCTTATGTACAAAACCATTCACTATTTCCAAACGTAAATTGATGGAGATTAAAAAAAAACCTAATGTGGGACAAGTGTGACAATGTTGCAAGAAGAACTCTCCAGCACGCTCAATAAAACCTAACAGCTGTTTACCTTATAAATCTGTATCTAACACTACTGATTGTTTCGAAGCGAAGAGTTGTCGCACTTTCTGGTACTCTTTAGTGCTTTTTATACAAGTTCTTTTATGTAGAAATGTTTTCATAGGTATCTTTGCTTATGTTTTTTTGTTTTTTGTTTTTTCGTATGTTCCCAAGACGTTTCCACAGTACTGTAAGTAAAACAGCTGTTAGGTTTTACTGAGTCTGCTGGAGAATGAGTTCTTCTAGTAACTTTAATACACCTGCTCATTTTTATTTTCATGCTAAACCCAGGGGCCAACATTAGTTTTTTTTATTCTTGTTTGTTTTTGTTTCCATCTGAAAACCGATCTGTCATCTAATATGCTTTCTTTACAGGCATGCAAATATTTAGTTCTTTTGTAATCTTATTAACGTTTATAATTTTTTTTTCTGTGAATGGTTTTGTACATGATAACACAGACATGATAAACATATTTAACATTTGCACTAAGGATAAAGCCTTTGACTAAGAATTTCCCCAACGTCTTTTGCCCAGTACTGTATGTAGATGCACCTCATAATCTAATCATACTGACAAAGAAAAAAACTTATAATATTTGATCTATTAAAGCCAGTGTAGAGTAAGAGACATCTCTGTTAACAACGTCAGGTCTTTGCATTTGTGCTGAGCAGGAAGTCTTCCTCCTCAAGGAAGTTTTAGGACTTGTGCTGCAAGACAAACTGCATTTTTTTTTGTTTGTTTTATTAAAAAAAAAAAAAAAAAGCAATGGTGGAAAATGTACACGTGGATGACGTAACCTGCACATGAGTGAAAGTAGATTGAGGAGAGGTAGTTCTTCGTTTACATTTCCACACGATTAAAAGTAAAAAAGAAAAATTCTTTAAGTGTATTTTAGTGAGCTTGTTTTAGCTCACTATAATACACTTATATTAATATGATAATAATGTGAACACTGCTGGGGAGCAATGGTTGGTACGAGCAAGTTGGTACGAATTATTCACTCCTTAAGTGAAAGCAGCATTTAAGTTACAAAAGCTACTAAAAGTAAATAATTTATTTAATCTTTCTTCTCTTTCTCTCTCTGTCTCTTTTTCGCAAAACTCGGGCGAGCTTGTCCATGAGGATTTCTGAATACGATGTCAATTCTGTTTTAACATTAATATCATTTAGGTTGGAAACAGTGACTTCGGTCACGCCACTCTGTTGTGATTTTATAGGAACATAATAAACATTGTAAACTACTTGAGCACTGAAAAAGTAGTGAGTTATAGACATCTTGTACCAATATTTCTGAAAGAAGGTTCTCACACTCGTTTAGAGTTGTGTGTGAGAGAGAGGGTTTCGGTCTGCAGGCGCTTGTTTGTCTATTGTGCTGAAGCTTATTGTCGTCGGCACCAGAGGGAAGGAGGGATGGCAGAGCGAGAGCGAGCGATTGCATCTGTACACTGAAATTACCAGCGATCACGCCGAGTGATAAACAGCCGCTCTATGCAGAGAGAGCAGGAGCGAGAGGCACAAGATGAAAACGAGTAGGAGAGAAGAGGTTTCTCTGGCGGATGCAGTACGATGATGTGAGATTACCGCTCTGTTTCAACTTATTAGAGTCGCTCAGGTTAAAGCAAACTTCTGTCCAGTACGATGGGACACCAGAAGGAAGGAGCAGGGAGAGAAAGAGAAAGAAAGAGACTTGTGGTGACCTTGGCATATTCAGCTGTTATTAACCTTCAGTATTCTTGACATGTTTGCTTTGGCAGTAATGCAGTCCTAGTGTTTGTGGCCATAAAGAATTGAACAGAGAGAGACAGGGAGTCAAACTGTTATGTTTTTGATTTATTTAATTCACCACTCAGCAAACATTCAAAACCACAAATTAATCTCTCTTGTTATTCATGCCATAAAAAGCACCATGGATTTTCCCAGCGCAAGTAAAAAACAAACCAAAAAAACACACACCTTTTTTATGCTCTTTTACAGAGCTTTGTAGTGAACGTCGTTGCAAGGGTCGTTTTATTTATTTATTTATTTATTTATTTATTTTTCTTATGGCCATCTTATAGTGTATTATTATATTATGGTATGAATAGTATTAATATATTATATAATATTTTATTATAATTATATTTAACTACAGTAGTTCTACACAATTAATTCCACAAGCATCAAAAATGGCGATACGGACCTATGCAATTGTTTAATCACAAAAGGCTTCGATTTATCACTGGTCAAACAAATGTAGTTGGGAATTTTTGTTAAGTTTGGCAGTGATTTTAAGTATTTATTTTGTTTTAATATTATTGAGGTGATAACTAAACATCTTCTTAGTGAGATCATCTGTGCCATTATTTGCTCTTAGCCCAGATAAATACATTTACATAAATTTAGTAGTTTCTGTCCTGAAAACTTTCCTTTTCCCTGTGGTATTAAACTTACTGACTTCTACCCACGAACAACACCAATGACAACCGAAAAAATGTTAAACAAGCACCTTCATACAGTAAGCTCTGGCTGTTTTCAGAATCTGTTTATTATTGACACTCGTTCTTAATGTTGGAGAAACTCAGTTTTTGACAAACTGACAAATTGATTGAGAAAAACACATAACTACTCAAAAACGTACAAACAATAAATTATTAATTTTTTTTTTTTTCAAATTTTCTTCCGTAGCCAATTCCTCCCCGTCACTAGGGGGCCCACGCACCGTTAGGGGCGGAGTAACACACTCGGAGGAAAGCGCTATCCGCTCCTTCCGCGTGCGCGAGCTCACAGACGCCCCTGAT
>JAOVVA010000016.1:4267630-4285692 GCA_028565275.1 Leiocassis micropogon
AACAGCATCACCCGGGGTTCGAACCAGCGCTCCCCGGATGATAGGGCGAGCGCTTTACCACTGCGCCACTCAGAGGCAACAATAATTAAATGATTTAACATGAATAAATTCCTAAAACGTGCCTTTAGCAAACAAAAAAAGAAGGAAAGAAAAACGCTCCCGTCTTCTGCAAATACTCGTGTTTTGTGAGAGTATCGCTGCTTTTTCTTCTGAGTTTATGATCAGTTGGTGCAGTACTGTTCTGTAGTGAGGAGCGGAAGATTGTCAGGAGAAAAAGACACGTGTTACACAGCATATAAATGTTTATAAGGCACTTCTGGTAGTTTTTAATAGTATAAAATCTATAATAAATATAGCTGCTTGAGACAAGACAGACAGTTAATATCAGTGATCAAAACTCACAACGCCCAAAAATAAAATGAATCAGTTTGAATCAAAAGTGTGACTGGGATTCACAGCTCTGTTAGATTGATGATGATGATGATGATGATGATGATACAGCTGTGATTAAATGGAAAACAAACTATTTCAACCTAAACTTTCCATTTTTTTTTCTGCTTAAAAAAACACACACACAAACGGATTCCAGTCAGTACCTGTCTCATCCAGACTCCAGAGAGACATCAGTATTTAGCTCATTATGTGTTTCCTCAGTGCTAGCATGCTGATTTATACCTCAGTTTTTCATTCTGTGTATGTGTATGTGTGCGCCTATCCTCTGTTAAGTTCCGAATTGAGTGCAGTCTCGGCGTTTGAGCCGCCTCGTTATCAGGCCCCTTTTGAAAGCCTCACAAGGGCGTAAAATGATTAGAGGAACAGCTGACAATGCATGAAAAGATTTGCACCGTTTCCGCGGCGGCGGCGACAATGTCAGGTACAGGCGTGACACCCTGAAAAGAGAAAAGGATGAATATTAAAGGCGCCCTTCTGTTCTCCTTTTCTTTCCCCGCGACGGACGAAACGTCTTCGCGTCTTCTTCAGGTAAGGAAGGTCCCGAGGCCCGTTTTCCTATCGCCGAGTGCGCCCTCACTTAGCCAGGAGAATCAGGCTTGATGAAAAGTGTTTCATCTTTTAAGTATAATTCTCATTTTACACACACACACGCGCTCACGCACACTCTCTCTCAGTGTCTTTCTTTGAGTCTCGTGCTACTTGTGTGTTTTCCCAGGCCAGTTCCCATGCAGTGTGACACTCTGAGCTGATGTAGTAACTCCTGTATTATCTCTCTACTCCTCTCTTATCTCAATGTATTTCCCTTCCTCTTTCCCAGAGAGAGCGAGGCTATCTGCGCTTTGTACTTTTCTGACTATTTATGTCGGACAAGGTCAGAATCGTTTAAACTTGCCCGGCTCGCTCAGACCCGCAGATAAGATGCGAGCAGAAAGGATAGAGATCGATGGAGAAGTGCGCATCTCTCTCTCTCTCCCTCTCTCCCGTCTCTGTTTGTCAGCCGTGTCCATTTGTCTCTTTAAGAGTCCGTGAGGCTGCCGTAAAACACAGTACTGCTCCCTAAACGCGCCACTTTGCTCACCCAGATCAAATCAGAAAGCAAATTAAAATGCTATCAAATAAATCCGAGCCGTTAGACGCCTGTGAGGAGCGACCGTGCAATGAAGCAGGAGTGCTGCTCTTTCTCTCTCTCTTTCAGAAGCATACAAAAGCCAGATAGAGATACTGTTCATACATAACAATAACAAACAGTGTATGTGTCTACAGTTTCCTCTTGCTATATTATGTCACTCATTTGGGGTGACGTTGTGTCGTGGAGTAAAGAAGTCTGAGAAAAAATGAACAGACATCAAGTCAAACGAACACTTTAAACAACCATGATGAGCAGAAAAGCATCCCAGAATGCAGTACGCAGTCAGAATGACCCCTGCATCCTGTGTCTAGGTTAAATGTTTGGTTACTCCTGTCTGTTTTTTTTATTTTTTTTAATAGTGTTAAAGCACCGTTAGTTGTTATATAAGGATTCGCTACTAGTATTGAATCTGTGTGCTTTATTGGTAAGCCAATGATGGGAAGCTAATCAATTCCTTATTAGTCCATTAAAGTAGATACTTATCAGTTGTCAGTGTGTGTTAGTGTTTGCGTCTTGCAGATGTATTTGTGGCATCCTGTCCTGATTTATTTATTTTTTTCCCCACGCTTGAAAGAGAATAAGTTTAGAAGCTGTGATACCACTTTCTCTCACCATATCCTCTTCCGCTTCGACGAACAGAGTGGAATAAACGGCGATTAGCGAAGCCATTTATTACCACACACACCCACATCCAAGTGCTTTTCTGTGCCGAATGTGTTAAACGTGTTATTGAGCGTTTCTGATTTTTACTGGGTCACACATCCGTGTTTCTCTCTCTCTCTCTCTCTCTTTTTCTTTCTGATTTTTTTTTATGTTTGAGGCTTGTGTGTCGAAGAGGAAGAATCACTTCTTATGTTACTCTGTCCAGGCTGTATGATAGATGGCTCAGCACAACCCTAATGCCCCCTGTCACAACCGTTTACTTTCGTCTGTCTGTAGCCTGTATATAGATGTGAGAGAAAGAGGGAGAAGGCCTCAGAGCTCTGCTGCGTTATGATTGACAGGGCTGGGATGACTCCCTGCTGTACAGAGCCAGGTACTGCATAAGAGAGAGAAAGAGAGAGAGAGGAGGCAGAGAAAACCCCAGTGTGTGGCTCGGTTGAGAGGTCAGCTGACCCCGGATCAGTCCTGTAGAGAGGGCCGCCCTGCTCACACTAACCACATACTAACTCAAAACGTCTGTGCGCGTGTGTGTGGCAAACACAGCTACTTTTATTTACTCCGGGTTTTAAATCCTATTTCTTTTCCTCTTGCCTCCGTGTTCAGGAGACACGCGGGAACCAGAATCCATGCAGGTTCGTGTCATGATTTATTTGTTTGTGTTGCAATTCCTATATCGCCACACTGACTCCAAAATCAAAAGTCTAAGGCACCATATTATATGCTGTACCAATTTTGTTATCTATGTTTATCATGTCTGCATAATTATGTACAAAATCATTCAGTATTTTCTTATATAACTTAAAAATGTATAAATCAATAACATTACAGGAGAATATATGCATGGCTGTAAAGAAAAAAAATATATAGTACAAGACAGACCAGTTTTCAGATGGAAACAAAAAACCTAATGTACGCTCCTGGAATTTGCATAAAAATAGAAAGGAGCGAGTGTGACCAAGTTACCAGAAGAACTCATATTCTCCAGCAAGCTCAGTAAAACCTAACGTACACCCATGGTGGCCTCTTTAATAGGAACGCATGTAGCACAACCCGCTCATTCTGTAACTATCCAGTCAGTCAGTCAGTCACTGGGCTCCAGTTAATAGGCAGGTCAAACATCCAAACTGAGAAATCATACAAGTATTTCGAGTTAGTTTTTTTCCAATGAGATTTCTCCACACATCGATTCTGGATGTCGTATAGAAAACTGTGAAAGCGGTCAGAGGTTGTGCGAGCAGCACAACAAGGAAACCGCTTGTCGATAAGTGTGCATTAGATGCAAATAACAACCGCGCTGAGCAGAAAAGGGTCTCCGAACACACGGCTATATGACGGCACAAGACCACATCAGGTTCCACTCGAGGTTACGCTGGGAGCAGGCAGGGATTTCTGATGAAGTCGTCAGTCAGCGCCGGTTTTCAGAGAGGTTGTGAAAGCTATACGTTTCACACCATGTTCTCCTCACAGGTCATATAATCAGCCAGCCGTGGCATGAAAGAGGTCCAAATCTCGCGCACGGGGTCGTAAAACCGTATGATTAGAAAAGCATCATGGCCGGCTGACCGCTCCAGCATCCCGGGTTTGATCCTAAGCTACGCTGCATGTGTCTGTGTAGGTTTCCTCAGGGTTCTCCAGTTTCCTTCCGTCTCCCAAAAACAAGCCAGTAGTGGGCATTTAATTTAAAATACCTCCTACCAGTGAATGTCCCTTATTGTAAATACTTAACCCTTAAAAAACTCAGAATTTTAGTAGTTGTTTTTTTTGTTGTTCTTTCTTTATTTTTTTGCATTACAGTGTTTTAACAAATGTAGACAGACTTCCAAATTGTGCGGTAAAATTTTACCTTTTTTACTGTATTTCATACGCACTTTCCCGTGTACAGCCAATTGAAGAAGCGTCACGTGTCTTGGTTGATTCACTGGATTTAAGGAGAGACCGGGTACATCTACTTTATCTACTAGCTTTTGTCCCGTGCGGTTCCTGCCTTCTCTCGTCTACGGCGTTTCTCTCACTTCTATGATCAAGTCGTGTTCATCCTCACTGAATGTCTGTCACCAACCTGTGCTGTGTGTAAAATGTCTTTAAGCAGACTTCATACACTCATTCCAGGTTCATGGTGTGTGTTTCTTGTCACTCTGTATTTGTGTGTGTGAGTTCTTCTTTTTTTTTTTTTTCTCATCATCTTTGGTCAGGATTTTCTTATTCTTGCTTTACCACGTCTTCTAAGCCGCACGTCGCATGGTTCTTCTCTTCCACACCGCTGCTGCCGTGCGTCTGAACTTACTGAAGCGGCCGGAGAGAAAAACAAAAAAAAAAAGGGGAAAGTAAGACAGGGGAGGAAAAAATGTTCTTACAAAAAAAGCAACGTTTTTTTATCCCCCCCCCCCCCCCCCAGACATATCAAAGCGTTTTCTTCGTTATCTTTACTTCAGGATGCTTTGATTCCCGGCTGTGATGTGGGATTTGCGTTTTTTTTTTTAAATGCATTTAATTTTTCCCTAATGATGTTCTAATTAATTTCTCAACACTTTGTGTGAAATACTTTATAATTAATATTTTTTAAAATAGTTATTGCATGTTTTTAGTAACCAAGTAAAGCATTCAAATTTTATATTTCTTCGAATTTAGATCAACACCACTGATTGATCAGTTTTATTTCTGATTCAAAAGCAAAGACGAAAAGCGTTAAATTATTTTAATTTCTATTTGGAACAGAAAGGAGCGGTGTGTATTACTGAACCACCTCGCAGTACTGCTTCTGCCTCTAGATGGCACTGTTGCATTAGCTAATTAAAGCACTTCTCCTTTTCTCTCTCTCTCTCTCTCTCTCTCTCCCACGCACACTTTCAGTGTCAATGTCAGCCTCCTTTTTACCAAGCCAGGTTATGTTACTGTGTGTGTGTATAGCTGTTTTGTAATAATTTTTTTTTTCTTATCATGGCTTCAATTATGGCTGGACGACGTGACAAAATTCGATTACAGCACAAGAAGGTGTTTTCATTAAACACGAGGAGGTGTCGTATAGAGGTGTTGAGTTTAAACCTTTTTCTATGTGCTTTTTTTTTTTTTTTTTTTTTTTTGTAAAACCGGCGTCCTAGTTCATCAACATCAGCGCTCCTCGTTAAGCAGGATGAAGATGGCCGACTCTAATTAATACCGGTCTTTATTTAGAGCGTACACTCTGTACTGTTCGGGCTGTGTTTGCGTTACTTGTCTCGTTTTATTGCTTTTGTTTATGTCTGTTTCATTCACATGAACACACCGAGGCTGATGGCGTGACATTTTATTGTATGATATCTTCAGATCTGTGACACCACAGACGCATTCATGCGTTCCATGAATCCATGATGCACCTTTGTGTGTGTCTGTCTCTCTCTCACAGACACACACAGACACATACGGTTGCGCAAATACAAATATGTTTACTCTATGAGACGTAAATGGAGCGTTGTAGTACTAGGGGTTAAGAAATAAGTCTTAAGTTTTCTAAAGATCAAGTACGTTTAAAGAAGTCTGAGTTTAATGCTACACCTAAAGAACCAGTGTGTTGTTTAAAGCTGAAAAAAATATCCTGAAAAAAAAATCCATAAAAGTGTAATTTGTTTTCAAATATTGAAATAACTTAAATTCAGTTGAGTTTAGTAAAAAAAAAAAAACAAAAGATTGTCAGTTTGTTGTGCTGTGAAAGTATAGGAATAATAATAATAATTTAAAATAATAATAAAAAAACACGATATTGTGAGGTTATTTGTCCATACACTTTTTTTGAGTCGTATAATTTTATTTATATGTAAAGATATATATTTTTTAAGACTTTTTCTAATTGTAGTCTCATATTTTAGACGTTCGACAATAAATGTAGCTAAATACTCTATTAATCTATTAATAAGAAACAAACACTGATTTTTATTTTTTTTTCTTCCCATTGGATTTTTAAGGCAGCGTACCTACTGTATTCCGCTGTACGTTTTTGAAAAGAGACATAAATCCTTTAGTACTTGACTTCACTTGAATTCCTAATAGATCTCATACAGCATAGAAATTCCTTTAAGTATTGTGACATGATCTGTTCATTTTGACCATCCCAAGTTCGTGGTCAACGATGGACTTTTTGATGCGATGTACGCTACCAGTCAAAAGTTTGGACACAACTTCTAATTCCATGGTCTTTCCTGATTTTTGTTTCTGTCTACATTATAAAACTATACTGAAGGCGTCCAAAGGCCTTTATAATGGCTCTTGTCTGAGGTGATGATTGTTAATTGGTGATTTCTGAGGCAGAAATGAACTTCTCCTCTGCAGCAGAGGTAGGTTTTGGTCGTGCTTTCCTGGGATGGTTTTCTTTTTTATCATGGTGCCTGATGGGTTTTGCACATGAACTTGACAATACTGTTCTTGAATAACAGACCTTCATGTCTTAAAATAACAACTGACTGTTGTTGTTACTTAATTACCTAATGCCATGTGTTATTTAATATTTGGCGAAAAAATAAAATCAGTATTGTTTTAGAATGTAGAAAATTAAATCACTAAATAAAATTAGAATGTGTGTCTAATATTATGACTGGAAATGTAAATGAATACATGGTGAAGTCACCCCCACGTCTGATTTACACAGTTCACTCATCCTGTGCAAAACAATCATAATTACTACAGCTATCCTCCGGCTACATTCAGTAACAGATGTTTTAAGTCTTTATCGCTTTAAGTCTGTAAAATATCGCAGGTTATGTGTATTTTACTTTATCATTTTATTTTTTACATGGCGAAGAGATACAGATTAAAAGCAGCTGATTTGGGGTTCAAATTGTTGTATAGAACCTTTAAATTTGTAAAATGCCTTTTTTGGCGTATTAATATGGGTTGTTTCTAATTGTTATTTTGATTGGTTTATATTTTTTTACGTCCAGTCTTAAGCCGCTTATTTCTTCATATTTTGCTTCCAAAGAGACAGACGCCAGTGTCTGACGTTTTTTTTCTTTCTTTCATGAATGTTTTTGTTGAATAGGCCACACAGTGACATATAATTCGTTGAAGCATAAAGGTAACTTAAGGCATGAACCAGTAAGAAACGGGTGCAGATGATGACAGATGATAAGGTTGGCCGGTGATTAGTATACTGCTGATGCTGAATGCTCAGTGGTTAGAACAGACGAAAGGGGAAACGAGGCTGGTACATGAGCAACCAATTTTTTTAATTGTATCTTTAGGCACTTTGCAGCCTGTCACAGTGAAACATTTGCTCTTATTTCTTTAAACTACATCATTGTATTTAATTTTATATCATGAAATAAGGGGCTCAAGTCTTTTACTCAGTGCTCTATGCTAGGGTGGACATATTATTTTAATGGATATTTCACTTTTTTCACCCACCCCTAGTACCCAAAGACTTCTTTAATAATTTTCTAATAAATATTTACTTACCAATTTGTGTGTTTTTAAGTGAAATGCTGTGAATGTTTTAATAACACCTTTAGTTTAGCTCTAAAAAAAGGTACATAAGTATGTAATGAGTCTATAGTTAGGAGAATTATTAATGAAATTAAACCGGTCTTATGTAACTTATGTCTCGACAAAGTCACAAAGCCCTCGGGATCTGTGCCGCAGACGTTGAAGAGTCTGTCTGGCATCTTTTTCACAAGTTTTTTAGCCGAGAGTGGAGTGTGTCCGGGAGAGATCTCGAACAGCTCTGTGCTTTATTTGTCTTTATTTTGATTCTGTGGCAGAAAGATTTTGATGGATGCTGATTAATTTTGGATAATTTGGTTGTGTTTGTGTGTGATGGATGAGTTATAATGATAGGCCGTTACTAATTGAAGCAGTGGAAGGGAGGATGCGGAATGTGAATGGTTCCCCAGAGAGAAAGACAGGCCCGCAGACTCGGCCGTGTCTCAATGCCGCGCTCTCTGGGTGGGTCACAGTTAACCGGGGTTAAATGTCTCCATTTGGGTGTGGTCACACGTCCTGATTTTTCTGAATAACTCCCAGCCGCACCCACCTGCCCGTCCTGCATGTCTCAGACCTGATCATGAGATATCTGCTGTGGGTTTCCCTTTCGTTTCTAAAAAAAAAAACAGAGTTTATTTTTATGAAGTGATCGTTTAGAAGCACTTCTGTTGCTAAAATGTTAATGTTGGCCTGCAGCTTATTAGCAGTTATGTTTAGTAACATTACAGAAACAAACTAATGAATGTTAAAGCTACCATTTTAAATGAAATTGAATTCAAAACGTAGCTCAGATCACTAGTGAAATTACTGCAAAAAAAAAAAGTAAACTTAATTACCTGAAGTTAATGTCCTTGTGCAATAACAGACTCCAACAAAAGTGTGTGTGTGTGTGTGTGTTTGAATCTGGAGGTACAAATGAACATCTGATGGATGTCTCCGTGATTTATTATTTTTTATTTATTTTCCCCTCTGAAAATTTTTTAAGAGTCTAAACGTTTTCACACGTCTCTCTGTTTGTGTGTGTGTGTGCTTGACACACGTCCTCTACATCTCCTGATTTGCCACGAATATTCCTTTCCATTCTGCAAACTTCGCCTTTCGCTCAAAAGCGCACAACTGAGGCGGCCCCGCATCCGAACAAGCCTTCTCGAAACCTCTAGCGCGCTTCTCCTTGTTATAAGACACCTCGGAAAATACATGTGAAAAGAGCAGACTTCTGTAATAGCCAGCATCGCAACACACACACACACACACACACACACACACACACGCGCACACACGTATACGCACACATGCTGCATATCTGTGAAGCATTAAGTAGTGCCAGGGAATTAGTTTGTGTTTATTGTGCTAGCAGAGAGGGTGACTGGGTAAGCACTTAATACCAGCATAGACACAAGAGGTGGGAGAAATGGTACTCTCCGTGTGTGTGTGAGAGGAAATGAGAGAAACGGGGGTAGGGGGGTGGACTGATATGCTTATTTTTAAATAAATAAAACAATATTTGAAACAAAACAATTCATTTCAGTTAACTATTTCTATTTTATTTTATTTATTTATTTATTTTTATGAAGAAAAAAATGAAAAATACTTCCCGGACTATCAGTATCGTCAACCAGGATCGGTTTAGATTATTAGCTGTTAACGCGCTGATGGTACGATTCACTCCTGCACATGTTCATCAGTACAGATGTTGGCCTGAAGCGCAGAATCATAACATAATGACATACAAACATTGGACCTCAAATTACTTTTATTGTCTAGGTGTGTTTTTATATTTTTCTAATTTGGCCTTTTCCCAGCTCTCTCTGCTATCACATGAAGAATGGCGCATGCTCCCCCTGAGAAACGTGAAGCCAACCAATCACATGGTTTAAAAACTGCTGTGTCATGGAGGAACACACTAGGTCTGCCTTCTTTCACATATGTGAGCTCAGAGAACCCGGTGGAGAGAGTAAATCTGTTCCCGCATTGTATTGGGGACGGCATGTGCTGATTCGATTAATTATCATCATTTTATAAATATCCAGATTCAATATAAATTTTTTTTTTACAATAGATATATTCTATAAAAATAAATTCTATCAGAACTTTTTATACTGTATCTTTATACAGCAGTTCTACAACTGAATTCTTTATAACGGTAGTTTTCTCACTTAAAAACCAAGCACAGCATTTAAACAGTGCAAACTAACTACAAATACAAGAGTCTAACATTTAACTACTAATTAAATGAAACGGAAAAAAGCTGCGTTTTACTGAGCAGTATGTATCTCTGTCATCTGATGTTATTATTATCTCTAAACTAACGTGGCAAATAATTCACTCCTACCACACGAGAGGAAAATGTGTGAATAGTTTAGACCGCGCCATCTGTAGGATTATAAAGAAACGGTGACGTCGTCATACCGCCTCAACCGCCTCCGAAGTCTTGAGCACATGCTGATCGGCTGTAAGCACGAGGCGGCGCGCGGCTTCTAATGAGGCGAAATGGCGCTTGTCTAAGCTCGTGTGTTTAAGAAAAAAAAAGGGCTTTTTCAAAATGAGCAACTATGTATAAAAACGCGTTTCTTTTGCGCCCGTGCACTCGGGACAGGATCTGTTATGTCCAAGGCTGATCGATCATGGCTGAAAACCCAGACAATTCCAATCACAGGCTGATCTGTATTATAAATGTAATGAATCGTTTAAAAATTCAATTTGCCATCAGTGTGGCAATACATGAATCTACACACAAAAGAATCGCAGTTCATAACATCACTATCTTTGCGTTATTTATACACTGTAGGTGGAAAAAAAACCCGCTGCTGCCTGCATGCTTGGGTTTGCTATTTTTACCCGACTCTTTTTCCAACATGTACATGCGCGCGCACACACACACAAACACACACACTTTCCCCATCACCGCTTAAGTTCTTGCTGTTACCAGTTCACCTGTTAGCTTCCAGACGCAGGTAATAACAGAGCAGAATTATGACCGGACTTAACCCGGCCATTTTGAATCCACGCTTAAGAATCTTAAGAATTGTCTCAGCGCAATCGTTCAGGATGCCGAAGCGGGTCATAATTACTATACAACACCGGATAGATACAAACCAGAAGTCGAGTGAGAGAGGGGCAGTCAAGCATCGGCATCCTACCAGATTACACCTATCAGCTCTGTGCTGAGAGACTCTCAGACACACACACACACACACACACACACACACACACTGTTATCTACATAAGGAATGAAATGGTGCATTTATACCGTTTCTGCCTGGACTGTTATTGAAGCTTCCCACATCAGATAGATGACTGAAATATACCACAGTGTGTCTGTGTGGGTGAAATCAAACCTCAGGCAGCGTTGTGCCGTCTGAAAAATCCTTTACACACGTACAACAAAGCAACGCCAAGTATGCTGCGTGTGTTTTTAAAAGCGTAACTTTTGTCCTGCATGCTTTCTCCTTCAACCTTGTTTCGTCAAGTGGGCTCTTTTAACCAGTGAGGCGGTAAGGGATCAGGCGAGGGTGTGTTGTCCTCGTCCATCAAAAAGGATTTTCTTTAAAAAAATTTTTTAACCTGACTGTTTGTCAAGCGTTCTCATCAAGAAGTGGCATTTTGCTGACTGACTGATCCACACTGTTAAAAGGCGAGCCACTCAGGATGTCAATAAACTCGGAGAAGATCAGCTAGGAACTCTGCAGCAGCACCACTGTCGCATTTTAACCCACGTTCCAAATACCATTAATGCCGCCTTCTGTGTTTCAGGGTTTAGATGAATGAGCAAGATGACGAAAAAAATACTTCTGTACTTCACAAAATCTTACATATTTACATTAAAACATATATACATACATACATACACAAGTCTAGCATCACCGGTGCACTGTGTAGTTTTTAATACGGAGGGTGTTCAAGTCAACCCGGGACTTGAAATGAAAACTCATGGACATTCATAGAAGCTCAGTGCAATCATGAGACTCATGACATCGGCAACTTGCAGAAGAGACGCGTCTGTCAGTGTGAACGGTACACATAGTCGTTCTGCTACACCATTTATACATGACAGGAACTTGGCTGCTGCATCCAAGGTACAGTCCTGACCTCGCTCCAAGCCATTAAAGGAGTTCCTGGGAGGCCAGCATTTCAGACATGAAGCAGGCGGAGACATCAACTTTCTATCTTGATTTTTTTCCAACACTTGTTAAATACATGCATAAGTGCATTAGTGTAGCAGGAGATTATACAAAGAAATAAATGAAGTTTTTACTCTCACGACTGTGTTCAGCTATTCTGCACAATCAAAAGTCCCAGTTTGACTTGAACGCCTTGACTAGAAGATGACACCTTAATCCAAAGGAAGTTGAGAAAACTAGTGAATTCTGTAACTCTGAGATTTTCTTTTGTTTTCCCCATAATAATCATCATCAACATAAAAACATGCGATATGAATTAGAAAACTAATCAACACCTCCTGACCAATCAGAATTGAGAATTCAACACAATATAAATATTTCTTAGAGTAAATTAGTAGTAGTAATAATGTGTATACTATAGCGTTCTATGTTTAACATTTTATTTATTTAATTTTTTTTTTCAGATAGATTTGCATCGTTTTTTGTTTTTTTGTTTTTTTACTGACAGGATTTAGTTCCAGACAATGAGAATGCGAGTGGGAGAAGCGACAAAACATTGGGCCGGCGCGGGAAGACTGAGGAGCTGTCAGGGAGATGGGGAGAGAGAGAGAGAGAGAGAGATGGAGGGAGCGATGGCTCGCCCGCTGAATACAAACAGGGTTTTTCCATCCTGAGGTTTTGCCCTCATGGCACCGGGAGAGGCAAGGAAACAGCTTAGATTAATGCACTGATAGAGACGGAGAGGGGACTGTGTCAGGGGAGCGAGGGAGAGAGGGAGCACGCCAGACAGAAAGACGAGTAGAGGATTAATTAAAGTGATGGACACGTCGTCTTTTAGAACAAAGTTTTTTTATTTTTATTTATTTATTTATTTATTTATTTATTCATGGTTATATTGTCTTGGGATGTGTTGTTGGGAAAGCACACTTCTCAGCAGAGTCCACCTTCAGTACTGGAGATGGTAAAATTTGCAAATAATAGAATTTTTTTTTTTAATTCATGTAAACAATCAAGCTTTTATTTAATGAAGGGCGAACTATATATTAGGTCTTATACGCAACTCGACTTCTCATAACCTGGCCACACGGTTGACGTGCAGACCGTGTTATTAAAATGTCGGATGTACAGCGTTAGTTATCAGTTGATACTCCGAGCTCTGATATCGTCCCCGTAACACTCGGGATCAAAACCCAAAACCTAGTTCTCACACACCTGATCGATTTACTAGGAAATCATAAAACCCCACTGTTATTGTTTTCTAGTTTCTGTTTATTTACATTCATTTCTGAATCTCTTCATCTCTCTGCATTTTTTTTTCTTCCTCTCTCTGTCTCCCCACACACACACACACACACACACACACTGGTATCAGGTATATCAGAGGTTATATCAGCCTGTAATTCCGCTGTTGATATAGCGTTTGGGCCTGTGTGTGTGTGTTGTGCTTCTGTTATCATGAATCACAGACTCTCAAGTAAGTGTGTGTGCGTTTGTGTGCGTTTTGTATTTGTGTGTGTTGGTTATCAGCGATCAGAGCGAGGTTGTCTAGGTCATATGTTGCTTTATATTTCATCATCTCCGACTTCTTATCTGCCATTCCTACATATAACCAAGCTCCTAATTCTTTTTCATGGCGCGCACACACACACACACACACACACACACACACACACACACACACACACACGATATTACTGTTACAGCCTTATGAAATGCATTGACGCTTATGAGTTTAATGAACTCAAGATACATGCAAGATGTCAAACATCGGATTTCACATATTGTCCAGTTTATTAGGAACCCCTACCACGTGGCCATTTGTTATTTTATCAGGAAATAATAATCTTATAAAGATATAAAGAGGGAGAGAGCGATCGCCGCTGCCAATTCCGCTTTAGAATCGCTCCGAGCACAGCCCTGATTCTGACTCGGTCGTGTATATGGAGTCTATCAGGTGGAATTGTGGGTATTAAGCACCTCGTTATGACAGCCGGAGTGAGAAGACATCCGACGTCTGTTGCTCTGGTGCTCAAGTGTTAAAGGAACTATGAAACAAGATTTCAACTCTAACTGCACACCTGCAAGATGAACCAGTAAGAAAGATTCATCGCGAAGAAGAGTCAAAAATTATCTGCACTCCGGTTATATTAAAACCTCTGTTCACTGTCTTATCAGCGTTTTCCGTTCAAGGCTACCGTCCAGTTCCAGTCACTGCTGTGTAGGTGTGATCAGGTTACATCAGTTCATTTGTAACTGAGAACAAAAATGGATGTCCCGCTTGTGATTTGCCCAAAAGAAGAGCAGCGTGCAGTGATGGGTTTCATATGGTCTGAGGGTGTACCCAGTGTCGAAACAACTCACAGAAGAGAATAAACACAAGTGTTTCAATATCTGCAAGTAAGATTTGGACCGAAAACTCTAAGAAAGGTGGAAGTTACTTGAAGAGAGTCATTACTGGTGACGAGATACGGGTTAATAACTACGAGCAGAGTATGGAACAGAAACATCCTCAATCGCCGACAGAGGAAAAAGTTTCAGCTGGAAAATCAATGCTTACAATTTCCCTGGAATTCTCAAGGGCCAGGATTGGTACATCATCAGGAAAAGTTTAAACAGTCAGCAGCGCTCGTTACAGTGAGACGCTTATTGAAGAGCTGAAACCCAAACTTCAGATTAAAAGCAAAGGACTGCTATCTAAGGCGTAGAGATCATGCATGACGATGCACGTCTGCCCATACTGTAGACACTCTGCGAAAACTTCATTTTGTGGTGTTAAAGCACATTAATATATTAACTTTCAACTGTCTGGTTCTGAAAGCAGCCCTGCTAGGATGAAGATTTGCTCCTGATGATGAAGTGAAGGCTGTAGTGCATTTGTGACTCTCAGCTGAGCCCAAAAATGAGTGGATATTAAAGCTAGACAAAGTATATTGAAAAGTAAGAAGATTGTGTTGAAAAATTATAAATTTTTGTCTTTTCCGAAAGTGAAAAGTTTATTAAATTCCACAGCCAGAGTGCGGACAATTTTTGACTCACCCTCATGTCTCAAGATGAATCCCCTGACTTTGTGTCTTCTTACTCACGGAACATTGTAGTGTCCGATTAGCCGTTTCCTCTCATCTATTTATCTAAAATGAAGTATAATTTCACCCATTTAGTTTAATTGTCCTTTATTAGCAGCGTTTGGGAAGTAGACTCAATCTCTCGCTTTCTTACTCTAACACACACACACACACACACGGTCTCAGACAGTGGCTGGCCCGGTGTTGACCTGCGTCCATGCATTTATCTAATAACATGATTTAAAGCATTTCCTGCCTGGGCCATGGGGTTACTAGAGGAGGAGTTTCTTTAAAATGTAAAGGAAAAGAAGTGAGGAACACACACACACACACACACACACACACACACACACACACACACACACACTCTGTGAGGATGTATTAATGATATAATTATTAATGCTGCTAGTTAATCTTGTACTTACCCCTAAATGTAGTAAAAAATAAAGTAGAAGTTAGTTTTATTTTAAAACAGTGACACAGCTTTTTGTTTGTTTGTTTGTTTGCGTTTTTGTTTTGTTTCACCGTCAATTTCCTCACAAGGTCAAAACTGGTAGATATTTCTCCTTTGTTTTTTAATCCTTATAGGCACAGTGGGTCCTCACTAAGCTGTAGAAACACACGTTTGTTTGTGCTTATGATTATGTATTTGATTTATTCTCTGACATTGAAACTTTTCTCTTACACATCACCTTGAAAGAGTGTCATTCAAAGCTAGGACAGTGCAGCACCACACGTACGGGGCGTTCAGGTCAAACCGAGATTTTTGATATGTTATGAGAGTAAAAACTGTCTTTATTTCTTTGTCTAATCCCCTGCTACATTTATTCACTTATCCCAGTGTTTCACTAGTCCTTGGATACCATCGAGGTAGAATGTTTTCTCAGTACGCTGGAGCCGTGATCGGCGTTCGTGCTTAATATCTGGAACTCTGGCCTCCCAGGAACCCCTTTTAATGGCCCGTACATGGCTTGGAGTGAGGTCAGGACTGTATGGGCGACGTGGCAATAACTTACAGCCGAGTTCCTGTAATGTGCAAGTGGTGTTGGTGAGTGAGTGTGTGTGTACAGCTCACACAGACCGATGCCTGTTGGGGTCAGTTCATTTTTAATGATCAGGCGCCGACCGCCGAATCTTGACAGAAACGACTGCAGTGTGTTCAGAGTCACCTCAGCCGAGATCCTCATGCATGGACGTGTGTGGCCTTTTTACTGCTGTGCGTGCGTGCGTGCTTCTCTGCCTGTGTGTGTGTGCACGTTCTGATTTGTTTGAGTTTTTAAATAAGCTACAGATAATAAATAAACGAACAGATTAATAAATAAACAAACGAGCGAGTACACATATTAGCAGTTTAAAGTATAAAGAGAATTTCACCTTTACGCATATCGAGGGGTTCGTGAAAGCAGAGTTTTTGTACCGTGTGTGTACCTGCTATGATGGTTTTCTTATATTATAAGGGTTGCATTTGAGTAGAGCATGTTATTTTTATTTATTTTTTTATTTTTTGCTCATCCAGAACTGTTTGGAGGGGCGTCCGGATCGGCCGCTGCCTCCAACGATCTCGTCACGCTCAGATTTGTTTTCTGTTCCGTTGTGAGAAGATACTCTCTTCTCATGTCCTCATGATATTGTCACAGAGTTGTTGTGACTGGTATCATTAAGCATGTAATACATTTCATGACAGGACAATGTACGCCAAGATAGCATCACCTGCTATCAGATGTTAGTACCAGCGCAAGTAAATGAGCACAGTATCAGACTCGTACCCTAACACCAGCATTCATATTAATGCGTCGGTTATCCACCAAAATAAAAATAAAAAATGCACCACAATAGGAAAACTGTTGTACACAGTAATACCCGGAATGCATATTTATTTTTTATTTTTTTAAAGCTGATTGTTAAGGATAAGGGAATACAGTGTGTGGTTTCGGACACATCCACTGCACACTGGTGGTGACTGTCTGACCTATATAGAGAATATCGTGTGTGTGGTTTGTAACACAGAGGCATCACAGTGATTGGTAGAGATCTGTTTGTGTGTGTTATTGTGACCCACGTGGTTAACCAGGACTGAGGTTTGAGACACCGTCAACTGGTGGTCTCTAATGGTTCCTAGAGTCTGTATAATAAACTGACAGTGTGCTGTTCGAGACACTTGTTTGGGTTTATTGGATGTGAGTTTTGCCTTCTGCGCTTCTGCTAGGACCGGTGCTGTTTAAACTAAATTTAAAAAAATTCTTTTTAAAAATTATTGGTACAGTGGTGCAAGAGCAAATGGTTAAATAGTACACCCAGTCCAGTAGTGTTTAAAATTCATAGAGAAACCATTATAAATCTAATAGTCTATAAAATATCGTGTGTATGTTTAGGATTATCTTATCATTCTAATTCATACACAGTCACATTTCATACGAACTTAAATAATTCTTTTGATTGTGTAAAGCTGCTTTGTGACAATGTCAATTGTTAAAAGTGCTACACAAATAAAATAAAATTGAATTGATTAGATCCCACGCATTGTAAAGGAAAGCAAAAATTAAAGGAAACTAATAGGTCAAATGTTTTTTGTTTAATACCTCAATCAGCCCCAAGATTAACATGCTAACATTAATTCAGTTATACATCGGTAAACTGATGACAAGATCACAGGCACTCCAAGTCCCATTTATGTCTGTGGGGACCAAAAGCCAGGTCCGTTCCCACAGAGAAAGCAAATGCAGCGTAAATCGCTGAGGGGGAAAATAAAACGTCAATGCTGGATATGATAGAAGGGCGGCAGAACACCCAGTGCACCCATGGGGGGACGCACCAGACAAACACGTCTGATCCACACATCCTATAGCACCGAAACGCTCACCCCCCACACACTACCGCACACCTCAACAGGTCCTGTAGGGTCATGTGCTGCCCAGGTGGAACATACACGCACTACATTAGGTTTAATGTTTGGCTGATCGGAGCACTCTCCTCCATCCGTAAATCTCATTACAATGTTTGTACACGTCTAACTCCGTATCCGTTTCTGATTACGGTCAGTTTTAACCATGCTGTTCATTCACACACAAACACATACCCTCCTCCCCACCCGCCCACCCCAGTCTGTACACTGTCCTTTTCCTGTTTTCCCATCACTCCCTCTGGAGCGTCCCTCGGCAGCTCTGCAGCACGCAGCTGATTGGCCGG
>JAOVVA010000016.1:4346158-4356603 GCA_028565275.1 Leiocassis micropogon
ATATTTGGACAATGTATAATGGGTACAATGTATAATTATCTACAACGATTCTTTTAATAGTGACGTTATATCGTAATTATACTATACTATATGTTTGCATATTTCATCATCACACTGGTTGATATACCTCAACCAGAGTGTTGATGAAATATGTTTGCACTCAATTTTGTCAGCAGTTAATTATCCTACCCACACCTACCATATTTGTTTTTCAGCTGGTAAAGATTTCCTAAAGTTTTATTTCTCTTGTGGTTTTCAATGTGGTTTTAAAACCTGGCAGTCTATTAGTGATGCCACTGTCTCTTTTTTGTCATGTGGTTTGATACAACTTGAAACTGAGTGTTTTGATAAAAAAAAAAAAGCTGTGATGCCGGTGACGTTTTTGTTAACAGGCCTTTGTGTTTCTATGTGCTTTTTCAGGTAGTCAAGTGTGTCGCCCATCACTGCTGCACGGCTCTCTGCCCTGGCTGGAGAGCAGTAAAGGGATCGGAGCACACCATGGGGCCTCACCCTGGAACCTGGGCCCCCCTTTTCCGAAAGCCCCGCTGCACCATGGCTCCCCAGGGCCTCTATCTGTCTACCCTCCTCCACCCTCGTCCTCCTCCTCTTCTTCCTCTTCATCTTCTTCACTGTCAGCCGGTCATGCCAGCCCTCACCTCTTCACGTTTCCACCCACTCCACCAAAAGACGTGTCCCCAGACCCAACTGTGTCCACGCAGTCTTCTGGGTCTTCACTGCGGCCCGAGGACAAAGAGTGCATCAAGTACCAGCTGCCCGAGGGCATGAAGCTGGACGTGGCCCACAGTCGTGGCATGGCCTTAGGAGCAGGCACAGTGGCATCGTCATCCTCTGCTGCGCATCACCCCATCGCCACTTACCCTCCCTATGTGTCCGATTACGGGCCGGGGCTCTTCCCACCCAGCAGCCTGCTAGGTGGGTCCTCCTCTAGTTATGGTTCCAAAACGAGACCAAAAACAAGGTCCTGTTCAGGTAGGCGTGCGCTTTATTACCCATTTTGATTAAACTTAACCACAACATAGGAAAATCATTTCACCATGGCCTTTATAATTGTTATAATCTTATTAATCTTCCTCACAAACAGCCTCCCGGAGTCAGGGCCTTTCTTGGCAAATTGATTTGAGTTTGAAAATTTCTGCCAGCGCCAAAATCTCATAGCAAAATCCTCAGGGTCAAATTAACTCTTACAGTGTTGAAATAAAACCTACAGTGTTAATTTGTGTCCAGCTGGCCTTATGTGAGGACTATTTGTGCTAATTTAACACTGTGGAATTTACTGTGCTGTTTTTCTCAAATCATAGAAAAGGCCACAGTTTGGAAAACGCCACAAATACCTACTTGTAGGTTCCATGTTAAGCAAACACACCGTCAAGTATTTTCATGAATGTTTTAATATAAAGATAATACTGAGTTAGATTTATTAAAGCATAATGCTTTATATCATCATACCACTTAGAAGCAGTGTAGTTTAAATGTAAATTTATTAACATAAAAACACAATCCAGAAGTGAATTTGGACACAAAGTTGTTTCTTACCATCTACAGTGCACATTTATATTATATTATATGGAATATAATATAGACTATAGAATATTAGACTACAAATGTTGTTGTCCAGTGATAAAGCCGAATTAAGTCCATCATGCAGGATAATTAAACACCGCCCAATTTATTCCGACTAGTCCGTTTTTTTTTTTCTCCTGGTGTTTGCAATTTTTTTATTCTTTGCATCTCCTCTGATCCCGGTCTCCGCAGTGTGTTATGTGTTTAAGCTAATCCACTTAGGTTCAGCCTGCTGCGCTGTTTATTTTAGCGCTGAAACTCTGATGGAGAGGCCGGATGCTGCTGCATGAATCTCTGTCCAAACACGGAGGGAAATTACTGGGGAAAAAGGTCATTCAGTCAGCAGCGACCAAACCGGTTTTACTAAATACTGCTGTCAGAAACGACTAATCTTATTTTACCCCCTCATCAACGCTTAGATTATTATTTTTGCATTTATATATTTTTTCCACTTTGTTAGCATACTAGCTGGAATAAAAAAATAAAATCAATGTACCAAGAACAACCAAAAATAATCATTATGGCCTTATATTCAGCAATACATAACGAATTTAATATAAATATCAGGAAAAATATTTTTATTTTTTCATAACTCTTCGTCTTCCGTGTTCCTACAACACATCGCTTCACGTTTTGTCAATTAATCGACTTACTGACTAATTAATTAAACAATACGTTAAATAGAAATTTCTAGGCAGGCCTTCCGTTTCAGCTTATATTGCGATATTGCTATCTTATGTGATGTTTTGTTCTCGCCATGTGTGAAACTGTGGCGAAAAAAGTGTCTAGAAAGCTCTCTAACAAAACCCGACCTAATTAGACGAAATTTCTACTATCTTAATTGAATTAAATTAGTTGAATATTATGCTACCAGTTTGTTGTGGCTGGCTGTCACTAGCTGTCGGTTTGCTACAGTAGAGCCGATAATAGCCTACTTATATTATGTTGATATCACTCACCTGCTGTGTGTATGTGACCTTCAACCTGCAGTGTTTCATTTTGTGGTCGAGTCGCAGCCCACAAACCCGGAACCAGTTTGCGCAACATCAGGCGATATTACAGTGCAGACAGAAACCCCCACACCGTAAAAAAAAGTTTTATTTCTTTTACATTTTTAAATAGTGTTTAATTGTTAGGTTTATTATTTATAAGGCTGTGCAGGACATATAGGCTGACTAGCAAATAAGAAAGAATTTTTTTTATTTTAGTTTATTTTTAAGTCTTTCCATATTTAAATATATGTGACTGACCGAAACCGTTTACTGCAGCACTACACGAGTTAGTATTCGCAATGGCATTTTTTTTCTTCTGCACTGAGCATGCGCGCGTTCCGACTGTCACTCAAACTTGGAGCAAGCAAAGCCTACACACACACAGAGCAAATAAAATGAAATACTGGACTTCTTCTTCTTCTTCTTCTTCTTCTTCTTCTTCTTACTATTATTGTAATATTACAATTCAATAGCAATAATAATAATAATAATAATAATAATAATAATAATGATTTTATCCATGGCTTGATGGACCGGGAGATTGTTTGATAGGAAATGAAATATGACCCATAATTTACACATAATAATGCACACCTTTTTTTGTATATGAGTAATCCGAATTCCGAATAAGAGAGTTATATTTCCAAAATATCACCCTCGTGTTTATCCTCTGCATTATGATGGTTTGGATAAAACCTGCATCCGTAACGTCGGATATAAAAAAACGACTGCTCAAATCTTTTTACGATGTACACTTCAATATATTATTATTATTATTATTATTATTATTATTATTATTATTATTATTATACTGTGTTTGTAAATTTGACAGTTTATTATTGCACTACTGTAACGAGCATTTCCGCGCATGTTTACTGCTTGGATAGATAGATAGATAGATAGATAGATAGATAGATATTCAGTACATTTATTATCAGTGTTTAAAGAGGAAGTGAATTTAATTTGTGTTAGCTTGTGCCTGTAATATCACGTAAGGATGCTCTGGTGCAGTCGCATCTCTGCACGCGTTAATGCACGCTTTTATTTAATGACATTATTTTTCGGCATATATATTTACTTCGATATATATTGATCCATAGTCACTTGTACGTGTTTGTGCATTAGTCTTTGCTTCATGTTCTTGTGTTTTTTTTTTTTCCTTTTACAAATGTGCATGCTTTGTGCGTACAGAGGGCCGGGAATGCGTGAACTGCGGGGCCACTTCTACCCCTCTTTGGCGGCGGGACGGAACCGGCCACTACTTGTGTAACGCGTGCGGACTGTACCACAAGATGAACGGGCAGAATCGACCCCTTATCAAGCCGAAGCGGAGACTGGTAAGTCTTTCCCCTTATTCCCTGTAGCCCAAATACCCAGTGCACTCTACATTGATTTAAGCTAAAATGATTTAAAACTAATTATTATTATTATTATTATTATTATTATTATTATTATTATTATTATTATTATTTGACAGATGTTTCTAATTTCTATCCGTGTTAGTGTAGGCCTAAAAAAAAGAAAAAACAAAGCCCGCATTTCAAAGTGTAATTAAACACCCGCGCACTGTGCATCGACGGGAATGTGACAATGTGTGTGTGTGTGTGTGTGTGTGTGTGTACAGTTTAGACATTTCCAATACCTCATGCATGATTATGTATTTCTATGCACTAGCGCAGTATTCAGTAGCGCACAATCAGTATTGCCGCTAATACAACAATAAAACCGCTTAAAATATTACCCCTGCCCTTTAATATTATTGTTATTCTATTTATTCCTCGTTTTTTTTTTTTTTTTTCAATTTCCCGTAGAAGCCGTTATCACACATATTGCTAGCACATGCTCTGATTTGGCGCAAAATCTCAGTAGAGAGAACGAATACATGATTTTCAAATTGCGGATGGGAAATCGTTATAGTTAAAAACAATGAAATAAAACAAAAAATATATTTTTTAGAGAATTCCATTATTAAAACCTATATAAAATAAAATAAGAGTATAATTTCACGTCACTGCGCAAGGCATAGAGCTGCTTCACTGAAAGCATGTGATGGAAAACTCACAGAATTGTGCTGGGCATCAGCTACAGTATTAAAGCAACTGTAGGCATCTTTTAGACTAAGAAAAGTGGAACGCTGTTCTGTGACGTCACTACGTTCTGGAACATATTACCATCACGCAGGTACTTTATCCTAAGCGTCTAACAGTACTAAAACGAAATGTGGCCCAATTTAAGCAGGAAGGAGATATGACGTCCCTGTTACTCATCATTTCCCATCCTTACTCATCATTACTGGTGTGTGGCTAGAAAGTTGGTTAGTCTGTTAGCTAGGTAAGCAAAGTCTAATCTTTACATCGTGCGGTATAGGTTTTTAGGCTGTAAGCAGCCTTTATAACATCATGACGCGTTTCAATACTAAAAAAACATAATTGTCACATACATTTCTGAACCAGCATGGGCGTCTTTCGGCCTTTGTGCCCTGAGTAATGTTTAATTGAATTTCTGGAACAAAAGGTCGTAGCACATGTATATTGTCAAACGCATGCTAATGTCCTCAGGGTTCCTCAAGGATCAGGAAACAAATTACGCCTATGGGTTTCGACCAAACATACACAGACACACACACACACACACACAAATGGTGGCCAGGATTTGTCGCACAATCTCAATTGTTATGCAAGACTCAATGTAGCTATGCAGTAATGCACATGAACCTTTAACATTAAGGCCTAAATAGCTTTGTGGCAGAAATGGACCACAATCTGTTCCTTAGCAAGAAGAGATCAATTAATAGTTTGTTGAAGCAAAGTATAGCTGTGGTGTGCTTAATGTCAGCTAAAATAGAGCTGGGCATTAAAAATGTGACAATGTTTAAGACATTTAAAGGTGAATGCCCTGCATGCAGACTGTCCTTCTAGATTTAGATATACCTCATTCAAGGCAGGGGAAACTGTCAGAGGGCAACTCTATTTTGGCAGCTCTCTCTCTCTCCCTCTCCCTCTCTCTCTCTCTCGCACGCGCTCTCTGTCTGTCTCTCTCTCTTTCTCTCCCTCTCTCTCTCTCTTGCTCTAATGTAAAAAGCTGACTTCCCAGGAAAAGGCTGCCGGATATCTGAGCACTGCTGATAAAGTCCCCAGCCTAAACATAAAGGCAGGCGGAGGGGGCAAGAGTCACCACGACTCCTCAGAAGGCAGGGTTGTGTGTGCGTGTGTGTGTGTGTGTAAGAGGGGGGGGGTTTGGGAGAAACAGAGAGTGTGTGTCTGATAGAGAAAGACAGATAGACAGAATGGGGATGAAAAGAGCAAATGTTGGGGTATACTACTATGATTCCTTTCTACAGTGTAGTAAAGGGTTCCCCTGTTGCTTTTCAATATTTTGTCCTCACTGCTCATTTACAGGAACAGCTAATAAGCCCATTTCCTTTATGCTTGTTTTCCAGATGTGGTCAAATATTTGTGCGTTGGTGATTTTTTTTTTCAACACTGCCAATAGATGAACTCTACTTATTTATGATATGTATAAAAAAAAAAAATCTAAACTGTTTTAATTTAAAGATTGTGCAAAATAAAGCAAAAGACAAAAACAGATGGTATATATTAAGAAGACAAAATTATATATACAGTCGGCCTAAAAAAACCCAGAAAGCACAAGATTCTGCAATGTGAAGAGGCATGAAAACATGCAACATGAATATGAATCCATCTTGGAGCGTGTTGCCCATGGAAAAGCTATTTGTGGGCAATGCGGAGTGACAGGAATGAAATTTACGCCGGGTCTAATTGAATAAACTGTCAGCGTGATTGTTTTAAATATGAGACAGGAGCTTCGTCTTGCCTGCTCTTAATGCCAACTTCTCCGTTTAACAGGAAAATTTCATCAGCCTTAATGGTCGCCATTTAAGCCTACGCTTTTATGCCCTTTTATAAATATTTGCGTTTGAGGGAATATATTTTTAGCACAGTCAAGGGACGGCTGTTGAAGGTTCTTTACAACATTATTCATTCAACGTCGTTCTACGTCACAGAAGAAAAAGAAAAAACACAAAGTCCGTCAGCTATTATATGAGAAGGTTTAGAAAAAAAACAGCATAGAGGAATAATACACTGTATAGTCATGTATGCTTGATACACTGAGGTGTGTGAGCATAGGTCACAGTGTCTGATCCCTGTGTTTCTCTGCCTTTTGCAGTCTGCCGCACGGCGAGCGGGAACCTCCTGTGCAAACTGTCAAACAACCACGACGACGCTGTGGAGGAGAAACGCCAACGGTGACCCGGTGTGCAACGCCTGCGGCCTCTACTATAAACTGCACAATGTAAGCGCCTTCTTTCTCTCCAAAGTTATTAACGTCCGAATCTTGAAAACTTCTGACTTGAATAACAAGACTGTGTGAACAATTGCTGAACACACACATACACACACACACACATAAATTCCAGTATTCCCAATCCGACAATCAAGTAGAATAAAAACATGAGGAAAATTATTAGTATTATTATGATTACTATAATGATTATTTTTGTATTTCTATTATTGGAATTAAAGGTCATAGTTTCAAGCAGTAGCCTCAATCACACCCTATTACTGCACTCGTAATCGTTTTTGGATGACCCTTATCAGCCAAAGTTTACGCCAACTAACAGAAAGGGATATTTCTGCCTTAGAAATAATCATGGGACCTAGTACCCGGCGTATTCGTGAAATAAGTTCGATTTTGGTCTCGAAACACATCTTAAATTTCACTGAACCTTCTGTTTCTCTTCTCTTAACCTTAACCTCTATCAAAGGCATGCTGAAACCCTATGAGAGAATGAAACCTTGCACTGGTGTGTGTGTGTGTGTGTGTGTGTGTATGAGTGTGGGAGAGAGAGAGATACTGGCTTTGTACTGAAATGTCTCACACTGGGGTTGTGGTCACCCTAGGTCTTTTTGGAGTAAAGTATGGAGGGTGGGGTTAGCGTGGTGGTTAGTGTGTGGATGGTAACCACAGTGTGTCTTGTGTTTCTTGTGATGGTCAAGGATATATAGCACAGATAAATACTTACATCAAGCATCAGTCTGACCAACTTTGCTCTCTGTAATGGCTTACTATGCACGCTAACGTCTAAGGGAAACCACAGTCGCGTGTGTGTGTGTGTCTTAGCTTGTTCATTGTAGAGTGAGCAAAGCAAATAGTAAGCGCAGAGCTGAATACTGACAACTGACCTCCTGAATGACCAGGATGAGTCACAAAAAACGCACATAGGCGGATATTAATATAAGTCTATTATTGTTTCACCTTTTGATATTTATTTTAACTTTTATTAAATCCTGTGGACAAATACTAGCTATTCATGCTTTATGTAATATGGCTATCCTGTAAACATGATCCGTGCACACAGGATTCACTAAGGGACTAACACAACAGTATTGAGCATCTAGCGATAGGTGCACAACTCTTCATTTTAGCCTGGAGAGAGAGAGTGAGAGAGACCTGTCTAAACACTGTGGCCCTGCTCTAAGTGCAGTGAAATGAAGGAGGAAGCTCAGACAGAGCTTATGAGGAATGATAAAAAGAAAGAATGTTGATGAATGAGGAAGCAAGAGGGAGAAAGAGAGAGCTAAAGGTTAAGGAGTATAATTCTGTGATGGTGATGCCGGCTGGCTGGAGAGTGAGATGTCGTGGCAGTGCCACTGTGCCCGCGCTCGCCGAGCCAGAGTCTGGGGTTTCTCTCCTTGGCAAGCCTGGCATCAGCCGTGCCTGGTGTCAAGAAATCAACAGCTAATTCCAGCATGGTGCCGATAGAACCAGACACACACGCACACACACACACACACACACTATATTTTCGATCCTTGTCAGATCCTTTACTCATCAGAGATATTAAGCGCGATTCTGCACGTAATCTAACCATAATCGTAACCTCAGCAACTTAAAGGAAACCAACTAACGTCAATGTATTTTCCTTTTTTTCATTTTTATATCTGCTGAATCTGAAACCCAACAATGTAGACGCTGATAGTTTCCTTCTGATGCTGCTGTTCATGTCAGCGGACACTCACCCAAACAGTATAGACTATTCTTATCTGTACATCTGATATCAGTCAGGTATTCGTTAGTTAGCACTAACTATTAGTTCTAATTGTCTGCATTTAAACGCTTTCATAAATTGTTTCCATTCACATGCTGCAGATTGATCTGGCGTTCACGCTATCAAGCGATAAAGGTAGATGTTTACGTCTTATGTAGGTTTGTGACGTTCAATTCAAACATCAGCAGCAAGCAAGTGTGATGTTCTGAGTTTCCTGGGAATCAGTTAAAAAACAAACAAACAAAACAAAACAAGTTTTGTTTAAAGCAGCAAATCAGCACCTGATTGGCACAAATTATTGATGATCCCGATAAGTCAGACTTGGCATTTTGGCTGCTAGGATTTTGTCATTGGTGCATAATGGGCACACCACAGGTACAACACACGATTTGTTGTTTGCTAGTATGAATTGTGGGTCAAACCATTAACAATGCTGTTTTGATGGTATGTGACTTATAATGCTTGAGAAATCTCTGTCTGATTGTTTTTTTTGGAATCATTTCATATACCACCTGTCATCTTCTGATTAGCCAGCGTTAACGAATCTCCACCCTTTTTCTTCTTCTTCTTCTTCTTCTTCTTCTTCTTCTTCTTTCTCCCTCTCTCTGTCTCTCGCTTCACAACAGATCAACCGACCACTCACTATGAAGAAGGAAGGCATTCAGACCCGCAACAGGAAGATGTCCAGCAAGTCCAAGAAGAGCAAAAAGTCTCAGGACAGCATGGACGACTTCTCCAAGAGCCTGATGGAGAAGAGCAGTTCGTTCAGCCCGGCCGCCCTCTCACGTCACATGACCTCGTTCCCACCCTTCTCGCACTCGGGCCACATGCTGACCACGCCCACGCCCATGCACCCCTCCTCCAGCTTGCCCTTTGCCCCCCATCACCCCTCCAGTATGGTAACCGCTATGGGTTAGGCTACCTCCAACCCTGACCGTGACCTCAGCCTCAACCACGACTCCTCAACCTTCGACCCTCATCCCTTACACCTGCTCTCTCCCGGCCCACAGACGACTGCTGTGAGCCTTGTAAAACTTTTCTACGCCCTTACTTCTCACCAACACGACAGAGAAAGTGACAGAGCGAGAGGCTTTCTTCATCCTTGGTTCTCAAAGCCCGGAGAGCGTGCTTACATCGTTAATTAATATAATGTCACCACCATTATTCGTGTACAGGTCCCCTCTGTCATCTAAAAGTGAAGCGGAACGGTTTGAACTGTGTTCTCCTTCCATCCATCTCTCCATCCTTTTGTTCATATCCCTCCATCTCACGTCAGTCGTCATCCTTTCCTTTTGGTTTTTCTCAGCGAGAGATGAGAACTCGTGATCTGTAAAAAATCCAAAAAAAATAAAAAAAACACAGAGGAGACACACTCTGCATATATTTGTACAAATTGTATGAAATACAGTACATTTAAAAGACTTTTTAAAAGAGAGAAAAAGACTAACAAGGAGGGCGATAGGAAAAAAAAATGTCCACGGGCAGCTAAAGACAAGAAGGGTACGACTTAAACCTGGAGGAAAGACAAGACGCCGAAGCGGGACGTTGTAGCGATTCTTCCTCGTAAAGAAAGAGACAGAAAGAAAATAATGAGAATAAAGGAATGTGGGCTCTCTGTGTAATGGAACGGTGTGTAACGCATTAACGCTTGTGTAGTCAGGTCTGTTCCTCTGACTGCCAGCTACTCTTCTGGATGTGTAATAGATCTTGGGCAATCGATTTATGTTCACACACACACACACACACACACACACACACACACACGCACACACACACACACACACACACACACACACACACAC
>JAOVVA010000016.1:4357447-4378271 GCA_028565275.1 Leiocassis micropogon
ACACACACACACACACACACACACACACACACACACACACACACACACACACACACACACACACACACATATATATACACACACACACACACACACACACACACACATGCATGCTGCAGTGGCCAGGTTGAAAAAAGTGACAAAAAGGTGAAGCCTGAAAACACGGCAGTGCTTCCTGACATGTAGCAATAAATAAGTCTGCTAACTCTATATTGAAACTCAGTCATGCATAAAAAAAAAAAAAAGGTTTCAGTGACAGGTTGCTCAAGCGGATGTGTTAAGGTTACTATTTTTCCCCTGACTCATCCTGAATGTTTAGCATCCTGTTGGAGGTGTGATATTCAAAATGGTGTATTGTAATTTTGGAGCTCTTGTAGAGAAAATTTTATCAGGCCATATCAGTCGGAGGGGGGGTGGGGGGGCTCTCGACGACGACGACACAGACATGAATTGTTGACCCAGTATTAAGCACATAAAAGGTGAATGTTAAGCCACAATAGGAGGATTTAACTTTCTAAACATCGTGAGTCACGCAGCCGTTTCGCTCAGCGTCTGCGTGACGGAAAGAAGGAACTTGGGCCCGCCAGTCGGATTCTGTAAGCCTGAAGGAATGTCCATTAATATCGATATGGCCGCAGAGCACCTAATGCGGTTTAAAGCGGAGTTTAAACGGGGCCGTACACAAAGAGGAAACCTTTTTCCTGTGCTGACTTTGATCAGTGGATCATTGGGAGGTCACAAGGTCAGTGCACGCTGTTCCATTGTAGACAGCCATAGTCTACAGTCCACTAACTTTTATGGGTCGTAAGAACAAGCCTGCCCCAGGGCCTCGGGTTTGATTAGCAAACACTCGCTCTATGGGAGCGCGGTTCGTGTAACCACAGGAGTAATGTTGTTTATTCGGTACACAGTAACTTCTATTCCGCATGCCACGATATAATAACTGTAACCCCCCCCTCAAAGGATATAGAGTTTACACAGGACACGATGCAAGTGAAAGTAGAAAGGAAACCTACTGTAGAGTGTAAAATGTAAGTAGTGGGACTGGCGTAGAAGTGAAATGAGTACTGCATCAGCCGCACCGCTTCGGGGACGGAGTCGTGGTTTGACGTATTTGCATGGCAGCTTGTTGAGAGTCACTCAATGCAGGGAGAAAAGGGGAACTTGGTCCAGACCACAGTGTGGCCAACTGCCTTTAAACACTCACACACACACACACACACACACACATGCACAAACACCCAGAAACAGGCCCTAGGCAAGGGTAGCCCAAATAAGCTTCATGGCAAAACTGATGCAGAAGCTGAGGTGTAGAAAGGTCGCTGAACTTGGCTTCCTCTTCTCTGACTCTTTCTTTCATCTACAGGACCAACATCATATGCATGTAATATATCAGCATTTTATACCGAATTCAAGCTTCTGACCTAACAAAGTGTTGTTAACATGCTTTTATATAAGGATTGGTGAACAACCTATTCCAGGTCTACAGCTGACCAACAAGCTTACTGTAGATCTTTTTAAAAGGAAACTTTTGGATGAATTCAAAGAATCACCAGAGTAAGTTACAAATATTAAACCCAACGCATAACATGCATCACTGGCTCTGACCATGTGTAAGCAGATTCATCCCGGGTTCTCGCGATCGATCCCGTGTGACAGACTGGCACTCTGGAGAACTTTTAGAGAGCACATTGTTTCTCGATCCATTGTAGTCATGAAATCAGTGGCAGGAGGTGTGGATCGGAGAGAGTGTCTCTATACAGGATCCAATTCGGGTGAAGAGTTAAGCACCCGATTAAGGGCCTTGTTTAAGTAACTCTTAGATGGGTCCATCCTAGGATTGGAAACTTCCAGAACTTTACTTCCTAACTGTAACTTATATAACACTGCTTAAACATTACACATTACTTTAACTTCTACCACGTTTGTTCATTTGAAATACGAACGTTTAAGACTCTTTTGTTTTTTTTCTC
This sequence comes from Leiocassis micropogon, assembly GCA_028565275.1. NCBI lineage: Eukaryota > Metazoa > Chordata > Actinopteri > Siluriformes > Bagridae > Leiocassis > Leiocassis micropogon. The sequence continues at coordinate 4,359,421 of JAOVVA010000016.1, forward strand.
ACACATATACAGTATGACCAGTAAGATGAACATTTCGGAGCCTGTGCAACTGTATACACATGTGCCCATGTTGCAACATCTCAGTGTCAGAAATAAGAGCCTTATCAGCTTCTGCTGCTTGTCTTTTCTCATTCAAGCATACACACACGCACACGCACACACACACACACACACACACACCGTATATCTTTTGCAACGTCCCTCAACAACACATATATGCAAAAAAATGCCACTAAAAGCAAACTTACATGGATCAAGTATTAATGTCCAGGCAGTGTAAATATATAGAATACCCAAGTAAACACATGAACATCTCTATGCCATGAACATGAATAAGAGAGACTTTTTTTTTTTTTTTTATCACAACCGAATAAGCACTACACACCAAACCTGTCAGGCCAAATCCTTTTCATTCTGGGAAGCTAAACAATGCAGGGGTGTGCATTTGTTATGTTTCAGATTTTTTTTTTTTTTTACACTGGAATTTGATCTGCATTGGTTTTGCTGTGCTGTTTTAAGAAATGTGTAAGGGCTGAGAATCTCATTTTAAAACATAAGTAAAAGTTAGTTCATCATAACATGTGAGAGGTAATCAGGTTCCAGTATGTAAATTTATTTTTTTTATTATTGAAGGGGTTTCTATTGACTTACACTTCCAGGGGTGTTAAAATACTGGTGGTTAAAATGCCATAAATGCAAATGTAAATAATTTACCATATGGGATATGATTTCTAATTTGAATTTGAATTTGAAATCACGGAATTTAAGGTAAAAATTTAGAGGTGAAACAGCTTATTTCTACATAGCATTAGAGTGAATTGTGCTTTTAATAAGAAACCTTCTCTAACACTGTACTAAAAATTGATGGGATGATCATCATGTATAGGTGATTTTCTGATCTAATCAGTCTTTGTACTGTGGGAGGAAACCGGAGTACCCAGAGGAAACTCATCAAGAACGGGGAGAAGGTGCAAACCTCATGCACACAGACCCGAGGTGTGTACTTTGGTTTTAGGAAATAATAATAAAAAAAAATACAAGTAAAAAACACCAGTGAAAGAAATTCTTAACAGGAAGAGCGTGATATGCAAAATCGTTCACAAGGAGCATGTGTACAATAGTAAATACTAGTTGGCTTACAATGACAGTGTACTTCTGCTTTGACAGCTATGTCATGTTTGTGACATTAATATATATTTAGTAATAAATGCTTATGCGAGTAATCCTACTTGTTAATGTACTCTGGGTGTAGTAACAGTGAATGGTGGTGGGATCGGTTTTCAGGAAACACAGTGAGCACAAGGAGCATTATACCATGATTGGTTTACTCAAACTAATGATCAATTATGGAATGGTTACTGACTCCCATCACAAGCGCTACCATTATTGGATATTTTTCAGTTTAATAATGTACCATGAAAAAAAAGATTATTTAGAAATATAGAAGCCTCCTTTTTGTATCCAACAATTTTGTATAGATTATACCATAGAAAGGCCTCCTGGAAAATGTAGACCCAAGAACATTAAACACTACCGCTCTCAAAAGGGAAGTTTGTTCAGCCTTGTAAATGGACTGCAAGTGGAAGTTTGAAGGGGAAGTGAGTTTAAACAATCAAGTCAAATAAGGAAGATTCCTTACTGTGCTAAATGACCTGAAAAGTGTTAGTGACATTGGGTTTGTCTCCTCGTTCCATTAAGGAAATAGTTTTAGGGTTATGGAATGGTGACATTTTTGTCCTAATTAAAATGTATTGCTGTTAAAGAAATGTTCATGGACTAACTTTTTAGCATATTAGATCACTTAATATCAGGTTTGGACATGCAGTGACCTGGGAAATTAATAGTGGCTATGTGGGTTTTGTGGGTTTCCTCTGTAATCTGACGCTGGATAGCTTTTTTTTTTCCACTTGCACATATTCATTAGGCACCTCCTGATCATGGTTACTTGGGTTGGCTTCATTTATTTTATTTCTTCTGAAAGTCATGGTACTGTATATAGCAGTATGTCCACTAGTGCTCTCAGACTTCTAGACCCCACAAACTAAATTTAGTAGTTTGACTTTTTTGAGGTGTTAAGGATGGAGTATTTGTATTTAGGTTTATTGGTAAACCAATTAGTCACCAACAGGTGAAGTGAATAACATGTATTATTTTGATTACAATGGAACCAGTCAAAGGGTGGGATAGGTTAGGTAGCAAGTTGACGATGATGTGTTAGAAACAGGAAAAAATAAAAAAATTTAAGGATCTGAGCAACTTTGACTAGGGCCACATTGTGAAGACTAGAGGACTGGGTCAGAGCATTTCCAAAAACACCAGGTCAGGTGAGGGGTTCCTGAAGCAGTGAATGCAGTGGTTAGTACCTACCAAAAGGTGTCCAAGTATGGACAACCGGTGAACTGCTGAGAGGGTCATCAGCACCCAAGGCTCACTGATGCACATGGGGCAAAGGCTAGCCTTTCTGGTCTGAACCGAAGAGCTACTGAAACACAATTTCCTGCTTATGATAGAATGGTTTCAGAACTCACAGCACATTGCACCCTGGTGCATATTGGGCTGTGAAGATACAGATCAGTAAGAGTGCCCATGCTGACTCGTGTTTGTCACTGAAAGCACCTACAATGGGAATGTGAGCATTGGAACTGGACCACGGAGCAATGGAAGAAGGTGGCCTGGTCTAATGAATAACACTTTATTTTATATCATGTGGAAGGCGGATGAGATGGCACCAGGAAGAAAGCAAGCCAGCAGAAGAAGGCAAGCCAATTTGGGAAGAAGTCAAGCCAGCGGAAACAATGTGATGTTCTGGACAATGTTCTGCTGGGAAACCATGGGTTCTGCCATTCATGTGGATGTTACTTTGACACGAAATAATACCATCTACCGGAATGTTTTTGATTTCTAAGTCCACCTCTTCATGAAAACGGTATTCCCTGATGGTAGTGACCTCAATCAGGAAGATAATGCTCCCTGGCACACAGCAAAAATGGAATGGTTAAGAATGGTTTGAGAATTCTAAGGCCAAGTGTTCAAGACTTGACAAATTGACAAATTCTTCAGATCTCAATCTGATTGAAGATCTTTGGGATATGCTTAACAAGCAAGTTCAATCCATGTTACAGACATAATATGATAAACCATGGAATGTGTCATATACTATACTGTATATACTGCATGAAATTTCAGTGCCCCCAAAGTAAACATCCTTTCTTTGCCCATAATTACAAATCAGAATTTGTAGTGAGAGTAAAGTAAGTTAAGGTTATTTGCCTGCTGGACATTTCTTATATAAACATGTTATGCCACTACATGCTGCTGTTGCAGAGACAAGCAATCATCATTTTGTAACTGTCATTAATGTCAACTGCCAAAATATGACTTTTCCTCCTTTCTCTTACTGGAATCTGATCTTAGGTAATTACCTTGGATCCAATGTTTACCCATCAATAGTCAGATTTATGACTTGACTACGATCAAGAACTGGGAAATACTTTGGTTAAACAAGTACCTTCCTTTTGTAAAAATTTGCATGTTATTCTCATGATATTTATGCCTGAAACCTCCTGGGAGGTCTGAAGATACCTATATAGAAAATGTGGTTGTATGCAGGTATAAAGGTATAAAAGAAACAAATATAAGCCACATCAGTGGTTACTCTGCTGGTTGGATTGGTTTGGTTATACGTAAAGTCAGGTGCTGTGTACATACATAAAACTGCCACAGCTTTAAACTATTTTAAGCATGGCCACATATGACCTAACTAGTTTTCCCACAAAAAAAAAGGAAACCAAACATACGTCCACACCCCACTCAGAAAGTAGTCTAATTAGACACAACACAGAGCTCTGCTCAAGGCCTTGATGGTATTACCACACACACACACACACACACACACAAACACACACACACACACACACACACACACACACACAAACACTCATATCAAAAAATCAAAACCATAAAGACAAGTGCTGTTACTGGGTGAACGTCATACACAGTTTTATTTGGCATGTCTGACATTTTCGTCCCGTTCTTATGGAGCGTGAATGGTCAAAAGAATCATTTCATTAATTAACCTTACAGAAAAATCCTGCACATATTATGAATCAAAAACATGCCTGGTACTTCTAGTAAAGTGAATAAAGAATCAAACACAGGAACCGAAATAACCCTAATTGACACCAATTACTCATCATTTACAATTTCCAACTCATTTATTAGACTTTTAAATAACCCCTTTAATCACCTCAAAGCAAGGCAGAAGATTTATTGCTAGGTATTTTTAACAGGGCCAATGTGCATGAAGGCACACGCTCAACTAGGAGCTCTGTGCTAATGTATGCATAGCTTCAGAGAGCGCCCCATGTGAACTCTTTTTTTTTTTACTCCGAGCCCTGGGATTGTTGTTGCTACACCCAACACCGAGCACTTATCACTTGGAAATCTGTTGTGGGGAGCTCGAAGCAGCATGTGAGGCCATTTTGCCACTTGAGAAATGTGATGTTGGGCATTGTCTTCTTAACAATCGTAAATCTTTAGCATAATCTCCTGTCACAACACGACAGATAACAGATAAACATCTCTCTTTCTCTTTCTTTCTATCTCTCTGCCGAGGTAGCTGCAGGGCTCTGGATGATCTAGGTTGACCAGGAAAGCACGCACAAGCAGTTTTTTCTGTGGATGCTTGGAATTCTTTTTTTTTTTTTTTTGATACAGTGGTACCTCGGCATTACAAATGACCCGCCTTGCAAATTTTCACCTTAAGAACTGAAATTTTGCCTCGGCATGAAAAGTATTTTAGGCTTATGATTGACCTAGCCCATCGCGCGTACTTCCGTTTGCATGTACTTCCGGTAGCCAAGCAAAGCAAGTTAACATTTTTATTTTTTTTGTGTTTTTTTTTATTTGTTTTGCATTTAGTGAAGAGTTAGTGAAGACATAGCACCATGTGTCCCAAGAATGCTATCAAGGAGCATCACAATAAGAAAAGGGAACCACTTTCAGTTTTGTTTTTAAAGCAGTTTTAAAGAGGTATCATAAATGAGTTTTAAGTGAGGTTTAATGTCTAGTTCACTTCATTTGCATGTCTTTTCTTAATGTTCTGAATGTTTTTATATGCAAAAATATAATTACAGTGTTGGAAGTGGGTAATATTGCTAATAATTTTGGGTGGCTGAAATGGATTATTTCCTGTAGGAAAATGTGTTTTGCAATATGAAATTTTTCGCAATACGAAAGAAACCTCGCCTTCAGGATGGATTCAATTTGTATGCCAAGTTAACACTGTACTATTATAAATGAACTGAATATGTAATTCACCAGTGATGTGTCTCTTACACACACACTGATAAATTTTTTGATGAACTTTCTAACCTTTACAAGGTTTGCACTGGAGCTAGTAGTTTGCAAAAATTGTACTTCATTTCAATTGACAGGGCACACACGAATACACACACTCCGGGCAATTTGGGAACGCCAGCTAGTATAATCTGCATGTCTTTGGACTGTGGGATGAAACCCACCAAGCACGGGGGGAACATGGAAACTCCACACACACACACACACACACACACACACACACACACACACACTAGGTGGGAATCGAAACCGGACCCTGGCCAGTGTACTTGATTTCATTATATAAATAAATTACCTGAATTTAGAAATTATTCTTACAAGACATATTGCCATCATTGCTATCAGTATTTATTGAAGATTTTCAATGCTTTTCAACATACTTGGGAAAGTCTTTTGCCTGATCTGTGCATTACGGTAAAAGCGCTTTCCAAGATGGTTACACCGATGAGGTTAGAGCATTCTGCTGCACACCACATTTATTAAAATTTTTAGATCGTAAAGTATCCTAAACAAGTCTGTATGGCATTATTGATATTAATAATGCATGAAATATAAGTTCTGCTCAGACAGACATAGACGATAGTTATTTGCTAGCTGTATTAGTCTTGTAGCTTCTGTTCCATCAGATGTAACTATTTACAATGCTTTGCATATTAATAATAACTACCATGACATGTTCTTCGTACACACCCTTAATTCTAAAGAACCTGTATTTAATTAAGCTGCATTATAATATTAAGCTGTCAAATCATAAATAAGTGTTTCAGCTCTTTGTTAAAATTATCGTAAGTCATGAGTTTACATGTGACAAGGATGTAAAAACATACAAGTGTATATCTGTGTGTACATGCATGCGTGTATGCGTGTGTGTGTGTGTGTGCGTGTGTAGCAATGTGAAACAAGTGGTTATTAATGTTCATTGGTTCACCTGAGGAAGAAAAGGGAGTTGGGATATTACAATACACACACACACACACACACAAACACACACATATACACAAACACACACAGTTCAGGAGTTCACACGAAGTGAGCAAGAGAGAGGGGTTAGATTCAGATAAGTGACATGAGTGACAGATGGAGTTCATGAGGAGGAGGGGGGAGGGTTAGGGTGCTGTAAGCTTTTAGTGAGACTTTCTGGAGAGTTGGACTTTGCTAAATAGGGAGGACTGATGAAAGGTGTGTGTCAGAGGGAAGCAGGGAGAGAGGGGGACGAGATAGAGGGGGGGAAGAGGGTAGAGAGAGAGAGCTCTAGAATTGAGATAGAGACGAAAGCTGCTTTAGTTACATTCGCTATTAAATTAACATAAGAACCAAAAAGTTAGGTGTGTGTTTGTGTGTGTGAGAGCATGCAGGGGTGTGTGTGGGTGGGTGTGTCTTAGGGCATTTTCTTCTAACGGACACAGGGATTTTTAAAGCCTGAGGCGTAACTGTCAGCTCTCTTCATTCCCCTGCTTTGCATAGGTCTGACATGTAACCCTCTGTAATAGTGACATGTCTCTTCTTTCTCTCTCCTGACTTTATAAAATGCTGGTGATGTTGCATATTCACTCACCTTAGCTTCTGCCTTCAGTATTATCTTCATATGGACGCCTTGTTCACGTACTGTGTCAAGACAGAATCTTGGCACGAGTTTCTCCATGTGTTGGAACGGATGGGTCTGTCCCTTAAGTAGAACTAAAGCATGCCTTCATACCTGTTACACCACATTAAAGCCCAACACTGACTGTGTCTACTTATGATCGGTTCTTAGTGTGGTTTACTACACATGCTTTCAGTTTGGTTCCTCCATCAGCCACTTGACACCTTAGGTTAGGATGGATTGGGAGGAGGTTGACATTGTCTTTTTCTCTATAGAAACACAAAAAAATCTGGTCTGGTTAGTTTATCCAAGGTCAAGGTGTTTATTCCCGAGCTCTTATGCTCTCATTGCAGTGTGGAAAATGTAATCGGCAGTAACATGAAGTTGTTAAATTAAAATTATATTCTGTCTATAAACAACAAGAAGTTTTTAGTATGAATTTGTCAGCGACATTCATTATGCGATGAAGGAAGTAGAAAATCACAACTTACTCACAGTCATTTTAGATGTGTCATTTAGGTGCCTAATTGAGATACAGTATATGCAAATTAATGGGTGGACATGCCTTGAAGGCTTTGAAGAATGTCACTGACATTCATATACTTTATGCACAAGCTTTTTAGTTTTTCAACTGAGTTTGCCGGCTCCTGTATGTGACTGACTTTAAACCATGGCTAACCACATGAAGCAATTTATGCTAACTGTATCAAATCTATTCTCATTGTCATTGTCTTATCAGAGTACATCCTGCCATTACTTCACCAACTTAACCAGTGTGTCCTGGAGCTGTAGCTCCCGTTCCTTCTCAGACATCCTGTCAGCTGGCTGGCTGGTATTAAGCGGTTTTGCCAGCCATCTGGGTAATATGTGAAATAATAATTGAAATAATATTTTTTTTAATATTAAAAAGCACACACCTAAGACAATTTTAGAAATATTCCCTAATATTCAGAATTCACCCATATTTTACTATATCTTTAACAAGTTAACACAGGTCTCAGAGCTCCTTTAAAGAGTGTTTGTTAATGCTCTGGCTTAAATACCCCTCAGACAATGCATTTCATACCTCAAACTATAGCTCACTCTTCCTTCAAAAGTACAGTCTCTGTATCTGCGTAAATGAGCTACTCTTGTGCCACGCCCATCCACAGGGATGGGGCTTTTCTCATATACTGTATGAGGTCACAATAGGAAGAAATTCTAATTGGCTTGTTTAAGCCCCAAGAAAATTGAAAAAGCAGGAAATAATTTTTTTCATAAATGCATGCACAATAAACCAAAAGTTAAAAAAAAGAAGCTAATTTTGCATTATAGGTCCACTTTAACATTGTTTTTCTTAATCCTAAACACCAGCCAGCCAGCCACAGGATGTCTGAGAAGGTACAGTATTTCTTAAGGAAAGTCTAGGACACACTGGTTGAGTTGGTGAAGTAATGACAGGATGTACTCTGATTAGGAAATATGGACAATGAGAATATAAGTTGTACAGTTAGCATAAATTGCTTTATGTGGTTAGCCATGGTTTAAAGTCAGTCACATACAGGGGCTTGTCTGTAAACACATAAACGAAAGGAAAACGTTCACGAAGCAGCCTCACACACTATGTACATGCTACTCTTGGGGTACGGAGTGACATCATAGTATTTGGCTTTTAAGCAGGCAGTTTTAAACCAAAGTTCTTACATTTATCATACTTCGCAAGCTACCAAGTCAAATAAACCTAGCTTGAAATAACTTTTCAAAAAAACCTTTCCACTAATATTTATCAACAATTATAATATCTCCTGTTCAAGACATAAGGATGGATGATAATTACTGTATATGGTACTCTATTTGCTTTTTCGAAAAAAAAAAAAAAGCTCTGTTTGTCTGTCTGGTGTCTAGACTCCTGGGAATTGTCTACCTGTGTTTGTGTAGAAGGTGGCGAGTCCAATGGAGCCTGTGTGTGTTTCCTGGATTTCCACTTTGGTGAGCTAATGTCACACTGATAGATGCACATGTGAGACTGAGAGAGAGAGAGAGAGAGAGAGAGAGAGAGACAGAAACATAGAGAGAGAGAAAGAGAGAGAGGGAGGAGAAATTTTATGGAATGTAGTTCTGCACTGTCTCTCTCTGCGAGTCTGAATGGTAAAGACTGTTTGAATGGGAGGCAATTTGTCATCATTGTAGCATGGCTAAATTAGTAACAGTGAGCCCCATTTATCAATGTAAGTTACAGTATAAAGTAAAGCAGTGTGTAGATGTTTCTGTAGAGCAAATCGAAGTAAAAGTCCGCTGCAGTTTCACAGTAGTGTTGATAGTTGATTTTCTTTGCTCACATGCATCTTTCGACGTATGCTATACGTAAGTATGAATTTCATGATTCCATAAAAGGCAAAATTCATAGAGATGAAAAGAATAAAATAAAAAAAATAAATGGTAAAAGAAGCTATCGTATGGTATGACAACTACCTATCTGGGAGGGTAAAGACTAACATGAGCTTCCTCAGAGAGACGTGAAACAAGCCAATGTCATCTTTCAGAACTTCTGCTCATGCTGCATCACCTGAAGGCAAAGGAAAGCATGCATAGGGTTCACAGATGCACAAGAATCTCTAATTCTAATGGCTACTGCAATTGATAAGGAAGAACCATGGCCAGTTTTGCTGTCTTGGACACCCTCTCACTAATTTCTGTGGCATCTTCGGGATTTGAACTCGTGATCTCTGGATAATAGAAGGAAAGCTTTTCTGCTGCACCAGCTGGGAGCCCTAAAGTAATTTTAAATGTCTTCATTTTAAAGATTTAAACATGACTACATAATCTGCAAATAAAATTGCAGAAACTTATATATGATATGTAGCTGATTACAAACAAGGTCCAAATTAGTAAGTGTAGTTATTAAGTACTGTGCTAAAGCCATGTCTCACTCCTCATTTCTTCTTATTTTGCTTCTAAAGAGCTAGACTTTCTTGTATTCTTGAGGAACAGTTCTCAAGCCTTCCTGGAAGATTGTTTTGACTCTCATTTTTGGCAAGTTCTTATCTCAGTCCATTTTCAGTCCAGTACCTGACCAGTTTCAGAGGAATGTTTTTTGTTTGTTAAGACATATGATGACTTATGAATCATTCAAGCATAAATAACCATCTAGCTTAAGGCATGAACCAGTGAGAAGCAGGTGTAGATGATGACAGATGTAGATCAGGTCAGTGATTAGTAGACTGGTGATGAATGCTAAGTGGTTGGAACAAACAAGAGGGGAAATGAGGGTGCTACTGATGTTGATACATAAACACCAATTTTTTTGCTATTGTGTCTTTATTTTGTATATCTTTAATCTATATCATTTGATATGAATAAATGGGAAGCTCATGATCTTTGCACATTACTGTATTTTAATTTATACAAACTCATGAGCTTTTTAAAGCTAAAAAACATTTCCCAAACTAATTGACTTTTCATCAATGCCACATTTTGTTGGGTAAATGCTAACATTTTACAAGATTTTTTTTTGTCTCCATTATTATGTTTACTCCAGATAGATGCTGGGTTTGGTTCTAGAGGTCAAGGACACCTGTCCCAGGTAATATTTCCTGCCTGTGTGCCCTTGTTACAGTAGGTAGGACTCCTTGTTTGCTTGGATCATGTGTCCAGCAGTCACATTAAAGTCATTGAAGCGTAGATGATCGTAAGTGAAAAATTTGTTACCAATTGCTATTGTTTTACACATTAGGAAGGCAAAAAGATGTGGGTGTGTAGACCTGTAATAACCCAGGTCAGAAACCTTAAACACATTGAGAATATCAGTGAAAAGATGTACACACACTCTGAACATGTGGCAGGCTGTAGGTTGTTCTTATACACACACACACAAACACACACACACACACACACACACACACACACACACACACGCATACCGGCCACTACATTAGGTACACCTTGCTAGTACTGTGTTGAACCCACTTTTGTCGACTGTACATCCAGGAAACTAATCTCCCGTTTCACCACATCCCAAAGGTGCTCTACTGGATGGAGATCTGGTGACCGTGGAGGCCGTGTGAGTACAGTGAACTCACTGTTATGTTCAATAAACCAGTTTGAGATAATTTTAGACTTTGGGCTCTAATTATTTAAAAAGGTGTAAGGTGAGATTGTGATCATTTAGCACGACTAAACTGGAAACCCACAAATAATCACAAACAGTAAACTGATCTGACAGTTACTAGACCACTATAAACTGATAAACCAGCAATGCGGCATCTATCATATTTCCGAAAAACAAAAACACCATTGCACACATACAGTATGTATGTTTTTTTTTTTTTTTTTTTTTGCATTTGCATTAATGAATATGCAGTCTTTGGTATTCTGCTTAAAACCCCAAAATACACATTAGTGTCAATTCAAACATTAATTTAGTCACCAAAAAAATGCATTGCCTGACCAAAAAAAAATATATATCAAAATTTCAGAAGGTCACATTATTGGCCAGCATCATAATCACACAAGTGCACAAGCTATCCCAGTGCTGGCACAAATTATTAGGAATTATTTGGAAATTTTAGTTAATCAAATAATTGAGATGGCAGTTTATAAAAATTCCCCGTCTAGTCAAGAATAAACTCAGTGTCATGGTTAAGAAACGCAAAACTCATTACCATAACACAGCACATCTTATACAATATACATATAATTCAGATGATATCTAAATTTATGAACATCTAAGGCAAGAAGGTGTTGTGGCATTTCTTTAAATTAGCATATGTTGTTCGCCATTGCACTTTGCCCAAAAGGTGTTATTCAGTGTGTAAGTGGCGTTGGCAACTGTAGCTATTCTTAGTAATAGCGAATTGAGTGTTGCAATGTTTGCAAGTGTAGAAAAACAAGTTATAATAAAACTCACAACATTTGCTTTTGCTTTCTGTTTTTCAGCTTGTTAAATCAAATGTTAAATGATCTTAACAACATCCAGCACAAATGTGGAACATTAATTATAAGGTGGCTTAACAGTTGTGTAAAAGGCACTGTCAGGCGTTGACACCCACAGAGCCTAAAAGAGCAGAACTGGTTGCAGGAGAGAGAAAGAGACCTATCAATCACAGTGAGGGACTCTAATGCACTTATTCCAGCATTTCACTAGTGCTTGGATACCGTCAAGGAAGAAAGTTCCTCTCTTCGCTGGTGCCATGATTGCATTACCAAGTGCTTCAAGTCTAAAATCTCCCAGGAACTCCTTTAATGGCCCAAACATGTGGAAATGGCTTGAAGCCAGGTCAGGACTGTATGAGATATGGCAATACCTCCCAGCCGAGGTTCTGTAATGTGCAAGTGGTGTTCTGGAATGATTGTGTTTACAGTTCTAACAGACAGATGCGTCTTCCCATAGCATGTTGGTAACAAGTTATCCATCGATTTTCAAGGATCAGGCGTTCCACTCACTGAATGTTCACAGGAGCGACTGCAATGGCCTCTGAGCTACTTCGGCCAGGATCGTCATTCACAGACAAACAGACTTCTTTAAAATGTTTGCACTATTCAAACGTTTACTGCAGCTTAGAATCTCATCACCATGGTGTGCTTGACGTCTTCTGTAAATTCTGTTTTATGCCTTCATTCACAAAAAAGAACCTCACAAGTCCCGGTTTGACTTGAACACCCATTTTATGCTTCATGAGTGGATAACGCTTTTTTTTATTTTTTATTTTTTATTTGTTTTCTGTTAAATACATTGAGCAACAGTTTGATTGGGAACGACTTTCACTCTCTCTAGTTCTTATTCATTTATTTTCTATACTGCTTATCCTATATAGTGTCGAAGGGGGCCTGCAGCCTATCCTAGGCGTCTTTGGGAATAAGGCGGGGTGGACAGGGTGCCAATACACAAATGACAGGACATACACACAGCGGTTTGGGAATGCCAATTAGCCTAATCTGCATGTCATTGGCCCATAGGGGGACACCGAAGTACCTGGAAGAAACCCACTGAGGATACGGAGAACATGCAAACTTCACACACACAGACCCAAGGCAGGCACGCTTGTCCCTGGAAGTGCGAGGCCATAGAGGTAACCACTATGCCACCATGCTGCAGGTCCCGTTATTATTATTATTATTATTATTATTATTATTATTATTATTATTATAAAAATCAATGACATGCTCTTTCTCTGTAGAATTCTAATACAAATGTTGTTGTTTGTTGTTGTTCTTACCCTTCAGACCATGGGACATGAAAAGTTAAATTCTTTTTTTTTTTTTTTTTGTAAAAAGGAAAACTTCAGAAAACTTCAGAGAATTAAGTTGAGTCAGCTGCTGGCGAGTCTTAGCAAGCGAGTCACAAACCGTGCTCCAATTTCTTCCTCTTTATCTGAGTCACTGACATTATTAGACTGCTTTACTAATGAGTCAGATACATAAGTGGGCTTTGTAGCAGGGATTTATAAGACAGCTTTAGTCATATACAAGGTTTTTGTGGGTTTTCTAGGTAAAAACCTGAACAACACGGACTGTTTTAACGTCAGAGTTTAAACTGAAAATCGACCAGTGTGATCATGTTGATGTCCTAATAAGCAAACAGGTTGATTAATAAACTAGCAGCATCATGATATACAGAACGCACTGCATGTAGCAACAAGCATGATTCCTAGACACATAAGCGATCAGCCAGATTTCTAATTAGAAATTAGTAGGAATTGTAACTAACCACTTGCAAACAGCTAATTGTACTTTTATTTATAAATTTGACTAAATATCAGTCAGAATTTAACTCATTGAGTGCTAGTACTAACCATCTGTACATTTCGCTATATATTGCTTTGTTAGAATGCCACAATTTCGTAAAGTTCGCTATTTTTTTTTCTTCAGCACTTTAGTTCTAACCACGCGGATCCTTCCGTCAACCGGGCCGAGGTATGCCGGAATGTTCAGAACGTGCTTTGCTAAACCCATTCCTTTTCTTTTACACGGCTACCGAGCTGGAAAAAGCAGGTGCTTGGCGCTAACGGTCGAGCGACGTTGACACGTACATGACAGCTTATGTGTGTGTGAAAGTAAGTGTACTGGATAAACAGGTTGGTGGGGGGGTGGCGTAGAAGGGGGTGGTTGGGGAATGTTTTGACCAAAACAATCAGCTCTTGGAGGAACTTAGTCTAACTGACTGAGAGTTAAAGGGTGGGTGTGTGAGAGAGTGAGAGAGAGAGAGAGAGAGAGAGAGAGAGAGAGAGAGCACACGTGTTCATTTTGGGGTAAAAGTTTCTATTGTGCTTCCATTTACTCTCCAGTGGTCCAGGACAATCCATACGCACATGCACGCACATGCGCACACACACACACTTAGACACCCTCACAACCAGCAGCCAAGTGTGTTGTGATTGCAGTCTTTGTAAATTCTTTGTCATTGCCGTTCACAGGGGTAAGAGTGTGTACACACACACATCACAGTCGAACTGCTGTGTCGTTCTATAAACACTGGAGGAGTTTCCAGCAACTGTTTCAACTTTACTTTCTCTCTCTCTTTCTGTGTGTGTGTGTGTGTGTGTGTGTGTGTTTCCATATTGTAACATTTGCTTCATTGTTCTTCCTTGTTTTGCTGGTTGATTCTTCGTGTGCATTTTGTCCTCATCTGCGATGCTTGCTCATTATACTTTGCTAAATCATTTTCTTTTATTTTATCCGTTTTTCCATGCTAGCTCTCCCCAGGTTGAGCGATCACCTACTGTAGAGGAGCGCGAGAGAGAGAGAGAGAGAGAGAGAGATAGAGAGAGAGAGAGGCAGGGGCAGATTTAGGTCAGGCCTGTTGCAGCTTGTTCTAGTGGTGGGGAGAACTTATAGTAATATCTCTCTCTCTCTCTCTCTCTCTCTCGCTCGCTCTCTCTCTCTCTCGCTCACACACACACACACACACACTCACTATTACATCCTACAGTCATTTGTTACTTAGTTTTCCTTTCTTTCTTTCATACAGTATAGATTTTTTTTTATAAATGTCTCTCATGACGCCATACACAGAGACATAAAAAAAACGAAAAGTCCCACATTCCTACTGAAGTTGGATAAATAAAGTTGAACTACACTCACATGTGTGTGTGTATATGTGTGTGTGTTACTGTCACTGAGCTTTAATTTATGCTTTTCTTTATCTGAACTCATTTCAAAGAGTAATGTCTCCCTCTTAAAAACACACGGAAACAAAAAGCAAACTAGCTATAATGTCAGATTTTCTCAGATGTGTGAGAGTGTGTGAGGGAGAGAGAGAGTTTGAGAGAGAGAGAGAGAGAGAGAGGCCACATACGCTGGGTTAGCGCTGCATTTCTGAACTCTGCATCACCCGGGCTATGCTGCCTTACGGGCATGTTCTCAACGCACACACACATTCATAAATACACACGTACACTCTGCTTCTCTCTCTCTTTCTCTCTCTTTTTCTCTTTCTCTCTTTCCTTCTCTTCTCCCTCACTCGCTTTCTTTCTCTTTTATTAATTCTCTCTTTCTCAAACACACATGCCCCCTCTCTATGACTTATTTGGAAAATGCGCTGCACTGTAATGGTGGATGGCTGAGGCAAACTGAAAGCTCGATCCGTCATTCTATTGACACCCCCGTCCATCCTGTCCCCCTTTCACTGCTGTCTTTTTTTGTGCATCTTTGTCATTCTCATCCCTTTCCCCCTCGACCCCCTCCAGGTTTTTCTCCCAGCTGAACATTTCAGGTCGTTTCAACAAGTCGTCCTCTTTCTTCTCATCCACGTCACATCCTCATTGCTCGAATATTTATGCAGGAAGCCTCAGTATGGATGTCATTAATAAGTCAATCAGGGATGTGGGGGTGTTTCCTACAGTTTCTGACGAACGTGTGATGAAATAAAGGTGGGTCAGGGTTTAATGCTTAATGTGTGAAAGTGTGCAAATGTCCACGGTAAAACAGTGAAATCTCACGCAATCTTTGCTGAGATCACAGGGGAACTAAATGGTATTTTGCAATAACAGTGAGGTTTTGATCAACCCCCGCAACTAAAACACATACAGGCAACAAACACACAATGTTTTGTCATGAGGTAGTGGAGCAGAATTATTTTATTATGAATCAGGGTCATAATATCTGCATTTGATTTCATTGTGGAAAGCTGATCACGAAGGAACAGTGAGTCTAGGGGTGAACAGCACATCGACCTTCCAAGGTCAAATGATACAGGTCTTGATTAATGGAAGGAATGTACAAATAAAGCAAGCAATGATTAGGTATGATGCAATTCAGAACTGTTTTCTTGTCATTTAAAAGATGATTCATTGTACAACTTGTTCTAACGTAATAGGATTAGTCTTAGCTTTGAGGAAGTAAAGGCCATACCTCCTTCACACCTCATTTTAGGCCACACCTCCTTTACTGACACCAGACTTCCAGGCCACAATGCAGATAACGAATATTTAAGAAAGAGTTTACATCATAGTGCACTAACGATGCCACCTCCTTGAGTTGTTGGCTTAAATACCCTCATCCCAGAATATCTCTTCAGAAATATCTTTCAGGAAAAACAAATAAAACACTACCACCCTAATCTCAGAATTCCTGCTTGGAAACTTTAAAAGTTCTCCATGAATTAGAGCTAATAACAAGTAACAAAATTTAAATGGTTGCTTATAACATGAACAGTAAACAATGTAGCAAACATATTTTCTTTTAAATGAGTTATACTGTTTATGTGAGTGTATATACTTTAAATACTGTATATAATTTAGATTAGTCAACATACAGTTATCTTAGCTTTTTAAATCTATAATACTGACTATACACACTTATGTAAAAGTAGTCATCCCTACTAGCCACAGTTAGTTGGATAGATTTGCTATCAGCAAAATATAAACATAAAGGCATCAATATTTTTTGTTCCATATGTTGTAACTTCAATGATTAATAATGACATAATCTCAGATTCTAAGATAAGTTACTCTTCTTTAACTGTATCTTGATTAGTGGTCTGATCACAGCTTGCTTTACTTTCCCTGATTTCTTTTTGTCGAATTTATGTCCATTTGTTGATCACATTGCCAGTTGCCCACTTAAGTTTCTCAGTATTGCCAAACAAAGTGCTTCTCAAACTTTTTGTAGCTAGGGATTAATTTTACCACAATAAAATATCCATTTGCGCAGTAGGGATTGGTTTTTATATATTTTTATTTATTAAATCCAGCCCAAAATTAGGGTATTTGCTTAATTGTGTATACTAATACAGACTTACTGAAGCTATTATTGAATAGTTTTTATTATTGGATTTTTTATTCACAGAACACATCATTATTAAAATCAACATTAGAATCAAGTTGATTTTATTTATAGACCAACTTGTTAATTGTTATGTAAATAAGGTTTGGTTTAAACCTGTTTGATTCAAATAGCTAGGTAAACTATCTGTCTAACTCACTAACTAACTAACTAACTAACTAACTAACTAACTACTACTAATACAACTACTACTACTGTGAATAATAATAATAACTTTAACAATTCAAGGTTGATTTTCCTTGACCTCACTTTAAGATCACTTAGCTTAACACTATAAAACAAGGAAACAATTATTTGAATCTTTTTGTCCACTTAATGACACTGTAAAATTCAATTCAATTAAATTCAATTTTATTTGGACAGTTCTTTTAACAATTGTCATTGTCGCTAAGCAGCTTTACACAATTAAAAGAATTATTTAAGTTTGTATGGAATGTGAATGTGTATGAATCAAAATGGTCAAATGAAAATGAACTGAAGATTGCTGAACCCAGTACAAGACAATCTCAAAAATGTTATTTTTCATGATGAAAGCATATTAACTATCTAGGAGGAGCTGAGGACATAGCTAAAGTTTGTTTAACTTGTTTATTTAAAAATAATAGCAAAAGTATAGCATAATTTTCTAGTTTAAATATTACTCTTGTTCAGTTTAGCCCAAGCGTGTAATGTTTAATCGTCTAAACCTTTATGTTGACTTTGTGAAAGGTGTTGTTGACTATGCTGAAGGAATGATGAATGAAAGACCAGCAGTGTGCTGCATAGTCATCCTTGCACTCCCATCATTATTCAATATCCAGATCAGTCTTTCTGCTAGCTGTGGTGGATTTTGTAACAAAACAAATGGAGCTCTCTGTGTGTCTGTAGTTCACATGGCCATGAGGGAGCTGTAATACACCTCCAAAAATCAATGGGATTCAATTAAAGCAAAGCTAAATGTGTGTGGTAAAGTGCGTTAAGCATTTGTGTGTGTGTGTGTGTGTGTGTGTGTGTGTATTTGTGTGGTATAAGGGCCCTTAAAAAGGCCCTTGCTGCCATTTTAGGCTCACTTTAGGTAAGAATGCAGCGTCAATTGTCGTAATTCTATAGCCACCGTCCCTGGGGTGTTTAGTTACTCAAACCGCAGTGCTAATGTCTATGATGGGTTGTGATGCATGTGTGTGCATGTGTGTGTGTATGTGTGTGTGGTAATTGTTTGCTCATGGTTTCCTGCTTATTTTTAAATATATGAATAAGGACCAATAGTTCGTTCAGGGGTTGGGATATTTGACAGTATTGGCATTGTGGGGACATTTACAAAAACAGATTTTTTAATAACTTGTTTTTTGTTTAAAAGACTAAAAGGGCTCAAATATTTCATTTTGATTGCTATGATTAAGGTTGTGATGAAATTCAAGGTCCTCACAAAATTTTTTTTGTGTGTGTGTGCGTGTGTGTGTGTGTGTGTGAGTGGCGCAAGTTAGAGTAGCTGTAAAGAGTTGATTGATTGAATACTAAAAGTGTCCCATGAGTGCTTTTGGGCAGCCTGTTGTTTCTGGTTTGAGACCTCTACTCTGACTGCATGTGGTTGTGTGTGTATGTGTGTGTTTCTAACACCCAGTTAAGCATTTTTCTTTCTGATATTTAAATATACATATTTAATTTATATATA
>JAOVVA010000016.1:4385519-4401766 GCA_028565275.1 Leiocassis micropogon
TATATATAAATGGAATGTTGAATCAAATGTTTATATATTTTTTTTTACAGTGCTGATTATTTATATACTCATTTTTGACTTTCTGTGCAGTTTATTGGGCTCCCCTGTACACCTGCACATTCATGGCAGCAGTACAGTGCGTAAAATCTATGGCTACATTCACATTACTAGTCTGAAGTGACTCAATTCTGATTTTTTACATGAATATGAAACAGATTTTGACAAGAATTTTTTAGAACTGTCTGAACACACAAATCTGTTTTTCAGATCAGATCTGAATCACTTTTATATGTGGTTCAATATCGGGTCATGTGACTGGCACAGGCAGATGGGAATTCATATGAGGCAATTGCTGATGTCAGTCAGTATGGGCAGCACAGGGATTTAGCAATAGCTGATAAAACAGCTGTGGTGAGGCATCTGTTTTTCCTCCTTCTTCTAAACCTCAACAAACACAGACGACTAACTGCTTGTCATCGTTCAGAGCAAAATTCCAAACGTATTTTTACTAATATCGTATCGATTGTTTAAAACCAATGCATGGATGTGTGCATGTGTACCGTTTCAGATGACAGATGCTTTGCATTAGAGTCAGATAAAAGTCACTTGTAATTATGAATGTGGATCGTCTGACAAGCAAAACTGATCTGACCAAAAAAATCGGAATTGAGCAATGTGACCTGTGACCTGTAAATCGGAATTGAGCAATGTGACTCCTTTTTGCAAAGGCCTGGAATCAGAAGCTATCATGGACAAACTGGATAGCTGAAGACTGGAAAACAGTGATCCCTCAAGCTTACCCACGATGAGAGTGGATGAAGTTTTAAATTAAAACCTCAAAAAATATTTATTAAGAAAAAATATTAAGTGTAAACTAAGGTCTCATTCTTTGTTCAGTAAACCCCAAAACAATGAATTAAACTTCATTCCTAAGCACTTAGTTAATAATTGGTGATCTGTTATGTGAAAATGACAGTTAAAATATTATTATTACTTTTATTACCATTCTAAATTCACATTCTCATTTAAATGTACCTTTTATTAGTGTAAACACACAGCGTATACAATAAATGTTATTCTTGTAACATCTAGATAGCATCTAGTGACTTCAAGTTTACTACATTATGAGCTAGCATGAGCTAAACAATTCACTAATACTGTACTTCACTAATACTATAATACTATTCAATGTCATCAACTGGATTTTAATTCTTATTAAAATGAAGCTAAAAAGGACTCAAGTGTACAATTATCTTGGTATTTTGATAGAGAAATCTTGGTAGCAGAATAGACTAGTTGCACAGACAAAACATAGGCAACTAAATCTGAAATGAAAATTGTCTTGTGTCTAGTTGAAAGTAGTGCAATATAGAGCATAATAATAATAAAAATTTAAATGGTTATTATATACAGTTGGCCACATATTGTAGAAGTCTGCAGAAGTCAGTTGACGAAATTTATCGTAATGAATAATGATATTCTGTGATACCCCTGCTACCCCTGCCTTGTGCCCAAAGTCTCCTGGGATAGGCTCGAGCCCCAATCCCCCCCCCCCCAACCCTGTATACAGGATATTGCAGAATAGACAATAAGTGGATAACATTCATTTAAGATTAACATAAAGTTCAGCCTATATTTGTCACATATACATTATTGCACAGGGAAATTCTTTATTCTTCACATATTCCAACTTTGTTAGTAGGTCGGGGTCAGAGTGCAGGGTCAGCCATTTTACGGCACCCCTGGAGCAGACAGGGTTAAGGATCGTGCTCAAGGGCCCAACAGCAGAAACCTGGCGGAGCTGGAGCTCAAACCATCAACCTTCCTATCAATAAGGCAGAGACGTAACACATTGAGCCACCACCGCCCCAGGCCACCACCACCACCACTGTACAAGTTTACCATTTGTACAAAATACATTCATAATTTTGAACTAATAAAATTACCCATCAATAAGGTATGAAAAAAATTATACTGAATGAAGCATTTAATGTATCTAAATTGCTCTTCATTGAAAAAAAACCCACAACCTAATTTGGTTTAAACAAAAAATCTGTCAAAATTAATCTGACATATAAGTGTGACTAATACTACTTCCATCACTTTCCTGATAATGTGTATGATGATTGATGACCTGATCGTGGAGAAAAGATAGTGTGTGTGTGTGTGTGTGTGTGTGTGTGCGTGCGTGTGTGTGTGTGTGTGTATGTATTTAAGAACGGCACACTTCCTCAAAACTCTTTTTATTTACCTTGTCTCCATTATTATTAGCTTAAAGGTTTCATTGGAAAACTGCACACACACACACACACACACACACACACACACACACACACACACACACTATTTACTCATTGATGATACACTCCCTAGACAGACAGGCAGACTGTGTGTGCATGTGTGCGTGTGTGTGTGTGTGCGTGCATGTGTGTGTGTCTGTGTATGTGTGTGTGTGTGTGGGAGGGGGTGTTTGTTCGTTTATGCTTAATCAAAAAAGTCAACTGAACTTCATACTGAAGATGAACATATTCAACAAAATGCACAGGTTATCATTTGTGTTGTTGTTGTGTGTGTCTGTCTGACAGACTGTCTGTCTGTATGTGTGTGTGTATGTGTGAAGGAGGGGGATCCTGTATCTCTGCTCTGAATTGGGCCTTGTTCCTACTGCTGTATTGTTTTACGGGATCGCCCATTGTGTGGGCAGACTGGCTGGCTGGCACTGGTCCCAAACCTCCTGCCAATCTCCAGAGAGAAAGAGACAGAGAGAGAGCAAGAAAGAGACAGAGAGAGAGCGAGAAAGAGAGAGAGAAAGAGAGATAGAAAGAGAGAGAGAGCCACAGAACCGGAAGAGTGGCTACTTGAAAACCCTTGGAATGCTTTAGTATCATCTTTTCCTCTAAAACACACATACAAGGTCGCTTTAATTATACACTTTAAATACCACACTATCAGTTTCACCATGTGTCAGTGTGCTGTAATAAAAGCTTTCTCATACATCTGCTGCTGTTTTGCCTCTGCATTCTTTTATTTCAGATTTCAGAAAAAATCCTTTACCTGGTGAGGATAAATAAAATCAGGATAAATATCAACGTTCATCAGCAAACATCAGCGTTAAACACATCCATTTTTAAACCTCAAATTTACCATCAAACTCAAATATTCACCATCAAACACCAATATTTCTCATCAAACACCAACACATACCATCATTCACCATTAAACATTCAATAACAGACTCCAACATTCAACATCAAACGCCATCATTCACCGCCAAACACCACTATTTACCATAATTCATCATCAAATTCCAACATTCACCATCAAACACCAATGCCCATCATCAAATGCCATCATTCATCATCCAACACCATCATTCATGATCAAACACCATCATTCATTATTAGACTACAACATCCACCAGCAAACACCATAATTCACAATCAAAGTGCTTCATTTACCATAAAACACCATAATTCATTATTAGACTACATCATTCATCACCAAACCCCAACATTCATCATTTAACACAACCATTAAACACAACCACTCACTGTCAAATTAAACACCATGGTCACTTAAAGTAATTTACTACTAAGCACCAATATTCTAAACTATTACAATATATATAATATCATACACTATCTTTTGAAAACACCATGCATCCCAGCGAAACACCAGCATTCTCCATTAAAAAACAGATTCTCAATTCATTTACCACCCAGTATCAGACTCTACATTGAACCCTGAACTATTGAACACCATAATTAACCTTGAACACCTTCAGTAATCACCATTGATACCATCATACTCTATTAAAGACCACCATACATCATTATAATTCACAACGGAGAAACAATGCATTTTACAGTTTCAATAAAAACAAATACAAACTGCATAGGAAATCACTTTTTAGCAAACCTTTTAGAAAATAATTAGAAGATATGATAAAAAAAAGACTTTTAATGAACAATCCAAATATTTGTAATGAGAACTTGCACATGACATAACTATGTTATAACGGTATAATGACACGTGTAATAGGCAGGTAAAAAAGATTGTACGGGTGTACAGTGCATAAGAAATTCCTTATTTTGAGTCAGTCAAGACATTAAACAGCCTTTTCAGCATGAACGCGGATTCGTCACTGCGCTGAAGAGTGCAGAAATGCTCCTGAATGAGTCTGGCGAGACAATATGTGTCACACAATAAAACACGTCTAAATCTGCACCTCGGGCTCTTTCTCTCTTTTGCACTCTCTCTCTCTCTCTCTCTGTCTCTTCATTCTCTCTGTCTCACAGTAAATGTACAATGGCCTTGATTAAAAAGGGGACATGCTGTCTTTTCAATGTGTGTGTGTGTGTGTGTGTGTGTGTGTGTGTGCGTGTGTGTATGTGTGTGCGTGATCTCATATTCAGACCTGCGTGAATGCTCCCTTTGACACCTGATTTTGTGTCTTCCTTCACCATGAGCTTGATGGCTTTGTTGAGGGAGCTCAGCCGGACCCGGGAAAGGAAAAGAGAGATAGTGTGAGTGTGTGAGTGTGTGTGTGTGTGTGTGTGAGAGAGAGAGAGAGAGAGAGAGAGAGAGGTTTACATACAAAACTTCATCAGCCCTTTATATGACCTCAGGCTACTCCCCTCCATCTGTTGCTTTTAGTTCTCCCTCACTGTCTTTCTTTCTCATTCTTTCTGTAAATAGCGAAGGTTGGAAGTGAACTTGTAGTGACATTGCCTATTGTATTGTAGCATTGAATGAATGAATGAAACACAAGACACTTAATATCACCCAAGTAAAAGGAAAATACTAACAATGTCTTCGCTCTCACTGTCTGTCTCTCCGATGACATGAATATGCCCCTATCTCTCTACACAAAGGCCCCAAATTACCTATAATGTGAACTGAGCTCTGGCTAATTGCAGGTGTAATTGTTCAAGTGCCCTGTGTGTGAGTGTGTGCATGAGTGTTCATGTGTACATGCATGCACGTTACAGATTAAGGTGCCACTTAAAGTACTTCACTATCTGTCTTTGAGATCTAATCCTATAGGTTTACACTGTTACCGCCGGCAACACAGGCCACACCTCTTTGCCACGTGCCGTTGAAATGCACAAGTCTTGATGTGTCAGTGAAGATTTGTGTTTGTGTGTGTGTGTGTGGGTGGGTGGATGAATGTATGTGTGCCACAATGCAAAGTAAATTCTTACATCTCAAGTTCTTTCATTCTGAGTTGTGAATGCACTTGCAAGTAATTGAGTGTGTATGAGTGTGGTTGTGTGCCACTTATCCAAAGTGCTTTTCCATGCTGTGTCTTTATGCAGCTTGCTCTGATTGTTCTCCACACACTATAGCTGGGTAGGCTAACTGAGCCGCCGTCTTTCTCTATCGATTATTTATTCATTCTCGCTCTGTTTGCCCTATTCTAGAGAAACGTATTAGGTTCAAGTGTCGCCTCAGTATGTGTATGCATTTCATCGTGTAAGAGTGTGTGCTTCTGTGTAGCTATAATGACTTTTTTAGGTATTGTCCAGAGTTTTTTTGACCTCAGATGGAAACGAGTGAACCAGCACAGCAGTAGTGGTCACTCCACATTCAATTTTGATCTAATGAAACATATTAATAATTAATAAAATACCTGATGTATTTGCAGAAGAAACCTGGAATGTTGTGCTGTTCCTCATGAAGAAAATCACATGCCTTTCACAGGTGAACAAAAGTTTTACACAAATACCTATATCACCAACACATAGGTCTCATCTGAAATTTCTACCACATGCCCTACATTTAAAAAATTAATGAATTGTGTGAAAATCATATGTTAAAGTAAGAACACTTTTGTAAAAATGCACTTTATGTGTACAATGTGTGAAACATAACATGCAAAGCTCTTGGGATATTTCTGCAATGTTTCCTTACAATGACTTAAGATTGCTCTTAAAGAGAAATGTAAAAACTACTATTAAAAGCAACATCTAAAAGCTATCTATAAACACACATAATTAAATAGGGAAAATAATATATTTATATATTTAATGTATTTTTTACCTCCTAATCTAACTTTACATATTAGCATGATTACCTAAAAAAGAAAAAACAATAACAATAACAACGAGTTTAAAGTTGCTGATTCTTACTTGGGTCAGGACTACATTTAAATTAGCAGCAGAGTCTCTGTACAGTATGTTTCTCAGGTGTGTTACTGACAGCTGGCACAACCAGTCTAAATATACTGTTATGAGCTAATTTTTCCCTTCAAAGCAAGGGCAAACACAAGCTCCTGTATGCTTTTGTGCGTGTGCATGTGTGCATACGCACGTCATCAGGCAAACCTTTTCTGAAGAAAGGAAAACAAGTTGCAACCTATTTTAGATGTTAGCTGTAGTGTTTTATTGACAGTGTCAAGCAGGTTAGTAATTCAGAAGAAAATGTAAAAAGTGACACTAGAACCTGTCACAGTTAGTTCTGTTAAAATCTAATGTAAGGTTAAATCAGGTGAGAATGTACCTGATCAAGTTCTGATACTTGACTTCAAATAACTAGCATTATAACGCATATTTAAAAAAAAATCATATGTACCATGCTATATCATACCCATGATAATTTTGACAGTATTTATTGTACTTATTTATAAGGTATTAAAAGGTATAATACTAGGGCATATTATGGTTTGTACTACGGTTTACTATTTAAATGGAAAAATAGGCTAGCATCATAGTAACAAGAAATCTTACTACCTAGTACCATCAATACATGACAGGTAATTATCTAGCATTATAAAACTACCCAGCCCATTAACTTGCATTATAAATAGGCTAGTCAACTGACCAGCATTCTAACTAGCAATATAGAACAGACTAGCACACTGACTAGCCTTATAAAACAGATAATCTCTCTAACTAGTCTTGTAAAAAAGGGTTGCCTACTAGCTAGATTTTTAGAAGAGACTATCCCTCTAAGCCCTGTTGTAAAACATGCTTGCACTCTAACGAGTTATTAAACAGGCTAGCCCACTAGTGAGAATTATAGAATAGTCTAGCCTTTTAACTAGTGTTGTAAAACAGGCTAGCTGACTTACTAGCATCATAGAACATGCTAGTCCTCTAGCTAGTTTTATTAAACAAGCTGACCCACTAACTAGCACTAAAGAAAATGCTAGCCTTCTAACTATCAATAAAGTAAGATAAAAAAACCCTAAAGCTTATGTATGCTGCCAATTTCACAATTAAATAACTAACCAAGCTAACAGCAACATGTAAATAAACCCTCTCTTGCTATCGTTTCAACAAGCATGAAAGCAAAAATAGTTGTAACTTAATAAATACTTCAGTTTATACACATATACAAAAGGTTTCTATTACCTGCTTGATAGTATAATAGATTCGCCACACTTTGTCGTATAATATTTGTTAGTTAATTAAGTCTAAAAAGAAAGTAAATATTTCTGGTACTGACTTATCCCGTTTACTGGGTTTGTAGCAACCTATGGCAAACGACCAAAGGTACTGAGTCAGAGAGTTATTTGGAAGACATTGTTTTCCAAGGAACAACTTTTGAGTGATTTTCTACATATCCATCTGTTTCTGAGTGTGCAGGAAAGTTGTCTTTTTTTCTTCTTGCAGAAAGTGTAAGCAAAGCGCACTCATTAAATGCTGAGGTGGTTAGCCTATTGCTAAACTTGCATGTGCCTGCACGAATGTGTATGTGTGTGTATGTGTGTGCACTTTGGTATGAGACAGTATTTGAATCTCTCTCTCTCTCTCTCTCTCTCTCTCTCTCTCTCTAATAGTGCAGAGAGAACACATTGCCAATGGATAAAAGTAAAAATAAAGATAGAGAGAGTGAGAAAACAGAGAAAAGAGAAGAGTGGGAAGACACCTGCTCATCTGTTTATTTCAAGCCTTTCGTCATGCTGCTGGTTGCCAAGATACATAGATCACTTTATATTAAATTCCTCCAGCTTAACTGACACTCAGCAGTAAATTATCATGAAAGGCTTGTTAATTGGATGCGTTTGCATGTGTGCGCACGTGTACTGTGTGTGCGCACACACATCTACCCATCCTGTGCATTTATACCATTGTTGCAATGATGACAAGCAATGGCTCTGCTAAATTTTAGAAGTAAATCTTATACAAACTAATTTTCAACACTAATTATGGAAAAAAACATTGTTTGATTATCCCATCACTGCAGTACTAAGGGCATGCTATTTTGGAAGGAAAAACTTTTGGGACATCTCCCAGCCTTCTCTGCCAACTTGTGATTGATGTCAGTGGTGAAACAGCCGTTAGACTCTAAAAGCTTCCTCCTTGATGAAAAGTGAATGTTTTCCTCTGATGAAGAACATGGTGCACTAATGAGTTCAGCTTGATTTCAGGCCAATTTTGCACTCATGGGAAGGTTCACAGTACAAATACCATAAAAAAGAAATTCATTTCCAAATGAACTTGGATTTAGAGGTGGCGAATTCCATGCATTCCACTTTATTCTTTGTTCTCTGGGGCGGTCGGCGTGGCCTTTACGTGTTTTTATAATTGCTATCTTAACTTGCCAGTTCTTCCTTAACAGCTAATTCAAAATACATTTTTCATACTGTATTTACATAACTGGCAACTACCTCTCTCTCTCTCTCTCCCCCCCTCCCTCTCTGTACATCTTTCCATCTGTAATTGTGCTTGATTGTGAACAGTAAGGTTAGAATTTTCCATTTCTTTCAGTTGCAGGAAACATATTTAGAGCTTTATATTCATTAAACCCATTGCAATCAAGCATGTGTCAGTTATTCTATAATTTGTGCTGATGGTTTGTAAGACAAACAATAGTGTTTGTCCTATTTGTCTCAAAACAGAGATTACTGGCATCCCTTTCTTTAGCCTGAATGGTAGGTGCACTTCACGTCATACTTATCCATCCAACCACCCATTCACTAACTCCACTTACAAGAGATAAAGACAAATGGTTGAGTGGTTAAGGTTTTGTACAATTGACCAGAAGCTTGTTTGGGCCCTTGAATTGTGCCCTTGGCGCTCAACATTTTGGCTCTGTGATCACTTCAGCAGAACTTGAGATTTTGAACACTGTATTTTGGTCTTCCACAGCATAGTGTTCACAGCGATGTGCTCTTAAATTTTTAGCAAGAATGTGATCAGCAATCCTATACCATGAATGTTTTTTTTGTTGCACGTTTATTCTTTGGTTTTGGAAAGCATGATCTTGATTTTCCACACCAATGTTTGGGAAATTATTTAAAAAAACAGCACAAGTAGTAAGCATCATCAAAAAAAAATTTTTATAAAATACTTGGAAATTCACAATTTCAAGACTTTTTCCACAACTTATTATTATCATTTTTTTTTTCAACATTTGTGCTTATTTCACATTTATGAAATTTTGCATTGTCATTTTTATGTTGCAAATCAAGGTCAATAAAGTTACCATTGTTATTGTGCTGTCTGTCTAGGGTAATATTTTTGTTTTCATTAAGTGTATATAAAATATATATCTAAAATGCACATATAAATGTTAAGATGCCTTTTTTTTTTTAAACATAGATATGAGCAAAACACACACAAAAACTAGTTTTTCTTCATCTGTCTGTTTTTTCTTGAGGTACTGGGATTTACCAAATTGTGACTCCATGCATTACATAATACTTGTGTGATGACTTTCACATGGTTAAAGGGGAACATTTTCCTTTTATGTAAAGTTCCGTTCTCAGCCATAAGTAAAGCTCATTTACTGCTAAAACAAGGAAAGTGACTAAACAAAGTAAAAATAAATTAATAAATAAATCACTAGGAAAGTTTATTAATTTAGAAATATAACATTTTAAAAGCCAGAAACAAAACATTAAGGACAAACCCAGTTCTGTTTACCGGAATTCCATTTCCAGCCTGCTGCACATTATATACATTAAGTTAGGTTTTGTTAATTTCTACACTGCAAAAATTCATCTGCTTCAATGATTACAAGGTTATGCAAATTATCATTAATTATTTATTAATGATAAGTAATCATATCAAGTGAAATCATCTTTTTGCATGAAGAGATAATCTGCTTCTTTCTCTGGATAAATGATAAAATGTCAATGAACTATTGATGCAATAAGATAATTTTACTTAATCAGATTAATTACAAATTGGTAAACATGTTTAGAAGAAAAGGTTTAATGATATTATGAAGATATTATAATAATCCTGTAATGAAGAATACTCAGATTTGCCTGTACTCATGGTGCATTTGTATCTTTTTAAAGCGCCATCAGACCATTGTCTACACATTTTCATATGAATTCTATATACGTTTTCTCCCAGCTTCTGCATGCAGTATACAACAGGTGTGCAAATATGTGATTGTAAGATAATATTGTCTATTTGTAGTTCAGGAAAGTGATTTTGTTATATTTCCATTCTTACACTAGTGCTAATCTGTCTTGTTGTCTGTGGTTTGAAATTTGTTTCTTTAGTTTTGTATTTTGGTTTTCATAAAAGTAAGAGCCCATGCAAAGTGTGCAGTGAATATACACACACCTGCGTAAAATTAGCTTAAAGGCAATGGTGATCACTAACAACATGAAGACACCTTTCTTTTTTTTTTTTTTTTTACATGTGTGAATATTTCACATTTATGAAATTTTGCTTTGTTATTTTTATGTTGCAAATCCTACACTTAACACAAAATCTATCTATCTATCTATCTATCTATCTATCTATCTATCTATCTATCTATCTATCTATCTATCTATCTATCTATCTATTTATCTATCTATCTATATAAATAAATAAATAAATAATAAAAAATACTTATATAATATACTTATATAATATACTTGTATAATATTATATATTCCATCCAATTTCTATCATATAATTATATAATACTAACATATATGAGGACGAAAATCTAAATAAATCTAACAAAAACATGGCTGAATTATCCAATTATTAAAATTTGTAAATAAAATATTTAATTAAACACACTTAGGCTTATTTTATATTAAACAAATTCATCTTGTGAAAAGAACAGTAATTCCCAGGCTTTTTACATCCTTCCATCTCTGTATCTGTCAATCGCACTCTCTTTTTCCTGCCCAATGCTTGCCTACGTTTTTGTCTCTTTATCTTCTCATCACACATTATTTTATCTTTAGATTGTCCCTGGTGCTGAGCTTTTGGTGATAACGCCTCATCATCATAACATCTTTTTGTGAGTGTGTATTTGGGTTCCTGAGTGAACCAGAGGGCTGTGACAGTTCCCAGCACCATCAAGCATCTCTCCAGAGAGCAATCCGAAATTAATTACATCACTGAACTGCATCGTGCTGTCAATCACGGCCTGTCAGAGACTGAAAGAGACACAGGAAAAGAGAGAGAGAGAGAGAGAGAGAGAAAGAGAGAGTGAGAGAGACTGTGTGTGTGTGTGTCTGTGTGTGTGTGTGTGTGTGTGTGTGTGCGTGTGTGTGTGTGTGTGTTCAGAGGCGTGTCAGTGGGATGCTAAGTGGGCTGTTAAAGGCTTGTATTGTGTAGTAGAGCCACACTGACCTCTCACCCTCACATTCAGAACCGCAACATTGAATTAACACGCTAATAACAGTGTTTATTCTCAGTGTGTGTGGGAGACAAAACACAGATAGTGTGTGTGTGTAATATGGCTTTAAAGTATGACTGAATGACTATACTGGGCTTGTAGGATTTTCATTTTACTGAGATGGCAAAAAGTAATCATTATTAGTGTGTGTTTCATTAAAAAAAGCTGAATTATGTGCATATTCAAGTAAAAGAGTATGACCATAAGTCAGAAAGCACTGTGCCTTCTAAGTTTATTTATTTATTTGTTTATTTATTTGCCTGTGATACATGCTGTTCCAAATGAAATTTAGCTACTCTTTATATTTCCATTTATATGATGGACCAAACTGTAAATTACTTTATAATAGTATCTCAAACCTGTAGAATATGTATTGTTATAATGAAATTCCACAATGTATTGAATTACATTATTATACAATTTTGACACCCGTATTACACAGAATATTTGTAGGGTATATATAGACAATAGGTTGTCTTGAAATGATTCATAATGCTTGTTTTCATGTTTGTGTCAAAATGCAACAAATTTACCTTACTTACTTATGTAGTTAACTAATCATTGCTTACTAGTTAGAACTAATTAGCTAGCTGTGTTATTCAGCATATAAAATTTAATTTATGTTCACCACAATAATAGATGTCACTAATTTGGGATGTATTTTCAGGTCAGCTGAAATTCGAGCATGTGCTTTGAACAAATTGTTCTATCTGAGTCCAAATTTAAAGAACAAAAAAATAAAAGTGTGTATAAAAAACAAACAAACAAAAAAAACCCACTGATGTCAATATGTCATCATATAATGAGAAAATGTGAATAATTACATTTTAACAAAAATAAATAAATAAATAAATTGATATATGCTTATGTATTCCAAATGGATGAAATGTCAAACTTTTATAAAATATTAGTGTCCTGAAAGCTTAAGATTCATTAGTACTACAACATGAGGCCATCCTTTTTCTGTTAAAATACTGGAATAGTCCTGGTGCAACTGCTTCCAGACTCGAAACAATTATTTCAATCAAGCAGTATGTGATCATGATTGATACGAATCTAAGTCATGCTTCTGCTCTCTCACCTCCTACACTTAACACAAGCATGCGAAATCGCAACACAATCGATTCCCATTGGCTTTGTTTTTGAATGTGATTGCTGTCATGAGCGTCCACTTCTCCCCTGAGAGTATAGCCTGTTATGTGAGCATGCGGGGACCTGTCCAAAATTAAACGCACAATCAACGCCCATTTTGGTGGATACAACAAGGACCTCCTTTTCTCTATCTCTCTCTCTCACACACACACATACAGTGTGTGCAGCGTTCCTTGGGTTGTCAGTCAAACTCTTACCAGGGATTTCTGGTCACTCCTCTCCATCTGTCTCTCTCTCTCACACACACACTCAAGTCCATTTAGTCCAGGATTACGGTTTACTGCCCAAAACCTTTTTACACTCATCTCTAAATTACAGCCTTAATGACCTAATACCGCTGTGTTTAGAACTGTGTGTTTCTCCTTGTTCTCATTTCATGTCTGATTACTCGCTTTATTGTTTAAGGAAATAAGTGTCTGTAGTCTAATTAAAGGCCATGTGTGTGGCTTCAGTCCGGCTGTAATCTGAATGGAGGGCTGGAGGTTTGTAGATACTACTGTCCTAGTAATCTATACAGCCAGAGTGCAATATAACGGTGAGAAAAGACTCATAAACTCTCTCTCACCCACACAAAGTATCATGC
Organism: Leiocassis micropogon; assembly: GCA_028565275.1. Lineage (NCBI taxonomy): Eukaryota > Metazoa > Chordata > Actinopteri > Siluriformes > Bagridae > Leiocassis > Leiocassis micropogon. The sequence goes on from JAOVVA010000016.1 coordinate 4,398,838, forward strand.
ACTAAGAGGACACAGTGCATTTCTTGTAGGCTACAGTAGAGGATTTATTTTTGGATTTATGTCCCTCTTGTTTTCCCTTCTGCTTTAATTCAATACTCTTATCTCCTAAAGATCAGGTGCGAGTTCTCACATTAACGCCAGCTCCAGTCTTAATTACCGAGCCGCTTTTCACTGAGTGATGTGGGATTGTACTCACATTTACAAGTAATTAAACAGGATAGAAACTTTGTTAAAGAAACAGAGGGAAACACTGGTTAGCTACAGCCTAGAGTTCACTGCAAGCAACGACAAATTATACTTTGGATGTTGAATTGTAACTTGGCGTAATGGTTAGCACCTTCAGGGTTGAGGGCTCGATTCCTGACTCGGGTCTGTGTGTATGGAGTTTGCATGTTTTCCCCCTGCTTGGTAGGTTTCCTCCGACCATCATTGAATGAGTGTTGAATTGTTTGAATTGTTTCTGTAAAAGAACTAAATAATCAGTTTTACTGATTAATATTAAGTTAGAAGAAGAAGAAGTTAATGATGATAAGGATGATAATGCTGAAGTCATAATAATCATTGATGCCTAATTTTCCAGTTAAAAATTATAACTTTACATTAGTGTATGTACTACTACTTGATAATGTTCTTGAGGATACCAAAAATCCTATGTAATTCATATAATCCTTTATATTCTAAATAAATATACTCTTTCTAACCCCCTAGGCCAATCAGGTGCTTTATTATTCTCTTGTCATTTCAAGACTAGACTTTTCTTACAGAGTAAGAGTAACCATAAATATAAATGGAAATGTAAAAGTAAGTGTGTTTTAATGGGGTTATAGAAAAATTTGAATTTTTTTTTGCTAATTTCTTAGATAACCAAATTTGAAAATGCTGCAACTTTACTGGGGACAGAGTTTAAGGTGTGTTTGGGTCAACCTGGGTCTTTTGATTGTGCAGAATAACACAATACAACTATAAGAGAAAAAAACTACCTTTATTTCTCCTAATAATTCACTAATGAATACTTGGATACCATCAAGGTAGAAAGTTTTCTCAGTACGCCAGTCGTGGTAATGGCTTCCATCTAAGTTGCTGTAATGTGCAAGTGGTGTTCATGAATGATTGTGTGTACAGTTCTTACAGACAGATGTGTCTCTTACACAAGTTGGTTACAAGTTTTCCATCAATTTTTAAGGACCAGTTTCGTCCTTCGTATGTTCATAATAAGACACCAATCGGCGTTCAGGAAGACATGCTATTTTTTGTCATCATGTAAATAGTTCTTTTATCCCTGCTACACACATACAGCATACAGTATATACTGCATATACATACATGTTGAAATCTCTTCTGTATGAGCTGTCTGTATGAGCAGACAGCATACTTGCAGAGTTTTTAGGTATTCCATTACTGAATAGCATAAACGCTTGAAAAGTAAGATGAAAAGAAAAGAAGATAAAAATAAATAAAAATGAGTAACCAATCAATACTATGCTTTTTTTTATTTTTTATTTTTTTACAATTGTAATATTCTTCCATTTCCATACCTCTTACCCTGTTTTGTCACAGGGGCCTGATGTCTATCCTACGGAAGAGGGGGCACAAGGCAGGGGACACTCAGGATGGGGTGCTATGTCATCACAGGGCATAGGTGAACAAACACACACACACACACACACACACCAAAAAAAAATCATACCCAATCAGCATACACTGTTTGTTTTTGGACTGTGGGAGGAAACCGGAGTACTGAGAGGAAGCCCACCAAGCATGTGGAGAACATGAGAACATGCAGAGTACACACAGAGTGAAGAGGCAATTCAAACCCCCTACTGTGGAGTGTGAGGTGACAGTGCTAACCACTAATCCACCAATTTGTAACATTAAGTTTTCATTTTCTTGCAATTTATTTAGCATAAACAGTAGATTACAGAACTGTATGGCCCACACTGTATGCTCAATTCACCAACTGATCCTTAGGTTTCTAAAAGTACCTGTTGTTTCAAAAAGTGATGGTAGCTACATTTAACATACATTTGGGCCTTGAACCTGGCACCTTACAGACTGTTACCCTTGACCCCAGCTAACATACAGTAAATGCAATCACCTATTTCAAGGGTTTAATTAAAAACTACAATCAGCATGCGTTTGTGTGTATGTAGGTGTGTGTGTTACTTACTAAGTAAGTAAGTAAGTGAGAGAGAGAGAGAGAGAGAGAGAGAGAGAGAGACACTTTGCCTGTTGCCATTCCTTTGTCACCCACAGACTGATCTCTGTGTATAGTTGTGTGTTTGAGGGAGACAGAGAGACTCTCTGTCTGTTGCCCTCTCTTTGTAACTCACTGCCTGGCCTCTGTATATGTTTGTGTGTGTTCTCAGCAGGGTTAGATAAACTGCCCCTCCCAGTCTCAGGCATGCTAATAGCCCTAATGATGCTGATACACTCAGCCTGAATAGACTTGCCTGGAGGGGGGCGTGAGGCTCCCTCCACTTGCTTTGTGTGTCTGTGTTGTGGCCTTCGTTTGTGTGTTTGTGCTGGGCGTGTTGTGAGCGTTGTGTATGTGTTGTGATTAAACCTCTTTGGCTCAAAGGCATTTTGGCGAATCAAAGCCGACGGCGATGTCGTAACAGTGGAAGAAGGAGGGAAGCAGAAACCTGAAGCACTCTTTTGTTTCACGGTTCTTTTTCCTCATTGTGTACATAGGCAACTGTGTAATGCTTCAGTTAAACAAACAAACCCAACCAACAGGCTTGTAAAAAAAAAAAACAATCTCTCAGATATTGATTTGGAGGCATGCACAAACCATAATTCATATTTGTTTTGCAAGCCAATTATCTGAATTAGTCAAGATCTTTGAAATAATAATCTATCTATCTATCTATCTATCTATCTATCTATCTATCTATCTATCTATCTATCTATCTATCTATCATCTATCTAT